>NW_004624855.1:2706162-2721803 GCF_000247695.1 Heterocephalus glaber | reverse complement strand
TCTCTCAGCCCTCCTTTTTGAAATTTTTAAAGACAGGATGTGGCTAAGTTGCCCAGGCTGGACTTGAACTTTTAATACTCCTGCCTTACCCTTAGAATGCTGTGATTACAGGTGTGCACCACTATGTTTGGCTATTTAAAAATTTAAATTGAGGTATAACAAACATGATGAGCAAGTTGTGAGTGTGTGGCTCAATGAGTTTTGACACGCGTAAATACTTGCATAGCCTGATGTAAAGAGAGGGCAGTTCCAGCACTTCAGATAGCACTTTTGACCCTTCACAATCGATACCCACCCCCAACCACAGCTCCTCTGACCTGTTTCCGCAAATCAGTTCTGCATGTTCCTGAACTGCACGCTCCTGAACTGCACATAAATGGAGCCCCACTGAATGTCCTCTTTCTTTCTGCCTCTCATCATTATGCCTGTGAAGTTTACACACATTGTCCAGTGAGAATGAAAGTTGTTCCTTAAAAGGAAAATTATTGTGTGGCCTTCAGCGAATGAATATCACACTGTGTGCCCATTCCACCGTGTTGTCCTTTATGTTGTTCCCAGTGTTTATCATCAGGAGTGAAGCTATGGATAACATCCTGTGTGTGTCTTTGGTGGCCACGTATTCTTGCTTCCCTTGGGAACCCACGGATGAGTGCACTTTCTGGGTCCCTGGGAGTACATAAGTTTGGCTTTATTTTTTAACTTGATTTAATTTTTTTAAACTTACTTTAATTCTTTTTCAATAGTCACTGCCTGACAGTTTTCCCAAAGCAGTTGGGCTGTTTCACGCCCCTCCCCCAGTGACACACGAGTATTCCAACAGCCTCACCAACACTGGGTATGGCAAGTTTTTTTAATACCAGCCATTTGGTGAATGTGTAAGCTGGTCTGTAATTCTTACAATCCAAGAGAATCCAAGCTATGTGTAAAGTTAACGCAGATTCCCTTTTGTCAGTTTTCATTTGGGTACATAATTGCCTTTCATGTTTATTGCCTTTGGAAATGTTCGATAAATACCAGGCAGATTTGCTGTTTTCTCCTTTTTTTTTTTATCGCTGTGCTTTGCACTTGTTGGGTTAATGAGTCATTTTGGCAGGCATATGTGCAAGGGACTGTGGAAAATGTCCTGTGAGACCTGTGTTCTCCAGAGCTGGGCTGGAAATAAACTGGGGGCAGGGAGAAGAAAGCTCAGTGTGGGAGGACTGAGCAGACAGGAAAAGGGGCAGAGTGAGTCTGGAATAGATTCTCCCTATTTTGCCTCCAATCCCATTTCTGGACGCCCAGGGAAGATGTCACGAACAGCTGATTTCAGAAATCAACAGCACTAATGCTGGGTAAGAGGGTGCCCTGGCCAGCAGAGCTCAGGCATTGTCCTCCAGCACCCTACATCGCTCCTGCACCCACCACCAGCCCTGGCCCAGTTCTTCTCACATTCTGCCACTGTTGCTCATTCCTTCCAGCAGTGCCCACGGGGACAGGGCTGCCTGGGCCTCCAGCTAGATAAGACCCTCACAGCAGCCTGTGGCCTCACTCCCTGACTCTCCCTCTCTGAAACTATGATGTTTTGGTTGGAAATGAACAGTAGACTGAGGAGTAGGTCAAGGACTACTGCAGAAGGGAGCTGTGTTTGCTATCATACCTCTTATGTTTCAGGCACTGTGCTGGCAATGACACAATTGTATCATCATTAAAACACCAGCTTTTAAATTCTGTGATCCCAGGGGGCTTTTGATGAATATCATTTCTAAATTTCACAGCACCCTATAAGCTGGGTATGATTATTTCCACTTGACAGTTTAGCAAACCAAGGCACAAAGAAGTAGACAGCTTCTGTATGTCTGAACAGCTGGCAGGAGGCAGAGCAGAGATTTAAAAAGTCCGTTCTTTCCTGAGAGGCCGAGGCAGGAGGATCCAAAGTTTTGAGCCCAGCTTGTGCAACTTAGTGACTTAGCAAGACCCTGTCTCAAAATAAAAAGTATAAAAGGGTGGGGCAGGTAGCTCAGTGCAAAGGCCCCAGGTGCCATCTCCAGTATCACCCTCTCCCTTCTGCACAAGGGAGCTTTATCAGGCCCCAAATCTCTTGGGAGTTTACTTATCCAGAAAAGAAAAGATTAGAGAGGAAAATCTTTTAGGCCTTTCCAGCTCTGGCAGTGCAAGCACAATCCTTGGAGCTTCTCTCTGCCCTGGGGAGCAAGGTCCCCTCCCCATGCTCACTGTCCTAGTGCCCCTCTGCAGATCTGCGCTGGCTACAAATCTTGGTGGCTTGTGTTGGCCGGATGGGAACCACCATCATGTTGCAAATGATCTGCCTGGTGAACACCGAGCTGTATCCCACCTTTATCAGGTGAGTGCCTGAATGGGCCTCAGACAGGAAAAGACATTAAAATGTGTTATACATATGTATTGATTCTCCTCAATGAATGTAATCCTCATGTACTAAAGGAGAAGGAAAGAAAAGGCAATGGCCACCAGGCTCAGTGAGGACCAGTGTTTGCAAGATATTTCCTCTAGATACCCTCAGGGAGGATGAACTTGGACATTTGGTATTGTTAAGAACTCTTGCTCAAAGAGGTGGGGCTGGGTATCAAAGAGCTAGGGGACCTGAATTTTAACTATGTGTCTTTAACTAGCACTAACTAGTTGTACCAACTTCAGCGGCTCTGTTGACATCCCTGGCCATCATTTTCTTCAACAGCTGACATTTTGTATAGGGAGAAGCAGTGTTTCCATACACGTGATTCAGGTTAGCCCTTAGATTTGGTACTGAGAATTACTATCCCTGTTTCATGGAAGAAGATGAGGTTTAGAGACCTCATCCAGCTAGAGAGTGGCAGAGCCAGGGCCAGAACTGTATTATTGTTTTGTAATGGAGGAACTTTGTAAAACACTGTGGTAAAATTATGCATAGTACAAAATTTACCATCTTGAACCTTTTAAAACGAATAGTTCAGGAGTATTAGGTACATTCACATTGTATGCCCAATCTCCAGAACTCTTTCATCTTGCAAAACAGAAATTCCGCACGTTCATGTGTTCAACAGCCTCTCACTCCTTCTTCCCCACCAGCCCCAGGCAGTCACCATTTTACTTTCTGCCTCTATGACTTTGACTACTCTAAGAACCTCATGTAAGTGGAATCATACAATATCTGTCTTTTTGTGACTAGCTTATTTTATTTAGCATGATGTCTTCAAGGTTCATCCATGTTGTAGCCTATGACAGAATCACTTTTTGTTAAGTCTGAATAATATTCCACTGTGTGCATATGCCACATTTGTTCAACCACTCATCTGTCTATGGACATTTGGGTTGCTTCCCACTTTTGCCTGTTGTGGACAATGCTACTCTGAACATGGCTGTACATAGATCTCTTGCAAACTCTGTTTTATTTCAGGGATATATCCAGCACTGGAACTGCTGGATCATATGCTAATTCTATTTTTAATTTTTTAAGGAGCCTCCATACTGTTTTCCACAGCAATTGCACCATATTACATTCCCACCAACATTGCATGAGAGTTTCAATTTCTCCACATTCTCATCAACACTTATTTTCTTTTTCTTTCCTCTTTTCAAAGTAGTCATTCAAATGGGTATGAAGTATATCTCATTATGGTTTTCACAATTCTTTTTTTTTTTTTTCAGTACCGGGGATCTAACTCAGGACCTTGTGCTTGCGAGGCAGGCATGGTGCCACTGAGCTAAATCCCTGGCCCATTATGGTTTTGATTTCTGTAATAATTAGTGATGTTGAGCATCTTTTCATGTTTTTGTAGGCCATTTGTGTGTCTTCTTTGGTGAAATGTCTAAGAAAAAAATTTCCCGTTCTTGTGCTGGGTCACATGGGTCATTTGTGGTTGTTGTTGAGTTGTAATACTTTATAAATTCTAGATAATAACACCTTATCAGATATAGAATTTGAAAATATTTTTCTTTCATTCTTTAGGTTGCCTTTTCACTCTCTTGTGTCCTTTGATTTGTAGACATTTTTAACTTTTATATTTTCAATTCATCTCCTTTTACTTTTGTTTTCTATGGTTTTGATATAAAGAACTAATTTTTAAAAGACAAGTATGATAGAGTAAAATCTTTTTCCAAAATGTAGTTTGATGAGTTTTGATGATAAATATATTTAATTCTTTAAGCACTGCCATGATCAGAATAGAGACTATTTCTATTACCCCCAACAAGTTTCTTCATATCTCTTTGCAGTAAGTATCCATCTCTCTACTTCCATCCAGCTCCCAGTAGCCATGCATTTTTATTTCTGTCCCTATAGGTTTGTCTTTTCCAGGCTGTTAATGTAAATTAAATAGACTTAGTGTCTGACTTCTTTCACTTAGCATGATGGGATTTACTTGTCTCATTGCATTTATCAATGGTTAGTTCCTTTTCATTGCAGCATAGTATTTCAAGGCAGAGATATACCACCATGTTTTTCCATTCACTTTTTGAACAATTTCCAGTTTGGGGTGGTTATGATACAGCTGCTATAAATGTTCATATACAGGTCTTTGATTGGACATGTATTAATCTCAGTTGAGTGAAAATTTAGGAGTAAGATTACAGGGGTCATATGATGAGTGTCTGCTTAACTTTACATGAAGCTGTCAAATTGTTTTCCAAAGTAGCTGGATGATTTTCTGTTCCCACCATGTGTGAGGGGTCTAACAGCTCCACATCCTCAGCAGTGTTTGGTATTATTTGTTTTGAGTCATTCTAGAAGATATTTTTATGGCTTTTGTTTATCCTAATCTCTAACAACCTCATGCATCTTTGTATGCATTTCCTGCCATCAGAATCTTAGAAGTCTTGGTGTTCAATGAAGAATGTGTTAATTATAAAAGTAACCACATTATTTGGAGTTTTAAAAATTGCCATTATTTTAATCTGGCCTTTATTAAAATTTGATATATATTACCTTAAATTCTTTTTTTCCTTTATATAAGTTATCTCTTCTCCCTTTGACATTATACCAATGGCTTCTAAGGAACATTTCAGCTCTCCAGTCTCATTTTATACCAGCACAGTACTCTGAGCCCATCAGTAAGCCAGAAGACTCATGACTCTGAGTCACCCTTTCCGTTCTTCTGCCAATTCTTTTATTAAAAGGACATATCTTAGACTCTCATCTGTAAAATAGTTGTTTGGACTGAATACAAAGGGATGAAGGCATTTAGAGAGAAAATCTTTTGCATTGGCAGCTTTGAGGGCATAGTCTAAAATAGCTAGGGTAAACAATTTCATTGTCATGGCCACCAGACCCAGGGGACTGACTCAAACTGACAAAGGTTAGTCAGCTTTGTGTTGCTATAACAAAATACCTGAGATAATCAACTCAATGAGGTGAAAGGTTTATTTTGACTTAAAGGTTTCAGAGGCTTCAGCCCATGGTCACTTGGTGCTCTTGCTTTGGGCCTGTGACAGCACAGTACATCACGGTGGGAGTGTGTGCAGAGGAGGTCTGTTCACCTCATTGTAGCCAGGAAGCAGGGGGGGGGCGAGGGTGTGGTCCCAATTTTTACTTTAAGGGCACTTCCTCCCTTTAGGTCCCACCTCTTAAAAGTTCACCATCACCCTATAGTGCCATAGGTTGGTGATTAAGCCTTCAATTCCTTGGCCTTTGGGGGACACTGATCCAGACCATAGCAGGTACTAAATGCCTGGTCTTCTATGGTAAAGGCCAAGTAAGCCACCTCTGAGGGGCCCTTGACTTCTCTACAGACAGCATAGGTGATGAGGATTCTCAGGAAGTAGGAAGTAAAGCTGGGTGTTCACAAGTAACTTTAAACCACACCCGCCAACCCACAATTAAGATAGTCAGGCAAGTTCCAGTATTTTAGTCAGTTGAATCAAATGGAAATCACAAAAAGGGAAATAATTTTTGTTACTTTTGAAACACTGCAAATTCAAACAAATACTATTTGAACAATTTTGGCCCTGGTTCTTAGTCACAGGAGGCTTCTGAGTTGAGCAGCTCTCTTCCCTCTAACTCCAGGTAGCACATTTTGTGAGAACACTTGTTTGACTTTCATGCACACTACCCTGTTTGGAAAACTACCTTCCATTTCTATATCCTCATTGTATTATGAGCTCCTTGAAAACAGGAGTCATTCCTCACACTTCTCCACATCTGACAAAACTGTCCTACAGTGGTGCTAACTAGTCCCCAAATGCTTGGAGAATGCATGAATCAATAAAGTGTCCCAAAAGTCTGAATTATAAATAAGGGGTCTACCATTATATCCAAGATCCATTTAAGATACTATAAGTCTGTAAATTAGCTTAGTTGATAATACTTTTTTTTTTTTTTTTTTTGGTACTGGGGATTGAATTTGGGTCCTTGAGCTTCCGAGGCAAATGACAGAACTACTGAGCTAAATCCCCAGGCCAGTTGATAATACTTTATTTTGTTTGGTACCGGGGATTGAACCCGGTCCTTGTGCTTGTGAGGCAGGCAGCAGAACCACTGAGCCAAATCCCCGGCCCCCCAGTTGATAATAATTTAAAAGAAATAGATTCAAAGATTTCAAAGAAGTTTTTAAGGCAAAACATCTTATATTACCCATCTTAAAAAAAATAGACTGGGCTCCTCCAGGTAAAATGAACCATTACCTTTCTACCTATTGGTGGGCCATTGTTTCTTCCTGTAAACCAAGCCCATATTTTCCATAGATTCACAAATTCCCACTACCAAAATCATAAACATTCCAAGCTGCAGACTATAGTATGCCTCTCTTTTATAGACCCTGTCTCTGTTTCTTTGAATGTGTACTTTAAAAATTGTCTAACAAATCCCTTTATGCTTCTTAAAAATATATAAGGAGCCTAGTTCCCTACTTTTTCCAGCTTCTGTGTACTTATCCAACATTTTTCTTTTTTAACATCCACTTTCTTAAAATAGCAAAAATAATCAGGATGTCTTTTTGTTTTGCTCCTTTTGGAAATCCCAAAAAAGCTATTGGAAGAGTAAGGGAGAATGCAAATGTTATATTTAAAATCAGGGTCACCCTAAAAAGACAGTGTTTAAGAAGAAGGGCTTCCTAACACATTGAAGCCTCAGAGGAGGTGAGAGAACTGCAAGAGAGGATGCCTGTGACAGCTAACCTGAGAGAAAGCAGACTACATCTCAGACAGTGTGACCACACTGTAGTGCAGAGTAACAATGGGCATATGAGCTTGGACATTATGAAGCTGTAGTAAAACAGATAGTCAAGGCTGTCAGAGTAATCATGTAAGAATTGCTTGTGTAGCATCACATAGAGAAGTGGGGGCAGTGCTGAGGGTGCATAGTGAAGATTCTGCATTGTCAATCCCATAGATTAGGAATATGAGTGCTTAAAGCATCTAATCACATTCAACCCTAGCTGAAAAGATTATTTCTACTATCTCAGAACATGTCCTGGCCCCTCTCCCACAAACTTCTGAAAGTGGTTGATATGGGAAGAAATCGCAGTATTAAAAGATGAATAATTAAAAAGAAAACCTCAGGAGCCATGCAAACATCATGAAAAAAGGGGGGGAAGGAGAAGGAAAGGCAAATGGCAAAGGAAGACTATTCACTAGAAAAGTACTATCACAATGCAGATGAAAATTGTAATCAAGTATACTACCACAAAATGCAAAGTATTAATGAATCAGTCATGTCTATAAAGTAAGAATTTAAAGCAGAGATACAAGTTCTTGCTTGAAGACTATGTGGCAAGGCAATAGAAGAAATTGAAATTGGCTCAGGAAAGAAACAAAAATGAAAATTTAAAACATTTGGGAAGTGAAAACCAATTTGAAAGCAGTACAAATGAAAACAGATATAGCTAAAAAATAAAAGCAAGATATTTGTTGAACTCCAAGGATGGATTGATCCTTTGTTCTCATTAGTCTCCTTTCCCTTTGTTCTCTGTGTGCCTCCTCTTTCTGGCTATTGAGGTCCTGACATTGCTAGTCAGAGTCTCCAATACAGATTTTTCAAGACTTCCCTCCTGGTTTGACCCCACTTCCAAGGGCCCAGGACTCATATAAGCCAAGATCTTTCTAGACCTACTCCCCTGAAGATGTTGTGTTCTCCTCACAAGTGACAACAGACATGACCCTGGGAGAAGAGAAGTAGAATTGAGATTTAGTGCAGGGAGAACATGTGCTGTTATTTTCATCATTCTTCTAGCAATTCTTTAGGAATTACATGGTTGAAAGCTAAATATCTGACTGTATAATTTCAAAGAGGCATTCTTCATTTACCTGGGCAATGGACATCTCAAACCTATTTCCTCTCTTAGCTCAAGGCTTCTGCTCAGTACCTTGTGAGCTGGTCCATATGTCTCCTCCTGATCCTCCCTGCAGTTTTCACATGGAGTGCTGAGCACTGTACACCCCCTGTTATCTGTAGGTGCTGGTATTTTGTTTATTCTAGGATAAAGTTAGCATTTAGAAAATCGAATTGCTGGTACAATGTCTTAGTTACTTTTCTTGTTGCTGAGACAAGATACCCTACACCCAAAGTTAAAGGAGGAAAGGTTCATTGTAGTTCATAGTTTGTAGAGGTTTCAGTCCATAGTTGACTGGCTCCAAGGCAGAGCGGCATAGCAGAGGGACATCACAAGAGAAACAGTTAATTGAGGGAGGAAATCAGCAAATCAGCAAAGTAGTGAGGAAGCAAGTGACTAGCAGCAAGCAGGAACAGCATCCCTCTTTCTGTCCTTTATATTCTATTCAGGCCACATGCCCTTAGGCTGGGTAGCACTCACACCCAGGGTGGGCCTTCCCATTATCCACACTCAGAACTATGCCAAACCAGGGTTGGAGATTTAGCTCAGTGGTGCTGCTGCCTGCCTTGCAAGGGCAAGGTCCTGGTACCAAAAAAAAAAAAAAGCTGTGTCAAACCCATCACTAGACTAACTTACTAATCACATAGCATTGATCCCAGCATCACACACTTAATGCCAGCACCACACACTCTAGATCCAGCGACCTCTGAAAAACCCCACCTATGACTGCCTGAGGCTTTGGAGGGTATCTAGGAACAAGCCATAACATCCAACCACTATGGAAATCAGTATGGAGATTCCTCAAGAAACTAAAACTAGAAATTCCATTTGATCCAGTTATTCCACTTCTAGATATCTTCCCCAAAGAGTTAAAGACATCACATTTCAGTGATAACATGCATACCTATGCTTATAGCAGCACAATTCATGATAGCTAAATCTTGGAAGCAGTTTGTAAGTCCTTCAGCAGATGAGTAGATGAAGATGTGGTATTTACACACAATGGAGTACTATTCTACAATAAAGAAAGATAAATTTGAATAACTGGTAGGAAAATGGATGCACCTTAAGACCATAATGTTAAGTGAAATAAATCAGTCACACATGCTTAAACATTGCATGGTTTCTCTTACTTGAGGGGGAGAGAAAGGGGATGAAAAAAGGAATTAACATGTATTATTTACATGTAGCATCTCCATATAAGGAATGTAAGCCTTACGTATTGCAAACATGTACTGATAAAAAATAAATTAAATAATACTTTTCAAATGTAAAAAAAATGGAATCATAGAATGTAATCTTTTGGTTGTCTGTATTTTATTAGGGGCCTTGGGATGATGATGTGTTCTTCTCTCTGTGACTTGGGTGGGATCATCACACCCTTCATAGTCTACAGGCTGATGGAAGTTTGGCAAGCCTTGCCCCTCATTTTGTTTGGTAAGACTTCAAGAGAATTGACTATGTCTTCTTTCCAGCCTGGTGGTGGGTATGGTGTGAGAACTCAACAGCTGCTTGTTGAATGAATGTTGAGGAAGGAGCACGCTCTCCACTTGTCTCCTGGCTCAGTCTGTCTTGTTCCTTGGGAAAGACATAATGCCATGCCTAGGAAGTAGTCAGAGATTTACATCCTCTAGCTTCAGAATCCAACAATTCATCCTACAGGATAGAATCAGACAGACATTTGGGCACAGCCTATTTTCTTATGTATTTGATTGCTAACTCTGGTACATCCAGCTGGAGGTGTAAAGATGCTGAATTATCACCTGTCTTCTGCTTCTGGATCTCAAATATTGAGGACAGACCCAGGAAACAATGGAAATCCAAGTTCTGTATCAGATTTATTTCTGTCAAAGCTAGTGAAAGAGAAGAGGACTGCTATTTCTTTCTCTAAACCTAGATTGTGGGACCTCTATGTCCATCTTTCCCACTTGGTAGAGGGTAAAATGAATGGTTCTGTGTAGGAATCTGCCATGGATGGTACAGGTGAATGCTAGAGGAAGAAGAGGGTGGGAGGAAGAGAGGAAGAGAGAAAGGAAGGATGGACTGTGGGGAGAAAGATAGGGGAAAGAAGTTGGGGGAGGACAGCAGGAGAAAGTGAGGGAGGGGTGAAATAAGAGCGATCCTCACTGCCCACATGTATATTGGCTGTGCTCTATATTTACCTGTGTGTCTACATCAATATCTACCTATTGTAACTAGCCAAAATTTTGTTTCATATTGTTCTTGAGGTACCTGAATCAACTTCCCCTAATTCTTTTCTTTGGGGGAGGTACTTGAGTTCAAACCAGTGCTTTTGCATTGAACTACATCCCCAGCCCTTTTCTTTTCTTCCTTCCTTCCTTTCTTTCTTTTTTTTCTTTCTTTCTCTCTCTCTCTCTCTCTCTCTCTCTCTCTCTCTCTCTCTCACCAGGGATCGAACTCAGGACCTTCTGTTTGTAAGGCAGGTGGTGGCACCACTGAGCTAAATCCCCGGCCTCCCACCCCTTTTCTTATTTTTATTTTGAGTCAGAGTTTCACTAAGTTGCTAAATTTCCCAGCTGGGCTCAAATTTGTGATCCTCCTGCCTCAGCCTCCCAGAGTGCTGGGATTGTAGGTATGTGCTACCATGCCCAGCTTACATCCCTTAATTCTTAAACATTTGTAGAAGTAAAATGAAAGCAATGTTTTCTTATGCTGGCATTTCCCCAGTTGTTCCATTGGTTTCATTTTCTACCTAAATGTTCCTGATAATTAAAAAAATTTCTCCCATCTTCCATATGTTATCTGGACGCTCACTGCAGTCACTTCTGCACACGGTATTGGCCATGCTCTGATGGCTCTGTGTGCAATCTGTTTCATTTGAAGGGGTGCTGAGCCTGACTGCTGGAGGAATGACGCTGCTTCTTCCAGAGACCAAGGGGGTCTCTCTGCCTGAGACCATTGAGGATGCTGAGAATCTCCAGAGGTGAAGCCCTGGGTGCTGGGGTGGGCACCCCAGGCTCCCCATTTCCCCAATTTCAAGGTTTAGGAGAGCATTATAAATATTTGTATATCTTGGTCTTACTGCCAGACAGCTGTGAATGGAAACAAAATTCAATAGCCCTTGACTATATGTCAAAGAAGAAGATGGTAGGAACCTGTGTGCATCTGTCAGCGATGTGGCGGTTGGGCACCAAGACCACAGAGAATTAAAAACTGAGTTGACAGCATCTTAAAATCCACCTCCTGACCTGCTAGTAATGGTTGGTTCAGATTCTTTAGTGACTTTCTTCATAAAGAATGGCTTAATATCACCATTCTTGTGACAGAGAGTATGCTTTAGTGGGGTTTCAGGTTCTACAAAGTGCCTGTGAGGCCACCTCTGCAGCCCTTTCCAGGCTCAGTTCTTTAGTTCCAGTGTGCATGTCCCTGTGCATAAACAGAATGACCTTCAGGGTCACAAAGACCTGGGTTTAAATTCACACATGGCCCAGTGATTTGGGGAATGTTATGAATCCTTCATAGACTCTATTTCCTTGTCTTTATGTAGCCACAGTAAAATTTAATTTAGAAGGTTGCTGTGAAAGTTCCTTGAACTCACATGGGTGACTGTTATTAATCCATTGCTAGGCACCTAGTAGGTGCTCAGTCCATCTCAGATTTCTCCGTTCTTCTTGCAAATTCTTTGGTTTCCTCAGTGATTCTCAAAATTTAGTGTTCAGAAGAATCACAAAGGAAACTGGCAAAACTGTAGATTCCTTGGTTTTTTAATTAGTTAATGAAAGTGGTACCCAGGAATCTGTTTGAAAAAGTTTGGCCAGTGATGGTTATAAAGATAGGTGTTCTATGAGGCTCACTTTGAGAAATTCTTTGTGTCTCGGGACACGTTAGGGACACTAACTATACACATATTTTCCAGTTGTTGATTTCCTTGTTTTGGGTTCCAAATGATAGAAATATGTAGCTAATGTACTATCTAATTTACATTTATTTCTTTGTACTTTGTTAATATGCACTTGATGATCTTTTAAGATGCTTTGTTTAATACTTCATAACCACCCCTGCCCTGCTCAGGGAGGCCAGATGCTCCTGTTCTGAGCCTGATGCCCAAGATCCTCTGCTCTCAACAGAACTCTTCATGTTGTATTATAATCGATTGTTTCATCATCTTTACCACTATATGAAGTGTGATAAAAAATACAGTGCATGTTTAAATTTTAAAAAATATTACAATAGAAGACACATTGCCTTTAATCCCCCTTTAAATACTCTCCCTCATTTGAAACATTTACCCAATCGTTCTTGCCACTCTCTGAGGCAGTTCTGGAAGTCCTCTTTCATGAATGTCAGTCACACTGTTGCGGCTTCCTCAGTGACCTCAATAATTCAAAATGTTGATCTTTCATGGTCATTTTGACTTTGGGGAAGAGCGAGAAGTCACATAGTGTCAGACTCAGTGAACAGAGTGAGTGAGTACATACTCTAATGTTTTTATGAGTCTGCCTTTCCATTGGATAGCATTTGGCAGCAGCATTCACTGTATTTTTCAGTATAGCTTGTAAAGATGCTTATGAAAGGAGACTCCCAGGACTGCATCAGAAAGTGGCAAGAATGATGGGATATAAGTATGGTTGAACTGAAGAGTGTTTTGAGGGGGATTACTGTTTGAGTGTCTTACTGTTATAAACTTAAAATTTAAACATTTATTGTGTATTCGGATCACACCTCGTAATATTCCTTAAGTAGCAAGCTGTCCATGGCCACAGAGATAATTTCTATCACTCCTTCTTCCCTATTTTCTGAGGAAACAATGGGGAAATGGGACAATGGGATATAGTCTGGACACTGGCCAGCCTTTATGGAACACTTGCTCTGTGCTTCCTCACTGCACCTTCTCACCTCAGCCTCTCAAAACACCATGCAGCAGCTACTATTGTTATTGTACCCATTCTACAAATTAAGGAAATGATGACAGGTTCCCTGAAAGTCACCAGATTCAAAATGGAATGTTGACTATAAAATTCCTGAGTTAGGAAGCAACTGGATATGTGTGCCACCTCAGGGGTCTGCAAAGCAGAGTAAATATATCTGGCCCTGGGGCTTGATGGTCTCTCTTGCCACCACAATTCTGCCCCCATTGCAGAAAATAGCCCAAGCCAATAAGCGGATGAGTGTGTCTGGACTCTAGTAAAATTTTATTTATTTACATCGAAGTTTGATTTGATTTGATTTTTCAAGTGTCATGAAATATTTTAATTTTTTCACCTATTTAAATATTTTTAAAAGTTCTCATAGATCATATGAGAATAGGCCATAACCCAGAGGTGGACATGGGCTGTGGTTTGCTCACCCCTATTACCCCTATTTTTCCTTGTTCTTTGCTATCTTTGCTCTCTGTTTTGGGATACTTCTGCATAAAAATTTGTAACAAGTTTCTCAGTTAAAGTGTTGATTGCTTACTGACTGATGTCAACTAAAATTTTTATTCCTGGTTGCTACAGGAAAGCGAAGCCCAAAGAAAACACAATTTACCTCCAGGCCCAAACATCTGAATGCGAAGGCACCTGAGAGCTGCTTTACTAGGAGCTGAACAGAAGAGATGAAGAGGGATTTATCATTCAAAAAAACTCCCAGAGATCTTTGCTTTTCTGTATTCTTCCTCATACTTGCTTGCCCCAAATTAATCTCAATCCTAAAGAATTATCTGAATGTGCTTTGTCTTGACTTGTTTTATTTCTTAAGCGCCCCAAATCTCTATCTTTTATCTGCTCTAGTGAGAGCTGGTGTTTCCGTTGGTATCAAGTACAGTAATTAATTACATAAAGTACTTTGGAGATCAAATAGAAATTAAATACTGTTACCAAAAAGGTCCCCATAACTGTTTTCCTAAAATGGTCTTGTTAATTTACTGTCTGGAAGAAAATTCCTTTACATTTGCAGAAATCTGAGTTGGTAAAAGCATTTCAATTTGTAGATTGCTTGGTGGCCCTTGGTTTATAAACATGGTGGCTCTTCCAGCAAACTGTATTTCAGTTGAGTTTAAATAAAGTGATGGAAGAAAACATGATCCCCCTTTGAAGACCATTTTAGGAGGGATGTTTCATCCACCTATGTTCCAGGAGTATGTTACTCTATGTCACTCTTGGATTTGGTTCTTAATGGTGATTCTAGAAGATGAACTCATATGCTAACTGTGAAATATCATAATAAATACATCAAAAAATGTTCACTTTTACCATGAGTCATGTGCTTCTTGAACACCACATAGTGATCTTATTATTGAAGGAAACAAAAAACTTTTTTAAAAAAATTGCTTTACCTGTAAGATAAACCACAAAGACAACGTACCAGGCAGTCCTCAGAAGTTCCTACTGTGAATTGGAGGCCTGATCCAGCTAAGGTAAGTGATGAGCACAGGCTGAAGGGCCTGAGATGGAAAGCTGGAAGGGAGCAGCACTTTGGGCTTCCTTTGAGAAGGGACAGGGCCTGAGGTGGAGCTCAGTGGGAAAATGCTTGCCTGGAGAGAGGGAGGAAAAGCCGGAGGGAGAGGGAGAGAGAATAGGTATTGCAACTTGGAAAACAAGTAATCCTTGAAAAAGAAAAAGAAAAGAAAAAGAAAAAGAAAGGACCTTGTCTTCTTAATCTTCTTAATTCTGGACACACAGTGAATCTAGTGCTTCCCTTCAGCTTCTCTGTAGCAAAACTTTCAACTGTGTCTAACACTTTTGATCATAACAATGACACCTTGCTGGTAAAAAGTATGCAAATTACAGTCTTTGAAGAGTGTTTTTCAAATATGCACTAAAATGTTCTATCTAACCTTTCTTAGCATCATCTGAGAAACGCTTTTACCAAAGATCATTAGCAGCACCATCCTCCCCACCCCCAACTTCTTTCTGTTCTACAGACCCGTAGGAACAGTGCAGAGCATGCAGGTTCTTGTGAGTATGGTGGAGGGCAGTGATACTGACTTAGAAAACACAGTAGGTTGGGTCTCAGCAAGGTCCATCTGAACAGTTGAATGGTGGGTCTCAGGAGGCAGTGTCCACCAGGAAGGTCTGTCCATGGCATGGTCTCTAGGGGAAGATAGCCTGTGATCCCAGCAGCCTGGGAGGCTGAGGCAGAGGATAGCAAAGTGACTTAGTGAGATCTTGTTTCAAAAAAAATTTTTTTTTTTGGTATTAAATTCTTTTATGGGTACATTGTAGGTATACAACACAATTACATTTCTCATTGGGAATTGTACCTTTACATAAAGCATCTTGGTTCTTCATTTTCCCCATTCCTAGCCCTCCCTTCACCCCCTCCACCCTTCCCTATTTATAAAGACTTTATTTCCATTTGTTCCATTTCTCATCATTTTTCCTTTCCCTTCTTTCCTTTCCCCTGCCCCTCCCACTACCCCTAACCCTTTGGACCTCTTCT
>NW_004624855.1:2671029-2682613 GCF_000247695.1 Heterocephalus glaber | reverse complement strand
ATGCCTCACTTATCTGTATGTCAAGTTCTTTTCCCCTCCTTGGGAAGTTTTCTGCCATCACTTCTGTGAACAGTTTTTAATGTCATCTGCACTCTCTCCTGTTTCTTCATTGACTCAGATCAGTCTTATGTTACTCTTCTTTGCATTGTCTAGTAGCTGCTGGATTGCTTTCTTGTGGTCTCTTACTATTTTAGAGAAATTTTTCTTTTCCTGGTCACTAATTGCAATCTTATTCTATATGTGAAATTCTGTCCTCACATTGGTTCATTCTGCTGTGTAAACTTTCTTTTTTTCCCTGAATAAGTTTATTCATACATTTTAGATATAAAATACAGTTACAGTCATCTTTGGGATCTTGTATCTTTACATGGTGCATCTTGGTTCTTATTTTTTCCCCCTTCCCCTGCCCTCCCTTCACCCCTCCACCCTTCTCTATTTGCAAAGACTTTGTTTCCTATTTTTTCTCATATTTTTTCTTTTCCTTTTTTTCCTTTCCCCTACCCTTCTCACTTCCCCTAGTCCTTTAGACCTTTTTTATTCCTATTTCACAATATCAATTATACACTTTAAATTACAATATCAAAATTTAGAGCACATTACCTCATATTTTGCAGAATTTAAAATGATATAGAAAACATATTACAAAAATCCTTTTTGAAATAAATTTGACAACTTCTAAGAAGTACCTTGGAAGACAAATTAATGGAACTAACTGTGGAGGAAATGTAAAATTTTCATAGCATCTATTAAAGAAAGTATATTTCTAGCTTGAAAACCTACCCATATAACAACAACAGGCTCATATACATTTTAACTGATGAATTATATCAAACATTTAAAGCAGAAAAAAGAAACAACACGTCTCCCCTCATTTCAGGAAATTAACATTGTGGTAATACTGAAACTGGATAAAGGTAATAGAAGAAAAATGTATGAACATAGATAAAAATTTGTTTAACAAAACAAACTGTTAGAAGTTAGATCTGGCAGGATGTAGAAAGTGGTTTTATTATAGGGATGGCAGTGTTGGTTCAGCATTGGAAGATCTACCCCCATAAGTCATCACTTTAACAGAGGAAAGGAAAAAGTCATATGATTTTGTCAGTAGTTACAGAAAAAGTATTGGACTAAATTCTACAACTGTTCGTGGTAAAAGCTATCAGGAGACTAGAAGTTGAACAGAACCTTCTCAATGGATAAGACATGTACTCCACACTTCAGCAAAAAGTGCCTTATATGAATGGAAAATATACAATGCTTTCTCCCTAAGGTGGGGAACAAGGGCAGATATGCCTACTCTTCATCTGTTCATTAAACTTTGAAACATGGGCCCAAATCAAAATAGTCTGGCAATAAAAAGAAACCATTAGCATACGATTGGCAAGGTATAAGTAAAATATTAGTATGTAGATATAATGATCATCTACAGAGAAAATACTAAGAAATCTCTAGGAGCCCCTAGAACTTGTATATGAATTTAGCAGGATTAGAAAACACAAAGTATATATAAAAATTCAGGTCTATGTATACTTGCTATAAATGAGGAATCAGATATTGAAATTTAAAAGTTATGTAGGAGTACAAAGGACCTAGAAAAGTTAAAAGAAAAAAATAATGTTGGAAGACATTTATTATCTAATTATTTTTTTGGTATCAGGTATCACACTCAGGACCTTGTGCTTGTGAGGCAGATGGTGGAAACACTGAGCTAAATCCCTGGCCCTTATTACCTAATTTTAAGTCTTCCTCTAAAGCTAGAGTAATCAAGGCAGTGTTGGCATAAGGAAAGACATACAGATCTGCTGTGTAAACTTTCAATGGAGTTTTTAATCTCCTGGAAATCTGTTTCCATCTGTTTTATGGATTCCATTTGTTTCCTATGTTGGGATTCCATCATGTTCCTCAGCTCCTCTATTTTTTTATCTGTGTCCTCTCTAGACTTATTAATCATGTCTTGCACTATGGGCAAAATCTCTGCTGTTATCTGAGAAATTACTTCTGATTTCATTTTTTCCAGATCCTCTTTTGTTGCAAGTTCAGGGAGTCGAGGTGGTTCAGTAGCAGATTGTTCCATCTCGTTTCCTTTTAGGGTTCCTTTAGGTGATCTGGGAGTCTGGTTTTGAGACTTGTTTATGTGTCTTCTCATTTCAATGCAGTGTGTGGCGGGGAGTGGGGAGGGATGTGTGCCTGTGCAGCTCACCTCCTTGGCGCTGGGGGTGGTGGTACTGCAGCCCAGAAAATTCACCTCCTCTGTGCTGGGGGCAGTGATTGACAGTGCTATAATTCAGAAAATGATTGGACTTGCAGATAAGAATAAAAAAGAAGACCATAGCATTGGTAGAGGGGAAAATCTTGAAAGAAATAAATGGCATATTTTGATTAGATCTTTTTGAATTTGGGTTGCTCATGAGACATCTAGGCTGCCATTTCCAGTGGGAGCTGCCTTGGGATCTCAGCGCTCATGTCCAGGGTGGGTAATACTGGATAGAGACTACAGACAGGAAAATGGACAACCCATCAGGAAGGAGACGAGATTAGGGCTCAGATCAAAACCCAGAGTGGAAAGAAATAAGAGGGAGACTTCATAATGAAGACTTGGGAGATTGCTGACAAAAGATGGTACCATGGGGCCTAAGTCAGCCAGCAGTCATCACTTAGCTCCTCCTGGGATAAAACAGTGTGTTCACTGGTTGGTCCCAACTTAGGAATCAAGTAGAAAAAATGTTGGCACCTGGGAGGTAGTTCAATTCTGTTTAGTAATAAGTGGCTAAAATGTATCAGACAGCAGAGAAGGCTTTGTTTTGCCATCTGTCATTTTCAAAGCTGTGTTGGGTCTCTGTCTTTTTTGTGGAGGTGGTGAGGAGGAGGATATTTATTTAAAATTTCTCATGTTTACATAAAAGGAAAGAAATTTCCATCTCAGTCTCAGAGAGAAAATTACAGGAAGAATTATACTAACATTCCTTGACTATCTTGTGTCTTACATGTATGTGCTAAGCAGGCAGTTTAAGCCATCTTCAGAAAGAAAAATTGTCTTTGACATTGCTGTCCCATTTCTATGCACAACTGCTACCACCTAGTGATAGTTACATCTCTGTACCACAAATGACCAAATTTCTCATGACCATGTCTTCGGTACTTTTTAAAATTGTTGAATAATATCTTGTTTAAAAAAAAGAAAAATGATTTATAAAGCTTTGATTAATATTATCACTTAGGATATGGCCTTGTGGGAGAAAGTCAAGCAAAATTAATTTAAAAAGTTCTTTCATATAAGAGTATTACACACATAGAAAAAAAGCTGGTAGTTCAGATAAAGAAATGAATTTCTCTTCATAGGAGAACATGATACCCACAGACCTGGTAAAATCAGTCTGATGGGAAAGTCAGTACCTGCTTGACGTGAAGACTCCCCAGCTCCTTTTTACTCTGGTGCTGAGGTGGCCTCTGATAAGGCCCTATCTATCCCAAGCCCAAGCACACTTAGATCTTAGCTGCTAAGGCATAATTTGCTCTAATGAAAAATTTGCTTTAAAAAAAAGAGGGAGAGATTCCAAGAACAGTTACTGCGACTAGGCCTAGAGACAAGAAAAAATTGGAAAGTTCAAGAAGAGAGGAAAGGGAGGGAAGGAGGGGGAAGGGAAGGGGAAGTAAAAAGAATTAAGATGTGTTATATACATGTGCCAAATCTCCACAATGAATGTAATCACTATGTGCTGAAAACACGTACTAATAAAAATAAAGAATTTAATAATAATAATAATAAAGAAGGCAGGCAAGGACTGCTAGGAGCCAGGACTCAGGGATGTCCAAAGTCATGTTCAAAAGACAAAGATGCCTATATATGGCGGGTTCCCAAAGGACAAGCAGGGACAATTTCTACATCAAAAAAACAGTGATTATGGTCAATTGGAACAGCTTGAACTTATAAAAAGAATCACAAGTCCACAACACTCAAATGGTACAAATAATAGGACATATGCCAAGGAAAAATACTCATGAATTTTCAATAAAGTTTATAAGCCTCTCAGCTAATTCAACAGAACTAATGTGAATTCTCCTTTCTTGAAGGTAAATTAACACCAAAGTTAATAATCCTAAATTTGAAACAGATGAAGAAAAGAAATAACCAAAGCATGCTTAAAATATAATTGTCTTATGGGTTTGTCATTTTATATTAAAATATGTTGGTCACCTAGAATTAGGGACTCAATCTGAATCAAAGATGATGCTTTTAGAGTAGAGCATGTAGACCTGCTTGGTCCACTTGTAAAGATGGGCTGTGGAGTGGGGGTCAGGTACAGACAGAGGGACTCCTGGGGCCCCAGGCATCATTCTAACTGTGACTCAGTGCTCACGTGCAGTGGCACAGAGTTGTGCCTTGAGCAGAAATAGTGATAGAGATGTATACCTCATCTAAAGGTTAAAAAATAAATAAAAATTGTATTTTTAAATGGCACAATTTCTTAGGTCATTTTGAAATGCTTGAAATTACCAGACAGCTTCTTCTACCTTCTCTGTCACACTCTTAACAGTTGGTGCAGTCACCCTGCAATACTCACAGAGGGTTGGATCCAGGACCTCTCTCATCTTGGATACCAGAATCTACCAGGTGCTCAAGTTCCTTATATGAAGTGGCATAGTATTAGCTGGGCATGGTGGTGCATGCCTGTATACCCAGCACTCTGGGAAGCTGAGGCAAGAGGATTGCAAGTTCAAATCCAGCCCAGGCAATTTTGTGATTCTGTCTTAAAACTAAGAAAAAAAAGGACTGGGGATGTAGCTCAGTTTGAAGGCCCTGGGTTCAATCCCCAGTACTGCATTAAATTTTTAAAAAGGCATAGTATTTGCATAGAAACTATGCACATTCTCCTATACACTTTAAATCTCTATTGCTTATAATATCTAATACTATGTAAGTGTTTTGTAAGTAGTTATACTGTGGCAGGGCCCCTCCAAAGGAATGTGGTGAGGGCCTCTTAGAACAAAAAAAAGCATCATGGCACAATTAGTTCCTAGATATGCACATATAGCTCTAGTACAGCTCTGTGACATAGACTGTACCCAATCAGGCTTTAATATGTTAGTGTGCTACCATTTAAGGGAGACAAAGACACAAAAATTGGATAAAAGGCAAAACACCATGAATGGGGCTCAGCCTTTTGGGTATTAGCCCACTGAGCCGGTGCTGGCATGAATACAGTTGCTTCCTGGAAAGATAAGCCTTGGTGTCCCATCTCTCTTCAAGAATCCTGCTACAATACTGTACAGTAATACTGTACAGTAATACTGTACTGTACAATACCGTACTATGACAAGGAAAAAAGTCTACCCATGTTCAGTACAAGGGCAACCAAAAGCCTAACTACATAGCACACAGCAGCAACAATGCAACGTTTCCCACTGGGTGCTGGTTGAATCCACAGACGGAGCAGATACAGAGGGTTGACACTAGAGTCAAGCCTTCAAATAACACTACGACTCCCAAGCTCGAATTGCTGAAACTCTGAAGATTCTGCAGCCACAAGCCCCTTTACCCTGTCTTCTGCTCAGGGAGGGCAGGAGTAGGTGATGGCTCAGGGTGAAAGGACCACAGCCCTGATAGAAAGTCACCATGATAGCAGGCCATTGAGTAAGGTGCAAAGGTTGCCTTAATTATTGAATTGGAAAATAATTATTGGGCATATACATTTAAAACAAAATATATTCATGTTTAAACAAAATTTGAGGGACTCTTTTCATGCTAATCCATTGATTATACTTAGCCAAAAAGGTTAATGGAAGGCACAACCCCCTACCTATCAGTGGCTACTGGTGAAGGGATGGGGAGCCAGCGAAGTGTCTATGAACCACACCAAGAGCACAGAGAAGCACTGCCTGGGGACTTGGGAAATACACCGTCAGACCCACAGTCATGGGAAGCTGGGAGGTACCATGAGACTTTCCTTTTCCAGTGTGGTCTCCATGAACCAGCTGCTCCTGACATGGATGCTGTTGTTCAAAGCTGAAGACAGAATGTACTGAGCTCTGACCATGTGGCCTCTGGCTACTTTCTCTGAATGAAAAACACGTTTCTAGGATAAATTTCTAGGCCTGATACCCCACCCCAGAACCTGATGGGAAACATACAGCCCTTGAAATGTTTTCTCTGCTTAGGTAATATGGACCAGTCCCATTTAGAGGAAAAGACTGGGTAATCCTAACATTTGGAGAAGGAAATCAGCTTAAATTTGGTTCAAGTAGCACCTTTTCAGCCAGTGCCTCTGTGAGAATCAATGCTTCAAGGAAGCAAAGATCCCAATGAACACTAAGTTAGGGAAAATGATGCACTTGGTGATTACAAAAAAAGAGGCAAATACAATCAATGAATTAATGCCTTATTTGAGACTAATGAATGGAGGTTTCTTGATAGCAATAATGGAAATTGCTCTTGTTTGGATATTGTTGGATGTGTGAACAAGAGAATCAAAGAGAATTCTGCCACACAGATGGGTGACAAACTCAATTTGCAATTGGTCTCAAGATATGTGGCAAAGGAAAACTACAACAAATCTAAATTTTTATATTTTCCATGGGTCTGTGCCTAGATTTGAAGGGCCCCACACATGTGTGTGACTGTGGTGGTGACCTCCACTCATATATGTCAAGAAACACACTGTACAAAGTCAATTCATTTTCTAATTCTGAAAAAAATTAATGTAGATTTCACTTGCAAAAAAAGAAAAATGTAGATTTCATCTGCAAAAATTCAAACATCAAAAATATCAGGAATGGAAA
Organism: Heterocephalus glaber; assembly: GCF_000247695.1. The sequence goes on along the minus strand of NW_004624855.1, from coordinate 2,675,836 downwards.
GAAGGGACAAGGGAAAAAAAAGGAGAATAGAAGGAAAAATTGGAAAATAATAAAGAAGGGAAGAGGGATTGAAAGGGGGATGGGAAAAAATGAAGAAAGCAAGATATATCATGTACAGATACAAATTCCCTATGATGAATGTTATCATTATGCTTATCTACAATGTACCAATAAAGGTTTTACTTAAAAAAAACCCAAAAGCAAAAAAAAAAAAAAATTCAGAGTTCAAAACAAAGTGACAAACCTGAGATATCATAGCAAATATTTTCTTTCTTTCTTTCTTTCTTTCTTTCTTTCTTTCTTTCTTTCTTTCTTTCTTTCTTTCTTTCTTTCTTTTGTACCAGGGATTGAACTCAGGACCTTGTGCTTTCAAGGAAGGTGGCAGAACCACTCATCTAAATGCCCAGCCAGCAAATATTTCCATATAAAAGTTCCCCCAAGAGAAAGAGGAAAACTTTAGAAAAAAAATCTCTCACTCATGTTTTTCAAGACTCTAGAAGGAAATAAAGTAATGAAATGGGAAGTATTTATTAATAGATACATTGCTTTAAAGGTAAAGATAATCTGGAAGAGCAACAGAGGCACCAAAGAGCAGATTGAATATCACAGAAACCAAATTAGGGAGTAAGAAGATGGGCCTGAGAAATTCTGCTAGAATGCAGAGAAAAAGGTAAAGGTGAATATGATGAAGAAAAGAGAAAAGGTAAGGAATTCTGATATAATAAAACACCATGGGAGGAGCAGACCCCTCCCCCCCCAGTGCTGAAGAGCTGAGCCTTTGAGACCACTGTACTACTACCCCCAGTGCCAAGGAGCAGAGCCCAGCCACCCAGTGCCAAGAAGGTGAGCTGTGAAGGCACCAGCAGCACCCTCCACCCTGACACCCTGTTGAAATGAGAAGACATGTAAACAAGTCTCAAAACCAGACTTCCAGATCACCTAAAGCAACCCCAAAGGGAAATGAGATGGAACAATCTGATACTCAACCACCAGGACTCCCTGAACTGGCAATAAAAGAGGATCTGGGAAAATGAAATCAGAAATAATTTCTCAGATAACAGCAGAGATTGTGCCCATAGTCCAAGACATGATTAATAAGTCTAGAGAGGACACAGATTAAAAAAAAATAGAGGATCTGAGGAACATGATGAAATCCCAACACAGGAAACAAATGGAATCCAAAAACAGATGCAAACAGATTTCCAGGAGATTAAAAACTCCATTGAAAGTTTGCACAGCAGAATGAGCCAATGCGAGGATAGAATTTCAGTTATAGAAGATAAGATTGCAATTAGTGAACAGGAAAATAAAAATTTCTTTAAAATAGTAAGGAACCACAAGAAATCAATCCAGCAGCTGCTAGATGATGCAAAGAAGAATGACATAAGATTGATCAGAGTCAATGAAGACACAGGAGAGAGTGCAGATGACATAAAATCCTGTTCACAGAAGCAATGGCAGAAAACTTCCCAAGGAGGGGAAAACAACTTGACATACAGATAAGTGAGGCATATAGGATTCCTACTAGCCTTGATAAAAAAAATCTACACAAAGTCATATAATAGTTAAGATTCCAGAAACCCAACAGAAGAACAAAATTCTACATGCAGTAAGAGAAAAGAAACAAATCACATACAAAGGAAAGCCCATCAGAATCACAGCAGACTTTTCAACACAAACCCTCAAGGCAAGAAGAGCTTAGAGTGATGTATTTGAAGTCCTAAAGGAAAATAGCCTCTAACCCAAATTGATGTACCCTGCAAAACTATCTTTCAAAATTGATGGAGAAATAAGATACTTTCATGATAAAGAGCACCACAGGAACTTCATGAGTACCAAACCAGCACTCTGAAAAATTTTAGACACTATTCTAGGAAAAGACAACTAGGATCACAACCCCAGGAAGCCTAGCAGAATGAATCCATTGGGCATGACAAGAAATTAAATGCTACGCAGTGCTCTAGTGAGTTTTCTCTTTACATGGCAAAATAGTCTCAAGGAATAGGTAAGTCACATTATTGTGCACACGCCTGGCTTCCATCTAGTTGATTCCCATTCATACACAGAGCTCAGCAGAGACATGAGTTCCTCTAGGAAGTCTGCCTCTGTGACCTCTGCTTCTCCTCTAGGCTGCCATTATTAAGTGCTTCTCTGTGGCAGTCATTGCTCTAGAGGGGAGGGGGACAATTACAGTTTAAAACTGGAACTGTAATTCCTTTGTAAAGTTTTTGTTCTGCTATAACTTGAGTTCTATCATCCAGGAACAGACCTGGTCTCGTTCTGTGCCTTATTAGACACTTCATTATTTTATCAGACAGAGAAACTGTACTGTGAAGGTCAGCAAAATGTCTATTTTTGCTTTTACTTTGTCAATTTCAATACTGTTTTTTCTTTGTATGTTGTGATTGGCACAGGTTTTTCTACAAGACTGATAATATTGAGGGTAGAAGTTCTAAAACCAGAAGCTCTTGAAGATATTCATGATGAATCCCCTTTAGCCCTTTCTGTAGCTACCAGAATCCCTCAAACACATGGCTAGTAGGTTTTTGTGTTCTTGGTAACTGGACCTGTTGTTTCTTCTGGGCTTGTAGAGAATCTAAATAAATAGGAGTGAGGCACTAGCGTCATTGCAGATGCTTTCTTACAATATCCTTTAATTTTCCAGGAAGGGAAGAGGTTCAAACCTTTGATTGCATGATAGCCACAGGTAGGTCATCTCAAATTAGCCTGATGTTCACCAAGTCTGGGGCTCACTGAAGATCTGTAGATCCAGCAGAATTATGTTTCTTCTTCTTCTGCTTTTTTTTACTCTATCTTACAGTGGTTCCATCTGCTTCCATTCTGATGACACCGTATCCCATAACCACACTAGCATTGTAATACATCAAATATTTAAAGGGTGTTTATCTTACTGTAGCTTTAATCTCAGAATCAGCTGTCAGAGTAGTTCCTAATTTAGTTCATCAAAGCTGGCCATTTAAAATGTTGTTGATGAATGCTTGTTTTTTTTATAGATTCTGAGATTAGCAGAAGTCCTCTTGGTTTCTTTTAAAATCCTATTGATGTAGTAAAATTGCAACATATACAAGTTGGAGTTCCATTCCATTGTAAAGACTGAAATATTTGCTTTTTACAAGTATGTCATAGAAAAAGGATAAGTTATTTTGTGTTTCACTATCAAGTAATTATTATGAGATTTTTATTTTCTTATTTATTTGAATGAATACAAACAAATATTCAATTTTGTCTGCTTCTTTTACAATTTTTAAAGATCATTTGGGTTGTTGGAGCAACGGAATTAGCCTTGTTTTCTAACATATCAGAAGAGCTTGAATCTTCAATAACCAGAGAAACCTCAAGTAAACACCCATGTGTCTTTTCTTTTCCCACATAAGTGTTTATTAAATTATTGTAGTTCATTTGCTCTTATTAAGTGAGAATTTGTAACAACTTCCCTTTGTTACTCACTTGATTAGTAAATTGTACCTTTCTTCTGTTTACTGAGGAATGTTTTGTTTCAACAAGATGGCATAATAACTTGCTGCAATTGCTTGCTGTAATTACTGAGGGAAATATGTTCAAGAAAACCTCAGAATTATATATAAATATAATGGCACAGATGCTACAAAGAATGTAACCTGAAAAATAGAGCTTCTGGGATTTAAATCCCCAAGTGATGAATTATAAGAGAAAGATAAATTTAGTAAATGACAGTGATAGTGAATTAAAAACCAAATCTTTCTCGTGTATTATATTTTTTCTCATCATAGAAATCTGATACATAGGAAGACTTCCACTTCTGCCATCATGGAGTAGATAATTTAAAAAATGAACCACAGAATAACCAAAGTAAAGTGCAGAAAATAATGAAATGCAAAACAAAGAAAAAAAAGTATTAAGAAAACCAAAAGTTGGCTCCTGGAAAAGATGAATGAAATAGACAAATTTCTGATGAGATTAATGAATAGACAGAGGGGTATGAATAAATAATATCACAGTTGACAAAGGGGGATGATTACAGATCTGAGAGAGATTAAAAAGATATGACTCCACACAAGCTCATGCTAATGCATAAGACAACCTAATGGAAGGGAAAAATTCCTAGAAAGTCTATCAAAATTGGTTCAAGAAGAAGTAGAAAACCTATATAATACTATAGCAGTAAAGTACAATAAATGAGTGAATTAATGCTTTAGAAAATACAAGAAGGGCTGGGTGCACATGCCTATAATCCCAGCACTCAGGAGGCTAAGTCAAGAGGATTGCTATGAGTTTGAGGCCAGCCTGGGCTACATAGTGAGTTTAAGATCATCCTGAGCTACATAGTGAGGTCCTGCCTCAAAAAACCAAAACCAACCCAACAAAGAAACCCTCAAAACACCAGTGTAGTGCCAGTGTGATGCTGCCAAGAGGTGGTGCAACCTCGAAGTGGTGGGGTCCATCAGGTCATAGGGGCGCTGCTCTCTGAAGGAATTAATGCTGGTGTTGCAGAGTGAGTTAGTTCTCTCAAGAGCAGTCTGTTATAAAGCAAGGCCATGCCAAGTGTTTGACTCCTCTGCATATGCTTGGTTTCCTTTTTCTTTCTCTACCACATTGTGATGCAGTGAAGGGTCCCTTGCTAGAACTCTAGTGCCATGCACCTTCCAGCCATCAGAATTGTGAGCTAAATAAGTCTCATTACTTTATAAAGTGTCCAGCCTTTCTTTTTTTTTTCCCATTAAGTTTATTGGTACATTTTAGGTATAAAATACAGTTACATTCATCATTGGGATCTTGTACCTTTACATGAGTATCTTGGTTCTTATTT
>NW_004624855.1:2622920-2668214 GCF_000247695.1 Heterocephalus glaber | reverse complement strand
TATCTGAGTAATTATTTCTGATTTCATTTTTCCCAGATCCTCTTTTGTTGCCAGTTCAGAGAGTCCAGGTGGTTGAGTATCAGAGCGTTCCATCTCGTTTCCCTTTGGGGTTGCTGTAAGTGATCCAGAAGTCTGTTTTTGAGACTTATTTACGTGTCTTCTCATTTCCACGGGAGGAGGTGCTTCTGACGCCCACACGGCTCACCTTCTCTTCCCTAGGAGCTTGGGATGGCAGCAGGGGAGCTTCCTTCCTGGTGCTGGGACCGGCTGAGCTTCTTTGCCCTAGGAGCCTGGGATAGAGGCGGGGAGCTTCCTTTTGGGTTCCCAGCCTTTCTTGTAGCAAAATAGACTAAGACAACCAGCTGGATGGTTATGCAGGCAAGGCCAGCAAACATTTACTCAGATGATTTTTCACCCTTTGCTAATATTTTCCTACCAAGCCACAGTGTCTTGGTTTCTTTTTTAAACTGAGTTCTCTGAGAAGCGAATGCCAAGTCAAAATTAAAAGTGTACAAATTTTACTGGGGAGACATCCATGATATAAAATGGGGCAGAGCTGGAAAGCCATTAGGCAGTGATGCTGGGAAGGGAGAGAGGGAGATAAGGTGGGTAGAAGCATCCTGGATTCCCAGGCAGTCTGAGAGGTTTGGCAGGGACTTTGGACAGTCAGCGGTCAGATGAGCTGCTCAGCAATGGAGTGCCTGTGCACCTCTGCAAGCTCAGTCACCGCCTGGAAGCAGGGCTTTGGACATCCACAGCTGTGGGTCTCAGAGTCTGGCCATGGCCTTGACTGGCTCCACTTCCTGTTGCTAGAGACCTGTGAGTCCTCGAGACAGCCACAATTCCAAAAGCAGCTGGGGGCAAGATGAGAAAGTGAGCCTGGAAGTCTGTTCAACCACATAGACTGAAATGTTTTAAACAAATACTAGCAAATCAAACTCTCTCTCTCTCTCCATATATATATTATTTATATATAATATACTATACATATATCATTCAAAAAGTGTCCTATTAATGAACTTAAACCTATTTTATGCTGATTATTGCATGTACAAAAGTTATTCTATCGTGCTGAGAATCTCAAGATGAATAGAACTGCTTCTGGATGTTTGCCTCTTACTAAATGTCACCAGGATGCTGAGTATTTGGGACTAGTTCCTAGTTTGTTTTCTAGAAGATTGTTATGGAATCACTCTCATTGATATACTTGTCTTGAATTCCTCATTTAACCTCTCAACACACATCTAATCAATCATCACTTTTTACCTCCCTAAATCTATCCCTTCTCTCCCCACCTCCCCCCATCCTGTCCCTACCATGACCCACGTTCAGATCTTTTACTTGGCAGATCCTGCTGATGTTTAGCATCATAGCTAAATGTCAGCTCCCAGGGCAGACTTGCCCCAGCTCAGTGGGCAGGACCCACCTTTGACTCTGGGAGCCCCAGGCTTTTTCTCCTCTTCCTAGGGAGCTTTGATCATACAGTTAACATCATTCATTTCCCTTTATCTGTCCCCCTGTGAAAACAAAACTCATTTCCAAATTGTTTATCATGTCCCAGGGCCTAGTGAAATGCTAGCATTATTTATTATTCCACATTATTATGCGTTATAACAGGGTAGAAAAGATCCATACAACACTCATCCTGGCCTGTGCTCAGAGTGTGATGTGACAGCAACATAGCTCTAGTTCAGCCTTTTGGTGTACAGTGTTAGAATTGTGTCCCCTTGGACTGAGCTCTGGGAGCTCAGGGAGTCTGCCTTGCTCTTCCTGGTGTCCCTGGGCCTGATATAAAAATGGTCACTGAACATGCACTTTATGGGTAGCTTGTGATTTTTCTGGGGATGGGAGATGCCTTACAAAACAGGCAAGGAAAATATGAACATGGGCTTTTTCAGACTTCTTCTTATCAATACATCATAATAATCATTTTGTCATTGAAGTACAATTCCATTGACAGATGTGTCCACAAGATCTAAGGATCCAGACTCAGAGCAGGTGCCTAGCACTAAGAACTGTTGCTTTTTAGGAACCTCTAACACACCTGCCCTAAGTCCCTGGAGCCCTGGCTTTTTGATCTGCAACATTCCATCTCTCTACAGAGTCACAATCCTCCAGTTATTGAAGATCAAACAGTTTGAAAGCTCTGAAATAAAAATTTTGCTTTTCTGGAGAACTTCAATTCACATTTATTATGTAACCAGATGAAATATAAATGCAATTGTAATTTAAGTAAACTAAATACTTTCTTAATGTCCAATAAATATGAACCATTCAAAATTATTGAATTAAATGTGAACAGATCAAATATGAAAGTAAAAGTCTGAAGTTTTGGATTTAGATTGTGTTTAAGTGGTTTTTTTGGGGGGTGGTGGTGTTTTTTTTTAAACATTTACTGGTACATTTAATTAATTAATTAATTAATTTATTTATTTATTGGTACCTGGGATCAAACTCAGGACCTTGCGCTTGCCAGGCAGGCACAGCACCACTGAGCTACATCCCCTGCCCCAGGGGGATTACTTTATTGAGATAGGGTCTTGCGGTGTAGTTCAGGTTGGCCTTGAAGTCATTACATAGTCCAGGCTGGCCTCAAACTCATAGTAATCCTCTTGCCTCAGTCTGCCAAGTGCTGGGATTACAGGGATGCGCCACCACATCCAGTGGTTCAAGCTTTTGAGTTCTAGCTTTGCTTTAAAGGAACCATAATTGTAAAACAAAACAAAATGAACAAAACCCAAAATGAACCAAAAAAACCTTTTCAGATTGGCCATTATCACTCAGGATAACATCCTTGAGATCCATTCTGTGTATGTTTTCTATAATTTGCCTCTTTTTCTTTCCAGTAGTATCGTTGGTTTAGATACACCGGTTTCTTTGCCACTCACCTTGTTACAAGGTAAAGCAAGGCACATTAAAATGTTAGAGTCAATTTGAGCAAACAATGATTTACGGATTGGGCAGCTCCAATTTAGGTCTTGGGTTCCATGAACGAAGCATAAGGGACAGGTTTTCGTAGTGTGAATGCAGAAGTAATAAAAAATTTTTTTGGTTAGTCACAGTTACTACAGTGGCCTATGCAGTCTATTCTGTTGAAAGACCCTAGTGACATAGTTACAAATTTGTTGGCTGCTTCTGATTGATTGCACCTAAATTCTGTTTTCATACTTTATAGGCATTTACAAGAAATAGCTCAGTTTAAGTTTGATTTATGCTTCCAAACTGAGCAAGGTTCAGTGAGAAGTGACTTTGCTCAGAAATTCCTCAAGCCTGCTTTATATTTTACTTTACTTTGAAACCTACTGAAGGATATTTTGGTTCTTTTCAGTTTTCAGCTATCACAGATAAGCTGCCACAAACGATTGTTTACAGGATTTTTGTGGACACATTTTTTTCATTTCTGTGGGATAAATGCTGACAAGTAAAATTGCTGGGTTATATGGTAAGAGCTTAGTTTTAAAAGATACTGCAGAACTATTTTCCAGGGTTAATCATTTATTTTCAAAGATAACATGAACATGGGATGTGAACATGCACATGAAAACATAAAAATGCAATGACTACAAAACATTTTTTAAAGTCCCTTCATATCTGCTATCTAGGCCCTGACCTCTTCTCTGTTGGCTATCAGTTAGATAAGCATCACATGGTTCCTGCATTATTATTCTAAAACTCATCTTAAAAGGTTTTTATGATGCATCTATAAATATTTTCCTTCCCTCTAAACTGATGAGTGGATAGACCATGGTTTATGTACGCATTCCTCATATTTGCAGACTTTTGTTATTCCTTATTTTTGCTGTCGTCCATAAGTGATGGAACAAAGACCTCTCAAATGGCTTATGTGTGTATTTCTGTCTTTTAAAGAGAAATACCAGGGATGAAATTACTGGGTTACAGACATGCATATGTGTGATACCGACATTGACAAACTGTCTTCTTAAAAGAATGAGTCAATCCATACTCCTGCCAGAAATGTATGAAAGTTTCTTCACACCCTTGTTCATACTTGTTATTATCAATTTTATTAATCCTATGAGTGAAAATTTTCAGTGTTATTATAATTTGTATTTCCTTGATTAACGAGAATGCACATCTTTTAAATAATATGATTGGCTATTTTTATGTTATCTTTGATAAATAACTATTTGTATTTCTGGACTGTTCCCCTCCCCTCACTTGACTATATTTTCCTTATTGAATTTTAGTAGCTCTTTATTTTTAAAATAAATTTTAAGAAATGTTAATAGTCTTTTGGATTTTATATATGTAGTAAAAATATTTTTCCATATCTGTTGCTCATGTCAAATTTCCACTTGGAGTGTGTGTATGTGTGTGTATGTGTGTGAGAGAGAGACACTGTTAGCTTTATTTAATCTAGTCCTGTTTTGTGTATGTGCTGCCAAAGTGAGCACAATTTATTCTTGTTTTTTTAATTCTTGTTTTGTGTAGTCAAATTGATCAGTCTTTTGCTTTACGTCTCCTGGATTTTATTCTTGCTTAATGTTCCCCTATGTTTTTGAAAGTTGTTGGTTTAACTACAAATTACCAGTGATCCTTGACTAATAATGGTTTAATTAATTTTTCAGCTTTTTGCTGGGTTGAGAGTGATACACATTCAGTAGAGATCATACTTGTAACTCTGAGCAGCAGCAGCAGCAGCAAGCCACAGCTCCCAGTCAGCCCCAAGATCTTCAAAGGAAGAAACCCAGTACTCTACAGTGTGCTGTGCTGGTGAGCTATGGTGTAGTTGACACTTTTTTTTTAATGATAGTTCAATTTACAATGAGTCTATCAGGAGGTAACTTCATGAGTAAGGGGCACCTGCACTGGAGCTGATGCCGGTTGCTTCAGCTACCATATTAAATCTAGATTCTTGGGTCAGGAGGCTTGTCAATAAACCTGACCCTCTGTGGTCTAGCCGTATTATTATTTACCCCCAAATGTTGCCTGCCTGCTTTGTTTGAGGTACTGAGGATTGAAAATCCCCCGCTCTTTTTATTTATTGTTTTGAGATAGGGTCTCTCTGAGCTGCTAAATTGACCAGTGTTATGGCTTGTGTTTAGGTGACCCCCCCAGGTCTCATGCAAATGAGTGGGGCTATTTTGGAGGTGTCTGAATCTAGAGTGTGTGATTGATTCATATTGGGACTAGACCTGAGGGAAGTAGGATTAGAGCTACACATCCTAAGTAGTCTGAATGAGATAAAAAGAGCAGAAAGACACTGTTAAGATTCTTTCTTGCTTGCTTTTGCTGTCTTCCACTGCCATGAACTGTTGCTCCTCTGCCACTCTGCCTTGGAGCCAGCTGATTATGGACTGAAACCTCTATGTACTATAAGCCAAATAAACCTTTCACTCTTTAACTTTGGATGTTTCGTATTTTGTCTCAGCAACAAGAGAAGAGTAACTAACACACCCAGGATGGGCTCAAACTTTCAATCCTTCTGCCTCAGTCTCCCAAAGTGCTAGAAATAGAGGTGTGAGCCACCATGCTCAGGTTCCTCTCTCTTGATTTCTGCTGATATAAGTTACAATATCTTAAAATTCTTTTAATGTGTCAGTAGTATCTTCCCTATCAGATTTTTGACTTTTCCCCTTGAGATAGATGCAGGGACCCACTCCAAACACTGGGAGGCCATACTGAGTGATGTGGCCGAGTAGGAGGTCTTGGGGAGTCCTGGCACCTTCTCTCCAAGTACCTACCTTAGATGAGGTTATTAAAAGTGTTCAAGCCATGAAAGATTTTTATTTTCTCAAACAGAAAAAGAAAAAGGAAGGGAAAAAGAAAAAGAAAGGCTGCATCTTTTGGCAGAGAAGGCTCAGAGCATGTGGAAGTTCAAGATTTGTGTGTTCATTTGAATCCATCCAATGCCTTGATTTCAATTCTCAGGAGTCCTATCCTCCCTATCCATTTAAAAGACCAAATTATTCTATGAATTAAACCTGTGATGAGATTCTATAGCCCAGTGGATCAAATCTAGAGCCAGCTTTTCAACTTTGCCCCCACAAAACTCAGGAATTTCTTTTACTACCATGATAAGGAGCTCTCTTTTTCTCTAACAGTGCCTGACTTGATATTACAAAGTTTTAAAGTTTCCATTTTTTAAAATAAATTCTCCAGTACAATCAGAAGTAACAAGCCTTACTGTATGCTAGTTTTTGTTGTCATAATTCCCACGCTGGTGGTCAAATTTGACATCACTTTGGCCTCCTAACATCTGCTTCTGTATCATTGCTTCATTGCAGGTAATCACAGCTAATAATTTAAATAGTATTTTGCCTGTAATAGATGCCATCAGTATTGGCACTTAATCCAGTGTTGCCTTCTTTTCCCATTCACAATAAGGCTATCAGTATGTTCAGTCCAATCACATCTAACCAGGTTCTCATATTCAGATATCTATTTCCTGGACTACCATGGTACCAAGTAGAGCAATGTGATCAGTAATTAATCATCCGAAGAGCACAATCAATTGGTATTTCAAGTAAAGGTCATTTAATACAGATACTTGTTTACAAAACAATTGTTTGAGAAGAAGAGAGAAAGATGCGCTGGAGAGAGAAAAGGGAAGACCACACAAAGACCAGAGAGTGGCAGTTTTTCCTGGCTGGAGCCCAAGGGCCTGTTCATATTGTGATGTAGGCAGGGACACTTTTGCTGCCACTGGTGCTGCTGCTACAACTGTAGAACTGCCACTGAGGATTGGGGACCTCCATCCCACTAGCTGTGGTGACCAGCAATGGTCACAGCAGCTGCTAAGCTTCCTTCATGGCGTAAAGAAAATGGTGCTATTCCTTGATAGAGCCTTAGAAGAAGCCAAGGGATAAAGAGCCTGGGAAATGTAGTTTAGAGGTTTTAACACCCAGTGTTACAGAAGAGAATACAGAGACAGGTGTGGACTCTTGCTATGATTTGAGTGAATCCCAAACTTTCACATGTTACAATCTTGGTCCCCAGTGTAGTGGTGTTAGAGGGGACCCCACACCTAAAAGTTGGGTGTGGGAGCTTGTAAGAAGTAATTAGGACACTAGGGTTGCTGCCTTCAGAAGAAATTAGGGTAGTTCTCTTGGGACAGTGGTTAGTTCTAATGGGAGCATTGCTATAAAAGAGAAAGACCGCTTTCCCTGCTCTCTCACTGTGTGCTCTGTCCCTCTCACCTATGTATGTGGCATGATGCCATCTACCATGATGTGATGTAATCAGGAGAGTCCTTGCCAGACTGGTGATGTGCTGCTTGGATTTTTAGTCTTCCAAACTGTGAGTAAAATAAACTTTCTTTGTTTATAAAGTATTCAGCTTAACTATTTTCTTATAGCAATGGAAAAATGGACAAAAAGACAGTAGATGTGTTTTTTTAAAATGATGGAGAAAACCAAGAAAGAAGGTGGTTTGGGGTCCAGCAGACAGAGGATTCAACACCAGAAAGAGGCAATCAGCATGCTCAGGAAGAGGGAAAGGAGAACTCAGGCCAGTTGCTGCTCAGGCAGCATGGAGATCCGCCAGGCCAAACTAGTGTGGGCAGACTGGTGGCTCCAGATGTGAGATCTCCAGGGGAAAAGGAAAGAAAATGAGCCAGTGTGTGAGTGTGCTTGAATATACTGAGGGCACATTTATTGTTTTGTCAGAGAGTTTGGGGAGGAATGAATGAAATGAGGACTATATAGAAAGTGAGGCAATAAAAAATAAGATTCTGGAAAAGCAAAATGTCATGACAGAAAGGCAGCATAATCATAAGAATACTATGTGGCTCAGGCTTCATTAACAGTTACATACTATGATGATGCCAGTGTTGATTATTTGATTTAATTAGTATGTTACAAAACAAAGTTCAAAGGGAAGAGAAGAGTTGTGTTTTTGGATTATTCAAGAGGTGAAGAGAGATAAATCTGCATCTTTTGCACTAGAAAGTCAATAAGGAAATATTAAAACTGAAAAATAAAAAACATCAATAGAAAGGGGTTATTTGGGTACTTTATATGGAATAGATTTCAGTTTGAAAATTTCGTAGTTGCAAGCTTTTTCAGAAGGGGTGGTAGAAGTAGAATATGTCAAAGAAATTTTGCTTTTTATACAGGTCTAATAGTTTTTAGCTTTCAGAGCTATATTTACTATATTACTTTGATAAAATATTAATATATTTTTTGAAGTTCAAATATTACTTCAGTGAATATTACTTCAGTGAAAAATTACTGCCTATGCTTTAATAATGCCAACAATGTTCTTTGTTTAACTTTTCTCAAGATCTTTTATAGAAAGCACACATTTGTAGTTATCCATCCAAATATAAAAGGACTTTGCGATTCCTCAAGCTGTACTCTAATGCTTTTGACATTCCCTTCAAGTCTAACTCATGTAATGATCAGTGTATTTAAAATTTATTACCTATCACTGAAAGACCCCATTCAAAGGCCTTGATATACATTCTGGACTTTGGGTCTTTTATTGCATAAAGGAAATAGACTCTTTTCTCCTAACTTTATTTTTTTTTCAGATCTTTTCTATTTGGTTTCCCTCACCCACAGTTCCCCTATGTATTCTGGTTTGATGTCATTGTGGGAAAGGAAACAAATAAAGAAATACAAATATGTGAAAAAATTCAAGCAATCCAATGGCCTTGGAGTTCCAAGGACAGTGTGAACTGGAAGGGCTTGGCAGTATCCAGTCTGTAGAGTGATTTTTACAGAGCAGTGCAAAAAAGTCAATTGGCTATTGCTCTAGGTTGAGAGAGCTCAAGGGTAAGTATGGGTGAATTGCATGGGCTTTGTGATGAGTGAAGAAATCTCTGCTTCTGGTCTTGGCAGCATCAAAGCAAGGTTGTAGCAGGAGTCAAGGTCTTTCTCCTTAGTTTAGTGGAATGTCTGGTTTCTTGACTTGGAGGTAAATCATATTTTCTTTATATTTTCTTGGTCTGCCATAAGAAATGAAATTGAAGAGGAGATAAAGGAATTATGGGGAGGTTGAAAATCAAAGTAAAATGGATATAAATTAAACAAAACATAGTTATAAATTTTTCTCAGGATTAGTTTTGAAAAACATGTTCTGAATGGTGAGTTTCATAAAGAAAATGGACAGAGCTTGGTATAGTACAATGAGGTGTACCTAAAACTCTTCTCTAGAAGTAGAACTGGCATAACTAAGGCCCCTTCTTAGGGTATTTCACTATCTTGTAGCAGATAATGTGGCTAAAGATTAAATTCAATTTTATATTAGTTAGATGATGGTTTCCAAAATCCATTACTATTAGTTGTCAAATAAAATTTGATAACCAACATTCATTTACTTTTTGATAGTTCTATGAGTGAGAATGCAATTAAGATTTTTCTCAGTGTTTTTTTTAACCATTTTACCTCTATACATTTCAGTATTTGCTGATACTCATTGGAAAAATGTTGTTTTCTTCAGTGTATTGTTCTCATCTATGTCCTCTGGATATGCTACTGTTCATAGTAATATTGAATCAGGTGTGGGCCATCCTAGGCACCCAGCTCCCCACAGAATTCCCCCATCTGGACAGGGTCAGTCCTGCCTCAGTGTTTAGACCAGTCCAATCTAAGATGAAGTTAGCAGAAACCCACCAAATCATCCAGAAACACTGCAGTCCTCTCAGACTCCAGGTGGAGGGGCAATCAAATCTGCCAAGCTTTCAGAGTTTCTGTACCCATAATGGTGGCGGCAGCAGCACCAGCAACAACAACAACAGCAGCAGCATCACTGACAAGAACAGCAGCACCAGAAGCAACAATAGCATCACCAAAAGCAGCAGCAACATCAGAAGCAATAACAGCAGCATAATCAGCAATGATAGCAGCAACAAAGGCAGCAGCACCACCAACAGCATTAACGATAGCAGTAACATCAAAAGCATCCACATCAATGGCAGCCATAGCATCAGCAACAGCACCATCACTGAGAGCAGCACCACAGACAACAGGACCATCACCAACAGCAGCAACAATAGCAGAATCAACAACAACAGCAGCAATAACAAGACTACCAACAGCAATAGCATCACTAACAGCACCAGAAACAATAGCAACAGTGGCAACAAGAGCAACAGTAGCACTACCAAGAGTATTATCATCAGCATCATTAGCAGCAACAGTAGCAGCAGCAGGAGGAAAAGTAGGAGCAACAATGGCAGCAGCAGCAAAAGCAGCAACAACAGCAGCAGCAGCAATGATAGCAGCAGCAATAGCAGTAATACTAGCAATACAATAAGGAAAACTAGTAGCAAGAACAACAGCAGTGTAGACAATAGCAGTAACAACAGCATCATCAACAAAAACAGAATCAACAGCAGCAACAGCACCACCAAGAGTTGCACACATGGCAGTCACAATAATGGCAGTAACAGCAGCAACAACAATAGTACCAGTACCACCAACATCAATATCACCACCAGCAGCAGTAATATTTGCAGCAAAAGCAGCAGCCACCATGTTATCATCAGCAATAGCAGTAACAACAGCAGCAATAACAACAGCACCACTAACGACAGCACCACCTCTACCATCAATAACAGCAGCAGCAGCAGCAGCAGCTGCCACAGGAACAACTGTAGCAGTACCACCAACAGTAATACTATCAGCAGCAGTGCCAGTAGTGTCAGCAGCACTACTACCAGCAGCAATAGCAGTAGTAACATGAGCAACATAATCAGCAACATTAGCAGAAGTAACAACAGCAGAAACAACAGCAGCATCAATAACAATGGCAGAAACATCAGCATCGGCAAGAGCACTACCACCCAGAGCACCAATGGCACCACTAACAGTGGCTGCAACAATAGCACCACTAGAAGCAGCAGCACCAGCACCATCAAGAATAGCAGCAACAACAGCAATATTGACAATGACCGCAATGGCAATAACAGCAACACCACTAACAGTAGAAGCAACAGCACCAGCAGCAGCACCACCACCAGTGGCAATAGCAACACGAGCAGCAGCATCAACAGCAGCAACATCACTACCACCACTAACAGCAACAATAGTAGTAGCATCAACAGTAGCAATAACAACAACTGTAGCAGCACTATTACCAGTGGTGACAGCAGCAGAAGCACCACCAATAGAATCAATAACAGCAACACCAGTGTTATAATCAGCAACATGAGCAGCAGCAAAAACAGTAGTACCAACCATAGTGGTAACAACAGCAGTACCACCATCACCACCAACAGCAGGAACAACAGTAGCATTGACAATAGCAGTGACAACAGCAGAAAAAACAATAGCATCATCAGCAACAACAGTGCCACCAATGGTTGTGCCAATGACAGCATCAAGAGTAACAGCAACAACAATACCACCAGCAGCAGTATCAAGAACAATAGCAACAACATCAGCATGAACAACAGCAGCAACAGCAGCAGCAGCAGCAACACCAACAGTAGCAGCAGTGGTGGTGGTGGCAATAACAGCAACAGCAGGTGCAGCAGCAGCAGCAGCAGCAGCAGTAGCACCACCACCAACAATAACAATTGTAACAGCAGCAGCAGCACCATCACCACCACTACCAACAGCAGCACCTCCAACAGTAGCAGCAGCACCACCATCACCAACTACAACATCAGCATCTCCAACAGCAGCAGCAGCAGCACCACCACTAACAACATCAGTACCTCCAACATTAGCAGCACCACCACCAGCAACAACAGCACCTCCAACAACAGCATCAGAAACAACAGCAGCAACAACAGTAGCAGCACCAACAGCTCTGACAAAAGCAAAATCATCAGTAACATTAGTAGCAACAGTATTACCACCAACAGTAGCATCAACAATAGTAGCAACCACAGCGGCAGCAGCACTGCTACCAACAGCAGCAGGAATAGGAACATCCACAGCAGCAACAACAGTGATAGCAGTGTCAGTGGTGGTGGCAACAACAGTAGAATCAACAACAACAACAGCAACAGCAGCAGCAACACCACCAACAACACCAGCTGTAGCAGCAGCAGCACCACAAGCAACAACTACAATAATAACAGCAGCAGCAGCACCACCACCAACTACTACAACAGAACCTCTAACAACAGAACACCAACCAACAATAGCACCAGCAACAGCACCACCAACAGCAGCAGCAATAATAGCAGAACAACACCAACAAAAACAAAAACATCAGCAACATTAGTAGCAACAGCAGCAGCAATACTACTACCACCAATAGTAGCATCAACAATAGCAGCAACAACAGCTGCAGCAGCACTGCTTCCAGCAACATCAGGAATAGAATCACTAGCAACAGTAGCAGCAGCAGTAGCAGTAGCAGTAGCACCTGCAGCACCAACAATAGCACTAATACCAGCAACAACAGTAGCAGTAGCAACAGTAGTACCAACAATAGTAGCAACAATAGCAGCACTGTCATCACCAACAATAACAGGAACAACAATAGCACTGACAATAGCAGTAACAATAGTAGCAGCAACAACAACAGCACTACTAACCATGACATAAATAATAGCATCAACAATGGCAGCAACAACAATACCACCAGCAGCACCAAGAAGAGCAACAACAACAGTAGCATCAACAATAGCAGTTACAGCAACAACTGCAACATCACCAGCAGCAACATCACCATCAACAGTAGTGGCAACAATAGTAAAGTCAACAATAGCAGTAACAACAGTAACATCAACAATAGCGGCATCACCACCACCACCAGCAGCAACAGCAGCAACAATGATATAATCAACAATGGTAACAACAGCAGCAGCACAACTACTACTACCAGCAACAACAACAATTCTAACATAAACAATAGTAGGAACAACAGCAGCATCAATAATGGCAGCAACCACAGCATCAATAGCAACAGCATCAATAATAGCAGCAGCTATAATACCACCAAGAGCCAGAATGGCAGCAGCAACACCAGCAACAGCAACATCACCATCAGCAGCAACAATAATAGCAGCAACACCAAAAGCAGCAGTAGCAACAATAGCAACACCACCAGCATAATCAACAATAGCAGCAACAGCAGAAACAGAAACAGCTTCAGCAGCAGCGGCACCAACAATAGTAATTATAACAGCAATATCAATAATGGCCATAACAGCAGCAGCAACGATAACATCAACAACAATGTCAACAACAGCATCAGCAGCAACAGCAGGAGCAGTCATAGAACCATCAACAGCAGCCAGAACAGCAGCATCACCAACAAAGGCAGCAACAGCAGGAGCAGCAGCAATAGCATCAGCAACAGCAACAGCAGCACCAACAATAGCAATTATAACAGGAGCATCAATAGTGGTCATAAGAGCAAAAGCAATGACAGCATCGAAAACAATGTCAATAACAGCATCAGCAACAACAGCAGCTATAGAACCACCATTCAGAACAGCAGCATCAACAACAATGGCAATAGCAGCAGTAGCAGCAGCAGCAGCTGTAGCACCACCAAAAGCAGCCAGAACAGCAGCAGCAACAACATCAGCAACGGCAGCAGCAGTAACAGCAATGATAACAACAACATAAATAATGACCATAAGAGCAGCAGCAACAACATTAACAACAATGTCAGCAGAATCAGCAACAGCAGCAACTATAGAACCACAAATAGCAGCCAGCATAGAAGGATCATCAATGGCAGTAACAGCAGCAGCAACAGAAATGGCAGCAACAGCAGCAACAGCACCATCAACAACAGCAGTAACGGAAGCGTTGACAACAGCACCAACAATAGTCACAATGGCAACAATAGCAGTAAGGGCATAAATAACAGCAGCTGGAACAGCAGCAGGTGGAACAGAAGCAACAACAATGGCAGCAACAGCAGCAGCAGCAACAGTAACATTAACAGTAGCAGTAACAACAGCATCATCAACAACAATAGTAGCAAAACAGCAGCATCAACTATAACAGTAATGGCAGCATTAACAATGGCCAGAACAGCAGAAGGAAAAGCAGCTTCATCAACAGCATCATCAAAAACAGCAGCAGCAGCAGCAGCAGCAGCTATTGAACTAACACCACCAGACAGAACGGTACTATCAATAGCAATAATAGCAGCAGCATTAACAACTGCAACAACAGCAGCGACAGTAACAGCAACAACAGCAGTATTACCACCACTGCTACCACCACAATTACTGCCATCAGCAATGGTAGCAATAACACCAGGAATAGCAGTAACAACAGCAGCATGAACAATGGCAGCAGCAAGTGTACCACCACCAACAGCAATATCAACAACAAGAGCAGCAGTGACAATAACAGTAACAGTAGCAATGATACCAGTAACAGCAACAGTAGCAGTAGCACCAGGGAAGACAGCAGCAATAACAATGGAGGCAACAACAGCATCAACAGTATCAACAAAAATAGCACTATCACTAATAGCATAAAAAACAAAAGCAGCAGCAACAATAAGCAACAACAATATCAGGAATATCAGCAACAGCAACAACAGCATCAATAATAGTTTCAGGAACAATAGCACCACCAATAGTTGTATTAACAATAGTACACCACCAACAGCATCAACAACTGCAACAGTACCAGCATCACCAACAATAGTAGCAATAACAGCATAGCACCAACCAAAGCAGCATCAACAATAGCAGCACTAGTTACAGCATCAACAATAGCAGCACCAGCAATAGCATCAGCGGCAACAGCAATGAAACAGCAGCAACAGAAACATCAACAACACAACAGTAGCAGTAGCAGTAGCAACAGCTACAGCCTAGAAGCTCCTTGTTATGGCTTGTGTCTAAAGGTCCCCCAAATCCTCATGCAGTTGTAGGTGGGGCTTTTTCAGAGTGGTTGAATCTAGAGTGTGTGACTGATTCATGGTGGAGTGCTAGGCTCAGGGGCAGTAGGATTAAGGGTGTGAGTCCTACCTGCCCTAAGTAGTCTGGATAAGATTAAAGGGGCAGAAAGATACTGTTAAATTCCCTTGTTGTTTTGCTACCCCTGTCAGCTTCCATGAATTGTTGCCCCTCTGTGATGTGCCACTCTGCCCTGGAGGCAGCCGATTATGAGCTGAAACCTCTGCAAACTTCGAGCTAAAAAAACCCTTTCCTCTTTTAACCTTAGATGTCAGGTATTTTGTCTCAGCAATGAGAGAAAAGTAAGTAAGATGCTCTGCACTGTATAAGTACTTGGCTGCTTGCTCCATGTGTGGACCTAGCCTTCACAGTGTGAGGAGGTTGTGTGGGCCATGGAATGTGTCAGGCTGGATTGGATCCTTGGCTTCGTCACTTACTGATGATGTGATTCCAGACAAGTCCCTTAATCTCTCCATGCCTGCATTGGTTGCAGCTGTCAGTAGGGTTACTAATAACACCTATTTCTTAGGGTTGTAGCAAGGACTAAGCAAGGAAATGAGTGTGAGGGGAGAAGGCCTTGGAGAATAGTAGTTGAGTAGAGCTCAGCCATTGTTCTCATTTCACAGAAAAGGGAATAGGGTCAGAGGGGAGACCAGGGCACGTTACTAACCACACAGGGTGTGTTTGTAACTAGACTGGGCCTAGTATTCTCAGGAGCCACACACCCTGGGTGTGCAGGAGAGAGACCCCAGACTGCCCTGTTCTCTGTCCCTGGGGCATTGAACCTGGCGTCTGCTCTCAGTGCCAACCATGGTTTGCCTCTTGCCTGCAATCTGCAGGTGAACCCTCCCACAGCTGTTTTGGCCCATACTTTGCACACTCTTCCTGCAGTCCCCAGGCCTCTCACAGAGCTGTCTCAGTGACCAGCAAATTGGGTTATATGATATAGAAAAAGTAAAGTGAAAATCTTTATAGGCATATTATTTGTAGCTACCTTAGCTAGAAAGCACTCAAAATAACAATAGCTGCAATTCTTGGGAATGTCTCTTCAGCCTGTTTTAAGCCAGCCTGGTGGGAACTGAGAACTCTGACACATGTAGGTGTGTGTGTACATGTCACTGAGCTGCATTGTTTGTCTCAAAACAACACCCTTAAAATTCAATTTTTTTTTTTTTTTTTGGTGCTGGGGATTGAACTCGGGACCTTGTGCTTGCAAGGCAGGCCGCGGCACCACTGAGCTAAAGCCCCGGCCCCTAAAATTCAATTTCTAAGGAATAGTCTCAGTATGTGTTTTGTTATTTTATAGAACAGCTATCAAAACTTCACTGAAGAATAGCAGTGGCTCTTGGACATTTATTAAGTACCAGGAACTGTACATGCATTGTCTCATTTAATGGTTATGAAAATCCAAGGAGTGGTACTCTTGTCCCCATTTACAGTACACATGAAGACTCTGAGGCAGGCCCCACAGATGGAAAATGTGAGCGTGGATGGTTAGACTCTATGGTCGTGCTCCTCCTCGCCAGGTGGGACTGCCTGCCTGACATCAGAGCTGCTGGGGAAAACTCAGAAGGACTTTAATTCTCAATGCCAAGCAAGGCTGCAAGATTCATTCTACAGCTATCTGGGAAGCTTCTGCTCTGGGTGTGACACGACATACACAGGACAGAATCTCTGTCCTCAGAACTAGGTGCTCACATGCACAGGAAGGTACGTTGAGATAAGAGAGAGGAGAGGTAGTCTAGATTAAGGGCTTCAAACTCAGATGTCCTTCTCAGCCAGGCAAGTAATATAGATATACCCGGCCCAGGACAATAAGAGAATGGTAGGGGTTGTAGCCTACCTCAGAGGGCAAGTTCTTCAAAGAGCAGAGCCACTGCTCAGCTCCCACAAATTGTCAGCAAGAGGAAATGCCTGCTCAGTATTCCCAAATCCATTTTCTAACAGATCCTGGAAGTCCCCTTTATGTGGAATTTTCCACTTCAAAAAATATTGTGTTGGCCAAACAAAGCATTTGAGTACTTGGTGTTCTATGGGCTAACTCA
This sequence comes from Heterocephalus glaber, assembly GCF_000247695.1. The sequence continues at coordinate 2,651,378 of NW_004624855.1, read as the reverse complement.
GGCTGAGTTAAAAGGCCTCTTTTAATTCAAAGATCAGTTCTAGGAAAAGCCTCAGAGCACTGCAATTCAGCAACATTTTGCTGAAGTACCCAATGTGTTAAATGCGAAGGGTTTGTAGAATGATGAAATTCAGTTTAGCTCATGGCATCAATGGATCCAAAGTGGAGATGACAAAGTTTAAAAAAACAAAGATTTAAGTAGATCATATAAACAAACTCATGGAGAGAGTGTGATATAGGTTTCTATATTTAGATTTTTTAGTTCACTTTTTGAAAAGGTTTCTTGTGTTTCAAAATTCAGAGTATACAAAAATTTATGTCTAGAAAAGTCTTCCTGTTGTCTATATCCTATAGTCACCAAGTTCCAGACAGCCAGTGTTATGGTTCTTGCACATTTTTAAGAGATAGGCACACATGTGAGCGCACAAACACACACACACACACACACACACACACAGAGTAGTTCCCTTAAACCTTGGGGAGACACATTCCATGACCCCAGTGGATGCCTGGTAATATTGCATCCCATAAATGCATGCTATGTTCTCATACACACATTCCTATGTTAAAGTTTAACTTATAAATTAGGTATAGTGGGAGATGCATTCTTACTGAAGCTCTTCACAACTGCGGCATAAATATTTTTTTCCTTTCTTTACTATATTAAGAGCTTTCACCTTTTCACTTAAAAGAAATACTTTGTAGTTTCTTTTTGGCATGTCTCAGTTACCAGCAGTACTACTCTTGTACTTCGTGATCATTTTTAAGTAAAATAAAGATTATTTGGATAAGAGTATGGTGTGACCTTGACAATCCATTTGAGAATTGAGAGTACATTTTTTCAGTGCTGGGGATTGAACCCAGGGCCTCATGTCTGCTACTCAAGTGCTCTACCCCTGAGCTATACCCTCAGCCCTCCGTTTGATAACTGATATGCCTGCTGAGTTACTAACGGGAGGGTAGACTATGTAGCACAGATACTCTAAGGGGTGATTAGCATAATGGTGCAATACTTCATCATGAGAAGTGTGGTACAAGATTTTATAGTGCTACTCAAAACAGTACAATATGAAATTCATAAATTATTTATTTCTGCAATTTTCCATTTAATGTTTTCACACTGCAATAGATGAGCCATGGGTAACTGCAACTGTATAAAGCAAAGCTATGGATAAGTGAGGATTACTATATCTATATCAGTTTTATTTTTTTACCATTTTATTTTCAATTATTTTTTATGTTTATGTATTTTAAGTATATTTACAAGTGGTAGAACACATATTTTTTCATGTTTTGCCTTTTTTTCCATTAACAATACATCTTGGAGAACTTTCCTTATCAGTGTACCTAAAACTGACTCATTTTTCAAAATGGCTGTGTAGTATTTCATTGAATGGCATATCATATTTAACTGCTCTCTCAACTGATGGGCACTTGGGTTGTTCCCAATCTTTTGTTACATAATAATGCTTTAATGATCAATTCTCTACACATGTATTTTGCACATGTAAATTCCTAGAAGTGTAGAATTGCTAGGTGAAAGGATATATGCATTTATTATATGACCTTATCATCACATTGAGCATGATGGATGTATCAAGTTTGTTTTCTTACTGGCAATGTAGGAGGCTGCTGGTTTCCCACATTCTTTCCCAACACAGTTTATAGTCCAGGTACTTTGATCTTCGGCAATAAAGTAAATATTAATGCAGTGTTAATTTGTACATCTCTGATTATGGAGGAGGTTGAGCATATTTTCTTATATTTAAGAGTTGTTTTTATTTCCTTTTCACTGAATTAGTTGCTTAAGTCCTTTGTCTACCTTTTCTTTTTTGTGGCTGTCTTCATGGAATGGTTAGGAGTCTTTGTACTTTTAGGAAATTAGCCCTTTATAGAGGCTTAAATACTTTCTGTAAGTTTGTCATTTTAATTTTAACTTGCTCTAGGTTTTCAATGCAGATTTTGAAAAAATTTGTGAATGCAAACTATTGATCCTTCTTTTATGAGTTTGAATTTTTTTAGACATATATACAAAGACCTTTCTCATTATGAAGGTATAAAGGTATCTTCATTATTTTACTGTTTCTTTTTTCCAATTTCATCTTTGATTTAGCTTGAATTTATCTCATTGTATGATACAAGGTTTGAATTCAACCTCATCTTTCTCTCCAACTGGATACAGAGTTCTCCCAAAACATTTACTGAGTGTTTCATTTAGGAATCTCAACTCCCTACCTCTGCATGGTTTCAGCGTCCTCAATGGTCTCAGGCAGAGCCTTCCCTTTGGTCTCTGGGAGCAACAACACTAGTCCACCGGCCACCAAGCCAACCACAGCTGCAAAGACAAACGGATGCAAATCACATTAGAAAGCAAGCTCTATAATCAGAGCTCCCTCCCACCCTCCTATTTTCCTATACTTATTTATAGATTCTTTGGCCATCTCTGCCCTATTTTCCATCATAAATATTATGCCAATTCCAAACACCATTGGATTACAATTCCTTTTAGAGAAATGAAATACTTAACATTTTGAGTCAAGGTTATTCTAGACTAGAGGACATTGCCACAATATTAAGACACTTTGGAGTTAGAAAAGAACTGAAAAAAAACCTAACTGTATGAAAAGGCAGAATATAATCCTGCCAACATAAAGCACTTAGTAATGAAAATATGTCAGAAAACTAGGACCTTTACTAGCAAATTAATGAAAGTATTATTCCATAATAGTATTAAAAACTATAGTGAGGCCATTTAGTTCAAATATAGGTGCTTGCCAAATCCCTGTTGTTCCTTTTTCTTTGTCTCTAGTTATAATTTTTAATAACAACTGTGTTGACATTTTTATTTCTTTATATTCTGATAAATTTTTGGTCTTTTAAAGTTAAATCTTGATATGTTGTTTCCATAATGGAATGCAGGAAGTGGGGCTTGGGATTTCCAAGCACTGCGTGCTGGACTCCGTCTGTGCCCTCAAGAAATGGTGGCAATAACTAGATGACACAAAGCAGGGTGTCTCAGGCACAAGCCCCAGCACTGAACGCCTGAGTCTGACTCTGGCTTCTTCCCTGGCCTGACAGCCTTGGGAGGTTGGGCAGTGGCCTTGCCTCTCTGATTCCCTTCTGCCACATTGGCCAATATACTACCTTACAAGCTTGTGGGGGCTGGAATGAGTATTTGTAAAGCACTTAGGATAATGCCTGGCTCATGATATGAACCACAGTCATGGTTACTAAATAATTTGCTGCTATAAGTCTTTCAAACCTTCCAGATTCACTTGGCGATTGCATTGTAATTAAATGATTGTATTGTAATGTAATGAAGCTCTGAAATGAATGAACTTTGATGAATAGACTCATCAAATTATCACCTATTTACCATTTTACATTTGCAAATATAAGCCTAACTACCCGGGATAACCATTAGCCATTTTTCCAGTGTTCTTTGAAGCAGAATTTTCTGATGTGTTGATTTTTAGGCTTCTTAGATCTCTCTCTCTCCTTTTTTTTTTTTTTTGAGGTAGAATCTCACTTTGTAGTCTAGATAGGCCTTGAGCTTACTATGTAGCTCAGGCTAGCCTCAAACTTATGGCAACCCTTTTGTCTCAGCTTCTTGCATGCTGGGATTACAGATGTGCACCACCACGCCCAGCTCCTATAACTATTTCAAGTCCACAGTTCACTGGTCTGAGAACCATGGGAGGTCCTGTTGTTGTCCTGCCCCTCTGAATCCCTTCTGCCACATGGGACAGTATACTAGTACCTCACAAGCTTGTTAGGAGGTACCTCACAAGCTTGTTAGGAGTATTGCATGGAAAAGAGAAAGAAGCTCAAATGCAAAACTATTAGTTGTGCTTCCTACTGCTCCCAGAGTGAAGTTGATAAGGGAAGAAGATAAAACTACTTGCAAAAATAAAGTTGGGATTGTCTTTGAGTTAATGTTGACTGTTGAAATGCTGCTATAATCTCTTAGCTGGGCTTGGCGTTGCTCTGTTAAATAGTGGGCATGAAAACATGAGGTAGCTATTTACTACCCAGAAATACCCTGCTGAGCCCTCAGTAACTGGGTGCCCCTAAGGGTGCAGCCGAGGTTGAGATGTCCCTAACTTCCTCCCACAAGGTTGGAGTTCAGAGCAGCTCCAGGTACTTCCTTAAGAGGAAAGGGCTGGGGACAGGTTCCCCCTGCTGGGGTTGGGGGAGAGTGAACTTTGGGAAACAAGTCCCCATCAGCAGTGCCAGCAACTCTGGGAACAAAACCCTGACAACCTCGGGATAAAAAGTTTGTGTATTACTATTTGACCATCTGTTAGAGTAGGATGTAGAAGAATTCACTGGGTCTGCTTAGAACTTTTGCTGGCAGATCTACGACAGTGGAAAATTTCTACCTCACGAATTCCTCGAGAAGAAGAGGGAAGGAATGAACTGAGCTGGGTGTGGGGCCAACATGCAGCAGGGGTGGCAGAAGTGGGTGCTTCCGGTGTGCACCTGTAGCACAGATCCTCTGATCCTGTCCTCCTCCCAGTGGTGTCAGTGCTGCACACACCAGGAAAAGTGGTGTCTATTCAAATGGAAAGTGGCTCAGAGGGAGTCTTACAGGAGACTAAACTGGGTGCACTGAGGGGTTCAGTTACCTGGAACAGGCAAATATGTGTGCATAAATCTGAACCAGCAGTCACACCTCAGGTGTCTGGGACACCCAGCAGAACACCTGTCCCAGTGGGAAAAGACAAGGGATGGAGTGGAATGGAAGTGCCCAGTGGGTCCCTTCAGACTTCTCGCTCAGTGGTAGAGAGACAGTACCCGTTGCCTCTGTCCTGCAGGTGGGGAAGGGTGGAGTAGACTCAGGGCTTTTACATTGAATCCTGTCCTTGACACTGCTAGCAGTGGCAGAAGAGGAACTGCTGCACCACTCTCCTGGAATCCAATAACCCTGAGTAATTGGGGCTGGGACCACTGCTACATAGTTGCCACAAGTGCCCCATTACACTGATGCATTTTTTCTTTTCTTTCATTCTTTTTTTGGGGGGGGGTGCTGGGACTTCATACTGAGCTACATCCCCAGACCCTTTTTTATTTTGAGACAGGGTCTTGCTAAATGAATAAGTTGCCTGGGCTCAGCTTGAACTTGCAAACCTCCCGCCTCAGCCTCCCAGAGTGCTGGGATTACAGGAAAGTGCCACTGTACCTGGCTTGGTGCATTTTCTTAATTGTGGATTTTGTTTCCTCTGGGTTCTGAAATGGACTTTTGCAAAAATTTAACCACCTTCCTTTGGAGTAATGAAACAAAAAGTTTGTGTATTTTAGTGCCTTTGAGCTGGAGATGGGTCGGGGTGGACATCTAGAAAGAGGGGACTGGAGAGAAACGTCCTTCCCACTCACTCTCCTTGAACTCTGTCCTTGTGAAACATGAGTTCATACTTGGGTATCAATAGAGACTAGTAGTATTAGAAATACTAGTGTTACTAAGTAGTACTATCAATAATATTGCTACCTACTAGTAATTAGTAGTTACCAATGAGCATGCTATCTATTTTGAGGTGGAGAAATGGAGGTTTCAAAAAGATAGTGTTCTGTTCAGAGGCTGTTGATGGGATTTCTCACCGAACACCACAAGTGGGAGCTCCAGCCAGACATCCGTGAGGCGGTAGACCAGGAAAGGCGTGAGGATGCCACCAATGTCACACATTGAGGAACAGACAAGCACGCCAAGATTCCTAAAACGTAGGAACTCAATATGACTTTTGACTTACCACAAGGCAGCAGTTATCTCCCACCTCCAAATAAATATTTCCTCAAGCTGGGCCAGGTGGTTTATGACTGTAACCCCAACACTCTGAGTGGTGGAGACTGGAGGATCACAAGTTTGAGCCCAGCCTGGGCAACTTAGTAAGACCTTATCTCAAAATCCCATCACCTGGCCTCTCAGTGACATTTCTAGGGACCCACTTGTGCTGTTCCAGTCACTGTCTCATGGAGCGCCTGGAGGTCCCTCTCCTGTGATTCCATGTCTTCTGTTCCCACTAAAGCCTCTGGACTTTGCCCCTTCACTGAAAGCATGAGGTGTGAGTCACTGGCCCCAGCTGCTGCCTCTGAGCATCCTCCCTTTTCCTACTGTGCTTGGAAATTGGGGTGCCATTATAGTTTAGATCTAAAATGTCCCCCAAAGTCTCATGCACATGGAAGGTAACTAATCTTGGGGGTGCCGTATTCATCAGTGAATCTACCCCTTGATGAGTTCATAGGTGAGTATGCTGTTAGAAGGTTGGGCCTGTTGGAGGTGGCCCACTGGGGGTGTGACCTGGTGTGTCCCTGGCTCCTCACTTCTCTCTCTGCTTCCTGGGTGTCATGGGCTGAGCACCTTTTCCTCTGCCCTGCCCCTCTTCCATCCTGTTTCTGCCTTGGGGCCTGGCAACCATGGACTGAAACTGTGAGTCCAAACAAATCTGTCTTACTTTAAGTTTCAGGTGAGTATTTTGTCTCAACAACAGGAAAATAGCTAAGACAGGTGCCTCTGCCTGCACTGCAGTGGTTCTAGCCCCAAAACAAGGGTTCCAGCCGCCCCTCATACTCACCTAATGAATGTAGGGTACAATTCAGCACTGACTAGGCAAACCATTTCGAAGGCCATCGTGATTCCCATCCTACCTAAGCACGCGATGGTGACTTTTAGCCACTGCAGATCTGAGGGGGAAAAGCACAGCTCTTCTGTAGGTGGCACGCGATCCCTCATTTTCAAACAGCGTTCCTGAGTGGGCTTTGTTCAGAGAAAATCTGGGTTCCAGGATGAAATGGGAAGCCAGAGCAGTACTGCTACAGATGCAAGGCAACAGCAGCAAATATTCTGTCTGTTTTAGTCTCCCAGGGGATCCTAATATCTTGTCCCTTTTAAAAAATACTTCATTTTAATCTATTTATTTATTTATGTTTTTCTGGTAATGGGGATTGAACTCAGGACCTTGTGCTTAAGAGGCAGGTGCAGTGTGACTGAGCTAAACCCCAGGCCCAAGGCTTCATTTTTAAAAAAGTAGTTTTAGGTTCTTAGCAAAAATAAGATTAAATTATGGTGATTCCTCATTTCCCTCCGGCCCTAACATGTATGCTCCCTCTCCCATTATCAATACACCTCTCATAGTGGCACATTTGTTACAATCGTGATCTGATAATGATACATCCTAGTCACCCACAGTCCACAATTTACATTAGGAGTCACTTTTGGTAGTGACCATTCTATGGTTTGGACCAATGTATGATGAAATGTATCCACCACTGTGATATCACACAGAATTTTTACTGCCTTCAAAATCCTCTGTTCTCCACTTGTTCAACTCCCCACCAATTCCCAGCAACCATTGATTTTTCCCTGCCTCCATAGTTTTGCTTCAAAGACTCCCTTATCTTTAGGCCTCAGTTGTTAACTACACAAAATTATAATATTTCCTAAGCTAGGATAACCTTATAGAGGTCACCCCAGAGGAACACCAAAATATGAGCATACTTTCAGTAATTGCTATGCAATGAAGTGTTTGGACAAAGCTCCACATAGCTGAAAGGATTCTATTTCATAGGCTTTTGCTCCCTGCCATCAGAATCATTTCATACAGAAAGAATAATTGTTTATTGATGGCATATAAGTTTTCTGATTTATTTTGCAGGACGATGCACAGAAGTGAAGAGACTTTCCTGGAAAATTCTACAATGATACTTAAGCTCTACAGTGTTCTCCCCAGAACCCATGCTCTATGCTCTAGGCTGGCTCTATGGCCTGTATTCAGATTTTCACAGCTGCTTTTGTGCTGTCATACTGGGGCACAATTGTGTATATGTAATTGTTGAGGACATGTTTGCTCAGGATGATCCTAGACATTATGCTGTCTTTCCAAATCATCTGGATGAGAAATTGCATGGTTTTTCTATTAAAAGGTTCTGATACTTCCTCTAAAGGCCTTTGGGACAAGACCCCCACTTGGCCAGAAACTTACCATCAGGGATAAAAACTGAAGCTAGGCAGGCCACCCCTGCTGCCATATTTGCCACAGCCCAGGGATAACGGCGACCAATTCGGTCAATGGTGAAGATGATGATGAAGGCTGCTGGGAATTCAACCAAGGCAGAATAGAAGAAATCCAGGTAGATATTGCCCCCTGCGAGGCCCATGTGCATGATAAGGCCCTGGTAAAGAACAGAGCTCGTGAACCTGAGCGGAGAGAGAGCCAAGGTCAAGTGGAGGACCGAACATACACCACCCAAAAAAGAGGCTTCTGACAGAAATGGAGTTGATGGTAGATGACCCTTCCCTGTGACCTCACTGCTGTCCTCTCTGTTCCATCACTTAAACATTAGCTGGTTCACTTCGATGGCTGGCTATGACCCAAGACCCAGGCACACAGAAACAATTAGGACAGCATTCCCTGGATAAACAGAAAGCCAAGAAGAATGTCTTCACAGAGCGATTTACTCAGAAAACTATGTCAAGGTATCAGTGACTGTGAATTGTTTGTAGTCTTCTAAAGCATTGGATCAAATGGATTCATACATAATTCAAATTTCAGGAAACAAGACCAAAGAGGTACCAATTTCCTTCTTGATAATTTTTCTTCTGGCCTGATGCAAACATTCTGACAATGTCTCCCTCCAGTTTTGATTACCTAAGACAGTCATTATATGTAATGGGAAAATATGAGGATGATCAGAAAGAGTCACAGTTATTCCGAAAAGGAAAGAGAGTGAGGCCAGATCTCAAGGCTGCCTTTTCCACGCAGAATTGTGATGAGCTTCGCCTTTGTCAGCAAGATCAGCGGTTTGTGTGGCCTATTCGTGATGCCAGGCTCGCCAAGCTAATGCTACCTCACCAGGAAGGGACGACTTGTGGTGAGTGAGCAGCTCTGGGCTCTGGGCTCTGGGAGTGACCGTGAGCAGCCAGGGTGGCACAGTGAAGCTCACGGTGCTGGGCTGTGCAGCTACTGGAGTACTGGTGTTCATCAGTCTGTTTTTTTCTCCAGGTATAAAATAAAAAGGAAAGGCCCTTTTCTTGTTAGCCCTGTGCCATTCATCATATTAATCCATGATGAATGGAGTTAATGTATCTTTTACTGTAATAAATTTTTAAATTTAAACATTCACCATAGTTTTGACCATATCTCATAAGTTTATTTTTTTCTTCCTTTCCTATCAGACCTGTTATTTATTGCAGAGATTTATGCTTATCTTCAACTAATGTATACCAATAGTTCTCATGTATGTATACCAATAGTGCCTAAATATTAGAATCACCAGAATTCAAAAATTTTTTGGTTACTGAGCCTTACTCTAGACCACTTAAATGAGTTTTATAATCTCCTGTGTTATTCTATGTCTTTTTTTTTTTTGGTACCAGGGATCAAACTTGGGTCTTTGGTCTTACGGGGCAGGTGGTGGAACCATTGAGTTAAATCCTCAGCCCTCCTGTGTGATTCTAAAGGGAAACTGAGGTCAAGACCACTGTGATCTTCATGTAGGGACTGTGAGCTGACTGCCACGTCTGTCTGAGAGAAATGTGATCAAGGAAACCTGCTACCACTGCTGTCCTCTGTCATTGCCAAGTCTGGCATTAGATTGTTTTGAGGCACCCTTGTTCATTCCCTGAATGTGGATGACTGTGAATAAATAAATTCGGAGTGATTTTAAAGCAAAATCAAACAATGACTTACCAGTTGTACATCAAGATCAAAGTGTGTTTCCTTATCTGAGGGGTTCTGACCAAGTCAAGAAATGAAGGATTCAACTTCTCAACAGCTTCTTCATCTGCTCTGAGGCTCTGAGAAAAGACACAGCAAGAGTGGCTTTGTCTATGGAGCAGTGGTACCAGGGTCTTATGGGGTACAGCAAGAACACCTCATACTTACCAAGTGCCCATTGTGTGCCCTGCCTGACACTAACCACATACTTCATTTTTACAAAAATCCCAGAAGTTAGGATCTACTTTTTTCACCTCATTTTACAGAACAGGAGCTTGAATATGGAAAGTTTGGGTAGTTCATGGCACATGTCTAAAGTAGGGTGGCACAGTGTGGTGTCACTGAGGCACAGACACAGGACCTTGGAGGCTAAGGATGAAACAGCTGGTCCCCAACCTCCCACCAGATAGCCCCTTTTGAGGCCCATCAGGCCGGAGGATTAGGCCTGGGCCCTTGATTTCAGACCAGCATGGGCACTGCCCAGAGGTTGTTAGAAATAAAGTATCAGAGACAGACTGATTGGAATTTGCATTTTCACAAAGTCCCCATGTGACATGGGCATGGACAGTAACATCTGAGGAGTCTTGCTCTGGAAGGATGCAGTCACTAGGTGGTGAAGTTGTAACAGGTGATGGTGTTCAAATGAATGGGGCACAAACAAGACTGTGGAAATAGCAGGTTGTTCGCATAGCTGAAACTTCAGGTCCTTTCCTTTGGCAAAATAATGATTCACCTGTAACTGAGGTCCTAGCCATTCACTGCAAGAATCCAAAACCCAAGAGTCAGAGCCATCCTAAGTCTTTATTGACAAAGAAAATATCATTCAGAAGTGTGAAGTGAAGAAAAGGCCTGTGAGTCCAAAGCCCTCATCCTAAGTACTGTGAAAACCTCAAGTTCTTACAGCTAACCTATCTTAGATCCTCATTCACAAGAAATTTACTCTTACCGTCCCATAATTTTCTAATATGCTTCATTTTCTCCTTTCTAGCTCCTGTCAGATGAAAACTTTTGAGTTCAAAGTGATGAGATCTACTAAAGGCAGAACACAAACCCTAGCATAAAAGGATACCTCCGTAGCTCACTTCTGTTTAAGAAGGTAGGTGATCACTTAGAACATTTTGAAACAATTCCTACCCAAAATATTTAAAGTGCTAAGAAATTACTTGTGTTCAATTGTGTTATGGATACAGGATTCTGACCTGAGAGTACATGGGCTGTGAGAAACAGTGGTCAGCAAAATCTCAAGTTGCAGAAGGTTTTTGGTTCTCTCTGAGTTCAATGTTTGACACATGAGGAAAATATTCTCCCAGGAACAACAAATCTTGCATTTATCCCATTTATTAAATCTCCCCACTGGTAGGCGGAGCGGTGGGGAGGTGGCCCCTCTGCTGGCATTACTGGTGTGCCCTACTTTCCCCACAGCTGCTCTCTGATTTGATACCTGAGACCCTGGGCTCACCTGAAGAGAAGCTGGCATTGATTTTCCATTTTTCTTAGCGATGTGCTTAATGATCCTCATGGCTTTCTTGGTTTTGTTTTGGGAGATCAACCACCTTGGAGACTCAGGGATGCACCTAGGTCACAGCATTAGTGAGGTGAAAATCTTCCTGGAAGCCCCCAGCAACCCACACTTTTATGATGGGATTTCTGTAAGGATCATGCACAATGCGGTTTGGTTAGATCAACAAAGGGGAAAAAAGTGACTTGGGGACTCATGGTGCACTCCTTCCTCAAACACTGACTTTAGTCAACCTTGTCCAAGAAGTCCTCAGGCTCCCTCTGCAGAGGTTGCTAGAGGGAGGAAGCTGGAAAGCCGGGTACACCTCACTCTGCGGCTGTGCCACAGGGAGGAGAGGCAGGACTTCAGGCTTTGCAAGGCTTTGCAAGGGCAGAAGGGATCTCAGTGTGGAGGTAGGGGTGTGGAAACCATCAAGGAAGAAAGTCAGTATATAGAAAGTGGGACCAAAATGTATGACCATGAATTTTGTTTTGTTTTGTTTTTTGAGATAGGGTCTCACTATGTAGTTCAGGCTGGCCTTGAACTTAGTATATAGCCCAGGCTGGCCTGGAACTCACTGTAATCCTCCTGCCTCAGCCTCCCAAGTGCTGGGATTACAAGCCTGTGGCACCACGGCCTGCAATGAATGTTTAAAATTTAAAAATTTATTACAGTGAAAGATAAGTGGTCATTAATCTCCCTCAAATATTCTCCCTTGCTTATCTAAATATTCTTGCCACTTTCTGAAGCAGTTCTGGCAGCCCTCTTTCATGACTATAGTTGCACTGTTGTGGCTGTCTTGATGTCCTGAATTGATCAAAATGTTTATCTTTCACGGTCATTTTGACTTTGGGAAAGATTCAGAAGTTGCATGGTGCTTGATGTGGGGAATAAGGTAAATGAAGACACACTGTAATGTTTTTACAAGTCTGCCTAGGGCCAGGGATTTAGCTCAGTGGTGCTGCCTCCTGCCTGGCAAGTGAAAAGTCCTGAGCTTGATCCCCACTAGCAAAAAAACCCACCAAAAAACCGTCAAGTATAAGTCTGCCTTGCTGTTAGATGCCACTCAACATCAACATTCACCATATTTTTGATCACACCTAGTAAAGACACTCAGAAAAGAAGACTTCCAAAACTGCTTCAGAAAGTGGCAAGAAGGATGAGATAAGTGTGTTTAAAGTGAAGGAGTGAAAGGGAGAATATTCTGGAGGATTAGGGACGATGCATCTTTTACTATAATAGATTTTTTGTTATTTTTGTTTTGTTTTGTTTTGTTTTTTTGAGACAAGTTCTTGCTATGCAATTCAGGCTGGCCTTGAACTCACTATGTAGCCTAGGTTGACCTCAAACTCCCAGTGATCCTCCTGCCTCAGCCTCCAGAGTGCTGGGATTACAGGTGTGTACCACCAAACCCAGCAATAAACTTTTAAATTTAAGCATTCACAGTATATTTTGATCACACCTCATAGATATACATATTGCACCAAAAGCTGATTTCTCAAAGAAAGAGGTAAGAATATGAGGCCAAATGGTGGGAGGACATAAAAGCCAGACAGCGTGATTTGAGCTAGAATCTACAGGGATCAGGGAGCCCTTTCAAGGCCTTGACTGGACTCCAAGCATCAGCTCTGGACTGGGCACTTGAAATAGCCAGGTGCGGAGTGGCAGGAGGTGGAGGAGTGGGAAGAAGGAGCTGGCAGGTCAGTCTCACAGCCCTGTGGTATAAGGGGCGGGGCGGGGGGGGAGCCCTGGCTGGGATCCTGGCTTAGGAGAGAAGTTGCTGAAAGGTGGGCTCAGCAGCACCCGCGTGGGTGTTTCTATGGAATAACATGGAGAGATAGCCAGGAAAACGTCTCGGCTAAGACTCAGGCCAGGACCAGGAGCATACTGTGCTCAGCTGCAGCCAATCCATAACATACTGTGACACTAGAGGGCCATTTTTCCAGGTGACATCAGGTGCTCATTAGCAGCTCCATTGCCCATCCTTTAGGAAGCACAGGGTCAGCTTGGCCACTGATGCCTGGGTGGGGGTGGGGCGGCTAAGGAGGTAGGCACTTGGGAAGCAGGTCTGGGTAGGTAAGAACCCAAGTGGCCTACAGATGGGGAGTCAGGGTGGACTCTGAGCTAACACAAATCACTAAAGAAATGTTTGATAGAATAAAAATTAAAATAACTTTTTGGAGAATTAGCAACATTGGGTAAAAATGACAGGGGTGGAAACATAGGCTCAATCCAAAGTATTCTGAATATAAGCTTTGGGTTTGTTCTATAGTAAAGTTGCTTGCTTAGTAAAATAAAAATTATCCTAGTTCAAGCAAAGTCCAGACAGTCATCTACTGGAGCCTGAGATAGAAAGCTGGACCCCAGGGCCCCAGTGGTACCTGACCTCAAAAAGCTGACAGCATACTGTGCCAGTCAGGTAACAAAATGGCAGGCAAACAGTTGGTTACAAGAATTGGTGATGCACGAGGGTTACAGAGATGAATGCACAGCTTAGGCGCATTCCCACCACATCCCGGGCCTGAGCAGGCACTGGAGGAGGCTTTGGGGGTTGCGGATTGGCTGGAGCCTCCATCACCTGTGGCTTCCATTCCCGCCTCTGTATCTGTACATTCTCCTTTCCTCTTTGGATGGTGCCACCTTGCTCTTCTTTGGTCTCAGTTCCTGTTCCTTTGCTCAGCTTTCAAAGCTTGGTGATTTCTTGGATTCTGGTCCTATCCCCTTTCTCTCCCAACTCTATTCATTTCTTCTGAATGAGCTCATCTGTCCCCATAGCAACAGCAAATATATATATATATATATATATATATATATATATGAAATTTACTGTGATTCCAGATCCTTAAATTTCACTGGCTTCTGGATATCTGCACATGACTTCCTTTCAGCACCTCAAATTTGGTGTGTTCAAAGCTCAGTTCATCAACATTCCTTCCAACTTGCTCCACCTTCTGGACACCCAACCCAATATGCAGGCACTCAGCCCTCTACTGGATACCACCTCCTGTTAGACTTCCATGTGTGGTCTGCCACCAAACTCCACCATTGCCACCTTATTAGAAATATATATATATATATATATATATATATATATATATGTATATATACACATATATATATATCCCCTTTTTCTACACACAGCCTCTTAGTTCAGGCCCTTATCTTCTCTTGCTAAGAAGATTGCAATAGTTTCTAACTGACCTCTTCCTCCCTCCATTCTTTCTTCCAGAAGCCTGTTTCCTGCTCTACATCTCAAATAGCCTTTCAAGAATGCACCCCTGTCATGAAGCTTGCAGTACTGTATATAAAATTTCAACTTGATTTCATTGAGTACAAGTGGTAAAAAGTGCTCGAAGGTGGCCAGAACTTGAATAACAGGCAGGCTTGTCTGGCAGGCTGAAACATTAGGCCTTTATTCACAGGGGAATGAAATTTTGAGACTTTTAAACAGGGTGGTGACATGGAGAAACTGGTTTTTAAAATTTCTATGTGAAGATTGATCAGAGGACAGTAAGCAGATGTCTAGAAGAGCAGCTGGGACTCTACTGGAGCAATTTAGCTGAGAAATAAGAATTCCTAATGGGAATAGGACAAAAGGGTGGATTTAGAGGAGTAAAAATGAGCATAGAGAGACAAGGAAGATGAGAATTTTAATCTCAGAGCACAATGGACATATTCACTGAGGGTTGCAGGAGTTGAAGCCCTAACCTCCAGTGTGGAACATGGAGGTGGGACCTTTGGGAGGTAATTGAGTTTAGATGAAGCTTTGAGATGAGGTGATACTAATGATGAGATTAGTGTCCTTAAAAGAAAAGGAAGTGAGATCAGAGCTTTCCTCACTCAATTTCTGTCATGTGAGGACACAGGAGAAGGAGGCTTTCTGCAAGGGTGAAGTGGGACAGAAATTGGCCATCACCTTGCCCTTTGACTTCCTAACCCTGATAACTGTGGGAAATAAGTGTTCATTGTTTAAGCACCCAGTATGTGGTTTGTTGTAGCATCTTGAGCTAGGACACAATTTTACTGGCTTTGGGACAAGAAACAGGCCTCTTGGGAAGGGTTGAGATGTTTAATTTTTAGGCAAGACAATTACAGGAAAAATAAGCTGATATATATATATATATCCAGGAGGAAAAAAAATAAGTGGATTTCCTGCACAGGAGAGGGATATGGTCTGGTAACCCAGCATGTTGTCTGCCTTATTTCAGGTAACCTCATGCCATGGTTTTCTAATAGTTTCTGCCATATTCTGTGTGTTTCCCTTGGGAAATATATTTAACTTGTTTTGGTAATGGTGATTGATTGGTATGGTCCTGGAGTGCCGTGTGGGCCTTACTGGAATAATGAATTCTGTGATTGATTTAGAATGTCTGTTTTGGGGATGGGTGTGGAGAAGTGGTGGCATGAGTGCCATGCTGGGCTTTCTCTATCCTAAAGCTTCCACCAAGGAGGAATAGAATAGCAAGAGCAAGATTGCTGATCTCTTAAGGGTTTGCAGTCTAAGTTATACCACAGTTGCTGGAAGCAAATTTAAACACCAAATAAATGATCTGAAATGTAAGATCCAGGCCACAAAAATCTTCTGCCCAAAGTAAAAAGACATTTGATTCCCAATGGGGGAGCATATGATTTTTATCTCTGAAACTTGGAATTAGGGTTCCTGTGAAACAGGCCTGAAATATGAAGGAAACCCTGGAATTTAGAAGCAGAGTGTACAGATTTTAACAAAATAAATGACTTTAATATATTTCCTTTTCATTCCAAATGGACTTACCAGTAATAGAGCAGGAAGCAGAAGTTGGGCAGAGTGACGGCAAGCTGCAGCCACCTCCAGTGAGGAATGGCATATGCCACTCCTGCTAGCACCAGGAGCCCAATGGTAAAAGAGACTTGGTAAAAAATCCCCACTGTTCTCCGATAGCTCAGCCCAACAAATTCTGTAACTGCAGAGAGAATACAAAAGGTCAACACATTTCAGCACCACTATGAGTGGCTGTCCAGCTATATGGAAACCAGAATGCCAGACTCAAAAGTATGGGGCAAGCGCTAGGATTTTCTATACAACTTCATGAAATTTTAAAAATGTTCTTTGAGGCTTATTTTGTTAAAGTTATTGCTGTTGTATTAGTTAATAGAAATCCTGTAACCCCATACTAGATTTAAAATTAAAGACTTGACAAGATGAACAAAAATGTACGATTTATAGAATAAGTTCAGTCAAATGTAATTGTATTTCAGCTAAGTGCAAAATTTTCATCTAGAATAATAAGACAGTAATAACTCAAGATCAAAATAAATGTATCAAACATTAAATTTACACTGTAGACAACTTTTATATAAATGAACATCTTTTTATAACTTGTTCTCTTCCAGGGTAAACATTTCCTTTGCAATCCTGTTTATTTGCATTAAAGGCTGGAAAGTGAAAAGTGGGCTGGAAACAGGAAGTACTGGCTGCAAAAGCACATTTTCAAATTCTCAGGAATTTTGGAAACTGGTTGTTAAACTTGTTATTGTCTTGAAATCAGCCATGGTGGAAGTATTTAAACCTGGGAAGTTGGAAAACACTGCAAATCAGGGCTTTTTACTTTCCAAGAGCCAATTCACCAGCACAACACTCACTCACATGGTATAACTATCAGCTTTTTCCCATCCCATGACTGCACTCTGGCAGATGTATGAGGTCCATGTACATGGAAGGAGGGGATAGTTGTTTTTATAAGACAGACATAGTAGCACTGAAGTTCCAGATGTTCCACAAATCACAATTTTGGCTTTAAATGTTTGGCAAATATGCTAAAGTCTTCAACTATTTATAAACCAAACAGAAATGTACCCTAAAATAGTTCCATAAATAACTGACTTATTTGAAGTATTTAAAAACAGCTTAATAAATTGATAGAAAGGAAGGAAGAAAGAAAGCAAGCCAGTGCTCAATAATACAAATGTCTTTCAAAGTGGTTGCGGTCATGGACAAGTTTTGGAGAAGGTTGGTAGGAGGAGGAGGGGGAATAACAAGGTACACGTCAAAGACTCGAGGACATTCAGGGGGACTAGAGAGGAAATGAATGGGAGGAGGCTGAGATTAACTTTTGCTGAACTATACATGTACACAATTAAATTCTATATACTGCACATTCTAGAAACCAAATTATTGTTTGAATAACTGCATACATGAACTCCTTCATTGACCAAAGTTGTTTTTAGATGCCTGCCCTGGCAGGAATAGTATTAGGAATCATCTCCTTTTCCTGTCACA
Source organism: Heterocephalus glaber (assembly GCF_000247695.1). Next base: position 2,633,912 of record NW_004624855.1, on the reverse strand, counting down.
AAATTTGTAAGCACATACATATTCTAGTTCTTTCATGTCTAAAGAGAGTTTCATTATTGTTATTGTAAGTAGTATAACTTCAAAATGTCCCTTTCCCTATGTGTAGATGCTATTCAAATGTAACCAAAGAGAAAGTAATGATGAGAGTTAATTTCCAAGCCCTAATTATGGCCTTGATTTTTCTGAATATTGCTCAAAAGATGCTTTGTTGTTGGAATTCAGATATGCTCTCACAGTCCATGGATTTTAACCATACTCCGGCTACTAATGAGTAGTATGTAAATTATATTCCTGATTCTACAAATGGCTTGCTGAGGTGCTGGACCTATCTATGTCCATCAGTTATTTGTATGCCATTTCTTTGTACACAAATTGAGGATTATTGTGGTTTACTAGAATGGATGAATGTAGAGCAATAAAGTCCTTTATACACCAAACATATCTCTCATCACTGCATCTTCTATCTGAATGGGCCTGGTGGGCTAGATTTCCTCTCTACATAACACTCCAGGGTACAGGAAACAAAAATTCCAAAAGAGTTATGTAGGAATCTGGGAGGCATGATGTTTACCCTTGTTTCTGCCTTCATTGTTTTCTTTTCATAGGAGGAATGCAGAGTGAGTTGATTAGACAATTTAAAAGAATTCATTGGATACAGAATAAATCTCCCAACATTGTCTTGAAGCTGTGTCCTTGTTTCCACCCCCACCTGACTCTACTTTGGCAGCCAAGTCCCTGTGCTCCCGCAGCTCCAACTGCAAGCATTCTTACTCAGGATGTAGCTGATTAACCAGCCCGCTTTGCTGACCAGTCCTTGGATCAAGCGAAACAGTAACATCCATGTATAGTTTGGAGAAATGGCCATGAGAACCCCAGATGAAGCATTTATGAGAATTGTTATCAAGAAGCAGATTTTACGGCCAAACCTGTGGAGAGATAAACAGCAAAAGCAAATACAATTAAATTTGATTCATAAAAGTTGTAGAAAATTCATAGAAGTTATGGAAAATCTAATCAAAAGCAGAAATTAACTCTAAATTTCAGTCAGCAGTTTTATCCACAAAAAGAGTTCCTGACTTTGGTTTCGTTTAGGAGCTTTTGTTGGTATCCTAAGTATAAAATTGAGTACAATGAGTTTTGTTCTCTCCAGGGCTGAAGATTCTTCTCAGCTCCACACTGTGGCAGTCATTCAAGAAGGGTTTGTTACCCAATGCTAATACCCCAAGGGCCTAGTTAGGTCTTACATCATCCTATGAGCTGGGTTTTTTGGATTAACAGTCTCAACTAACTGCCCACCTTTGCTTTAGGAAAAGCAAAATTTGCTATTCAGTATACATGCCCATTCATTTTCAACAGTACTTTTGAAATTTTGTGCTCTTTGCCTGTCTATGTCTTTGATTTCACATATTGATATTCCAAAGTGCTTTTGTTATGGAGCATCCTGGTATGACAAACTCCATACTTTAGATTTAAGGAAACTTAGCTTTCACTGGTTTAGGGACTTTGGAGAGTTGTCCTAGAGTAGAGCAAGAAATTGGCAACCTGGGTTTAATCATGGTCTTACCACTTACTATGGTGTTGGGCAAGTTATTCAACCATACTTAATTTCTTCATGTGGAAAAGCCTTATCTGACCTGAAAAGGGATTAAGTAAGTTTTTAGGGACAAGGAGCTCAGCATAGTCTTCCTTGCTTTCTTCCTGTTTGCAAAGCTAGTGCTAAGGTTTGGATGTTTTGTCCCCCAAGGATACATGTCTTGGAAACTTAGTCTTCATTGTGGGAGTGTTAGGAGATGGGGAACTGCTTAGAGGTGGAGCCTAGTGGGAGATCCTTAGGTTTTTAGGGGCCCTGCCCTCACAGGGGATTAAGGAGGTTCTCAAGAGATTGAGTTGTATAAGAGCAAGTTGATCCTTGAATCACTCCCTGGCTTCCTGTCTTGTGACGTGATCTCTTCCTTTCATACATGTTCCCAACATTTTTTTTTGAGCTTTAAAAATAATCTTTAGTTTTGAAAAGTTAACATGTACATTATAGGAAACAAAAACACAAGAAGCAAAGAATAAAGTCATTTGCAGTGTTAAACAGCTGTTTTGGATGTGTACTTCTAGGTTCTGTGAGGGCATACATAACATGGCTGAGATTGTACAGCATGGTGTGCTTTTCCACTCACCATAAATATTCATCAAGTCAAAGTCCCAAAGCTATAAGAATATTTTTGATAACCAAGAAACTGCACCAACTCAATCTGTTAGAAAAATTGTAATCCTGTCTTTCTTGGGGACAAAAATTTCACTGAAGACAAAAATGGCAACAGATCTCTAGATTGAAGTACTGTCAGAGTTACAATTAAAATACTGGATTCTCTTAATGCTCAACTTAAAATGTGACATAAAGCAACAAAGTACACTACACATGTTTGTAAGAGTTACTAGAGCTCTATTATTAAATGCTTCCACCATATAATACCATCTACTAGGAGATCCTCACCAGAGCTGAGGTGATGTGGTACCATACAATCAAACCTCCAGAATTATGGGCTAAATAAACTTCTTTTCTTTGTAGAGTTACTCAACATCAGGTATTACATCACAGTAACAGAACATGGACTGAAACAGCTGGCTGTCAGAGAATGCACCTGGGACCCACTTACATTCTCATCATGTCTTCCTAGTTGTGTTCTAAAAGACATCCTAATTTGCTCTCTGGGTATTCTGAAAATATTTCACAGAAAATAACATTATATCTAGTCTTCATTTTACCCACTTCAATTAGAAGAAATATTTATTACTAGTATTGTCTATCTTAATGGTGGATGAGGGTTTTATAATTGCTACTTTTGTGAATAGACAAGAATGTTCTGGTTACTATTTCAAATACTAATTAATCATTTGAATTACCCATAACGTAATTGTTATGGCTTGTTAGATGTCCCCTCAAAGCCTCATGTGGTCATAGGTGAGGCTTTTCAGGGTGGCTGGATCTGGAGTGTGTGATGCTGGGACCAAGGGTATATGATTACTGACTTAGTCCATTGATGAGTTGGGATGATTCTGAGAGTAGATAATGGGAAGGCCCTGCCTGGGTGTGTGCTACCTGCCCTAAGGGTGGGTAGTCTGGACAGAATACAAAGGACAGAAAGAGGGCTGCCGTGGTCACTTGTTACTTGCTGCTTGCTATTTCACTGCTTTGCTGCCTTCCTGCCTTCTGCCTGTCACGAACTGTTTCTCCTCTGCAATGCCCTTCTGCCACGCCACCCTCCCTTGGAGTCAGCTGACTTTGAACTGAAACCTCTACAAACTGTGAACTGAAATAAACCTTTCCTCCTTTAACTAACTTTAGGTGTCAGGCATCTTATCTCAGCAAAGTAATTAAGATAATCATTAATAATTATTTTAGATTGTTAATGTTTTAAGCCTGAAATTTAAAGTTCAAGCAGTCACATTGATAATTAACATAAACTACTAAACTTAAAACTCTTTGGCCATGTCATTTCCTGATTCTCTGTTAATTGCTCTCTGTTGTAAATATATAACCCCTTGGCTTTTAATTCAAAATCTTCCATAGTCACATGTCACTTAATTTAAACCCCCTTAACATTGTCCTGCCTTAAATCCTTCCTTCCTTCCTTCCTTCCTTCCTTTCTTTCTTTCTTTCTTTCTTTCTTTCTTTCTTTCTTTCTTTCTTTCTTTTTCTTTTTTGGTACTGGAGATGGAACTTGGGACCTTGCACTTGTGAGGCAGGTGCCGGAACCACTGAGCTAAATCCCTGGCCCTTAAACCCTTTCTTTTATCCTTAGATTTTATAATCTATAAATATTAGCTCAAGTGGTAATTCTTCAGCATTCATGGCTGATTTAGGCACTCAAGATAGCAGTGATGCTCCTGTAATGAATGAAATTCTTGGATAAGGAAGAAGAAATATTTATCATTGGGGAATTTAAGCAATGAAACACAATCCAGGATGTAGAGCAAATTCACTGGGGAACATGTTTCAATTAAGGATACAATACTATTTAAAACAAAAAACTAAGGCATTACTAGAAGAAATTTTGGTGGTCTAGGATAGTGGTTGGAGACCCCTTCCCTCCAATAGATCAATTTAAATGATTACATGAAAAACAGATAAAACAGGAAAGGAGGGGTGGACACCCAGTACGGCCAATGTTATAATTCCTTTTGGTGCTCGCTACTTGATATGTGGCCCAGAACTCTCAGTGAAGTGGGAGGGCATGGACAAGCATCATTTAGGGGCTGGTTAAAGATGTGCACTATCTGGCCTATCAGAGTAACTGAATCCCACCCTGACTTCTAACAGGGACCCCGGGTGATTTGTAGGCACATTAGTATCTAGGAAGCAGTGCTTTAATTTCACTGTACCTTAGTTTCTTCCTCTGTAAGTGATGGATAATAAAATCTACCTTAAAAGCTGCTGTAATCCTAAATGAAATAGTGACAAGTGAGGATGCTCAATGAAACAACTTGCCCATAGTAGTCAGTGGAAAACTTGGTTTGGAAGATCCTGTGCTGTTGGATATATTGGGATACAAACTACTGGGACTTTGCTTCTGCTTTGATCTGGGTCCAACAAGACATAGAAACAGTGAATATTGGCTCATGGGAGATAATTATTAGACTCAGAAAATTTGCAAGCTACTTGTTAAACACAGCCATTATTGAAAATTAAATTATATATACTTACAACAAAATACGTTACATTAAAAACAAGTGTTACTAAATATGCAAAATGTACTGCTTCCTAATTATTTGACTACATTTGACCATCTGTGCTCTTGATATTTGTGTCTACTGTAGTGGGGTGGTGGAAATGCTGTGTAACAGTGCAAATTTCTAACCACCTCTGTCCAGTGACTTTACTTCAGTAGGTTGCAATGGATCATGGCCCTGCAGAGATCCAGTTGTTAAACATCTATGGACATGCCACTAAATCTAGCACTTATTAGCACTTATCATGAGAATGAAAAACCCAGAAGTGAGGAAGGATTGCTTTTTTGTGTATCAGGTGATATGCAAAAATCCTTTCTTAGGAGGTATAGATGAAGGAATAAGTTAGCTATCTTATGAAAGTTTTATTTTCAAATTCTCTATCATGTGACCTTCCTTTTTTTGCAAAGACAGCCCTTGAGAAGTAGACTTGCTGTTAAGACTCATTTTTAAATCCTTCCTTCCTCCTTCCCTTTCTTCCTTCCTTCCTTCCTTCCTTCCTTCCTTCCTTCCTTCCTAGCTTCCCAGTATTCTTATTTACATCCTATTCACTGTCTTCCTGATTTTCTTAAAAAAGACACCATAATTAGCTATTAGAGTATATTTTAAAAGTCCTTCATGGAACACAATATATTTTATGGAATAATTATTTGATGTGTGGATAAAATGGGTTTCCATGAGATTCTTGTACCAAATTCTTAAATAAAACCTGAAACTTACAGGTATTAAGTATGCAAAAGATAAATTCCTTCATATTTTTCGAACCCCATGAAGACTCTTACTTTCCTGGTCCCCTTGTGGCCTCTTACATGCGTGCACAAATAGAACAGAAGGGTCCATGATCAAAAAAAACCTCCAAACAGCTTAAGAAAAAGAAGTTGAGCACGGTGCCACATGCCTGTAATCCTAACACTCTGAGAGGCTGAAGCAGAAAGATTGCAAATTGGATCGCAGACTGGGAAATATAGCCACTTAACCAGACTGTCTTAAAATAAAAATAAAAATGGGATGGGAATATAGCTCACTGCAAAGACTCTGGGTTCAATCTGGGGGGGAGGGAGGGAGGGAGGGAGAGAGAGAGAGAAAGAGAAAATGAAGACAGTGCACTGTGTTTTGGGTAGGAATACTGAATGATCAGTTTTCCAGGGGAGAATTCCCCTGCAAGAGCAGAACAATGAAGTCATTTAAGAAGGAGAATAATTGACTTGGCATTATCACTCAGGAATGTACCCTCAGGAGAGAGTTGAAATCTGCCTCCTACTCTTTGAGTGGGATGAGAATAATTAACTGATGTCTGCAGCCTACCTTCTGAGCTCCTGTGCTTCCCTGGAGTGGGGTAGGTTTGTGAGACTTCAGCTCACAGGGCACAAGAAGCTGCCAGCCAGCTGCCTCAGGGAGCAAGGCTGGACCCTGAGTGTCCTTTGTCAATGAATCTGTCTTGACTTACTGTACCAACTCCAAACAGCTGTCCTTGGTTCTGGGGCAATAACAGTTAAAAAAAAATGACCTTTCTGTCCACCTCACAAGCCTCCCACAGCAAGCCTCAGGGAGGGCCCTGTCAGGAAGGCTGAGCAGATGGTTACCAAGCACAGTGATGGTGATGATAGAGTAGCCCTTTAGCCTAGAGTCTCAGCTACAACCCTTCCTCCTGGGCTGCCAGGTGGGCCCAAGCCCTGTAATGGCATTGAGCTCTCCTTGTGGACTGCTAATACATTTGATGCTTTTAGTAGGCCTGAGAATATCATACAAGCAGAGAAAATATTTGCCTACCTTTTTAATTATACTCACAGGTCTGATCATATCATAGTTGCAGTTGAGGAGGGTACAGGAGGGTAATGAGTACAAAGTATATTTACATTTATTTCAAAGTTAAATATGTATTTTATGCATAAATATATAATTAAGTCATATAGTTACATACTATATATAACTAGGTCAAAAATAATGTATGCTGAGATTTTCAAAAATTTATTTCACTAAAAATCACATTGCCATGAATCCCTCTCAAAACATCCCCCCTCACTTTAAACACATTTATCTCATCAGTCTTCTCACTTTCTGAAGCAGCATTGGAAGGAGTCCTTTCTGAAGTAGACATTCTTTCCTGATTGCCGTTACCCAGTCTGATAAAAAGAAATATAGTGACTTCTACTGATGAATGCCATCCAACAGAAAAGCAGTTTTGTGAAGACATCACCATGTGTCCTCATCTACCTTATTCACTGGATCTGTCACTGGTGATGTTTGGCTCTTTCCCAAAGCCAAAATGACCATGAAAGATAAATGTTTTAAATCAATTCAAGATACCCAGGCAGCCATGATGGTGCAACTAAAGACTCTCAGGAGAGAAGACTTCCAGAACTGTTTCAGAATGTGGCAAGAACCATGGGATAAGCATGTTTGAGTGAGGGGGAGTGTTTTGGGGAGGCTTCATGGAAATGATTCTTTTACTGCAATAAATTTATTTTTAATTAAAGTATTCATCATATTGTTTGATCATACTGTCTGTATACTTGCATATATATATTTCTATCTTATCAGGTGGCTGATGATTAAAGAGAATTGTCTGTCCAAAATCTCCATGCAGTGCCCAGCACCTAGCAAACACTCAGTACATACATAGTCAGGGTTATGAATATTAAGTAATTGGCCTGAGTGGCCAAGTTAGCTAAAGTGCTTATCTGGGATAAAGCAAATGATTCTTTTCCTTTCCCTTTTGGGGACTCCCCAAAATATCAAGTTTGTCATCAATAGATCAGAGACTCATGTTCTAGGGAAATATAAGTGAGTGTGGGATTCTAAAATGTTGGGTGACTCAGATACAGGGCTGGCTTGGTTAGTGTGAACACTGAATATGGAGACATGGAGACATGTCCTCTGAAAGGACAATTGGTGTATGGCTTCTTTTCTTCTCTGCAGGGATGCTGGCTTTGTGGAAGAGTCTGCACCTCTCCTGGTGTACACAGGCCAGTTCCACTTTCATTAGACTCATTATATGCAAGATTCTGTACACACAATCCCATGTGGCCCCAGGAACCCAATTCAGGAAGTCTGCAGGCTGATAGGCAATGTGGATATTCTATGCTTGGCCTGGTGTTGAGGGCCCTGGTGCATGAGGGATAGCAGAGGATGGGAAGAAGTTCATAGGCCCTAAAGGCTCATGACCAAGTTGGGGGCAATGAGGGCAAAGAATAAAATGGGAATTACAAAAGGGATTAAATCATCTTTTACTTTCCTTCCTGGCTCTTAACTGTTGGATAGCCTACAGGAAAAAAATTGCTGCTTAGTGCTGAAACATCTCTTTCTGACCCTAGAGCATTTGAAAATAAAGGCATGAGTCATTATTATCAAAGTGGTGGAAGAAATCTAAGACTTCAAAGTTGCCCTACAGGTGTTTCACCTACCTGTCTGCTAGGTAGCCGATGCCCACAGCACCAATAAAAAACCCTACATTCACAGCTGACTGAAACAGGTCCAGCATCCAGGAGTTGGCACACACTAGGTTGAACTGTCCAGATGTGAGACATGTTCCAGCCCAGGAGGGAAAGAAAGCATAATCCTGTTAGACACAACTCAGCCAGGGAGCTCACTAAATATTCTTCAAACTGAACTGGTGTGGCTCAGTGACAACATCCCAACTGTTTCTTGACTATGTTAGTGTTCTTTATGCCACCAGAACACTTGGTCCAAAAATCCATCTAGCATCCCACCTTGCAGCATGTCATTTGGCTAAATTAGAGTGGCCGCCAATCAGCTGAACACACAGAATGATCCCACCTATAAATGAGTCCATTTTTCCTTCCTAATTTTAATAAAAAGAGGTAAATAGCTGTGTGGACATAACACATGTGCAGCCAGGAGGAAACTGGGTTGTTGAGCATTTCTTAGCCAACTTTTTCACAGTAAGGGATTCAGAGTGTTCTGCTCATGGCTGTTGCATTTGTTTTCATCTGGAATAAGATAAGTAGCAGGGTCAGTAGGTGCTGGCTCAGAAATCAGAACATTTAGCTTCTAGAGTTAATCCTGCTGTCACTCAATCTGTGGCTGGCACAAAACTCTGTTCCACTCTGGGGCTCAATTTCCTCTTCTCTGTACAAAGAGATGAGATTAGTCATACTGTAGAGCCTCTTAGACTTATATGGTGTTAAGTCCATGAACCTCTATATTGCACACAACTACTCCAATCTTTCACATGAGACTCCTCTGCCCCAATGTTCATATGCATAGCACATCTTCACATTACACAAGTGGTCCTTTCAATTAACAGGGAGAGCTCACTTTATTTTCAAGATAGTTTTTACTCTTCCATTTTTCTTTGCCTCCAATAAACATGTCCATGAATTCTTTTCTCTTAATGGAATAAAGCTTCACAATTAGATTTTGCTATGATTTTAATTTTTGATAAAAATAATTGTGCCATAGCATAATCCCCAGTCCAAATGGTTTCACTTAGACATCGAGCAAATTAAAGAGGAAAAAACAGTCATCAAGAGAAAAGCACAGTGATTCACACAGTAAAGAACCATTCAAGTGAATGCCACATGCTTTCCAGTGTCACTTGTGTGATGGCAGAATAGAGGGAGAGGTAAGGCTTCCAGAAAAAGAGAAAGCTTGAAAACATTCCCTTTCCTGGCATCAAGTCTTTTGCTTGTTTCTTACTGTTGAGACTTGTATGAACTAGAATCATTGTCAGAATCTGAGGCAGTTTTAACTAATCCACTCATACCCTACACAAATTAGAAGCTGCATATTTTCATTTGGAATCTAACATTTTATAACATACATTAAGTCCAAAGAGCATGTCTAGGCAATTGTAAGAATGAAGGCTTTCCTGGTTTTTTCCTTAAGAAAAGCTCAGTTATTTGTCTTTTTTTGTTCCAAAACCTGAACTCACTTACCTCAGTGACGATGGAGGAGCCAGGTGTGTCATACACCCAGCCGTGCTGACAGGGGGCTAGTGGCAGGTGGCTCCTGTTGTCAGGCAGGCTGGACAGAGGGTCCATGCAGCTGAGGGTGCTCTGGTTCCAGTCCACCTCATACTCCATGCACTGCTGAAGGAAGGCTTTGTCCGCAGCCCCCAGGCCCGGCATTGTGTAGTTGAGCTCCTCGGCCAGGCTCCAGCCACATCGCTGGCTCAGCTCAGCCACTCCAGGGCTCCAGCAGCGGTGGTTGGGGATAAAGCCCAGGAAGACAATGCCCACGTAGATGGGGGTGAAGGCTGCTGAGAACAGAGCTAAGAGGAAAAATGTTTGTTTCTGGAAAAAGTGAAATTCCCCTATGTGCTCTAAAATGTCATCCACCGAGGGCATGATTCTGGAGACTGCAGCCCTGGTAAGTCCAGTGCAATGTCCCAAGTGCTGTTGAGAGTGTCTGCAGCCAGCTCAGCACAACTCAGGACCAAGAGTCAAAGGGTGAGAGTTAGTTAACTTTAGAAAGGGACCAACCTATGGGTCAGGCTTCTCCTTGGTTGCGCCAACTTCGAACTGTGCCCCTCTCCAGTGAGGAAATGTCCTGCTGCTGCCCTGAAATACTCAAGCAGGCCCCCGGGGCTCGATGTTGTGTTTATTGTAACATCATTCTCTCTGAGTTTGACTCTACCTCTTACCAGCATGTAAACAAGCCTTCTCTGTACCTCACAGAGAGAAATTTGAGTCCCTTCACATATTGTCGTGTGTTAATCTTTCTCTAGCACACCAGGTGTCCAGGAAATTAATATATTCCTATCTCACCAGCACAGCTGGCCTTGGCGTCAGGTGCAATGCAGAGGGCACATGCTTTGGGCTGTGCTTGCCCAGCGCAATATGCACTAAGGTCTCAGGTCCCACTCCAGTTCTGCCACTGGGCTCCTTCTACAAACAAGTGGGCTCGGAAGGCATGCGGTTGTTGCTTGCTTTGATTTCTCCAGATGTTATCATTCTGCCCTTCCCCTCGTCCATGTGAGCAGAAAGAACAAAATGTTTGCTTCACACATAGGTCAACTGCAAATGCAGATAGGAGTGGTTTGTGCCATTGTCATTTTTTTTTTTTTGTCCTAGACATTTCTGAGGTTAGAGTTGTCTCTTTAGGATGGTGATCAGGGCATCCAAATGCTAAAGAAACAGGCAGGCCATCTTTCCTGCTGGACGGGAGGACCCTCAGGGCATATGACACTGCCAAGCAGAGGTGTTTCTCTGATACATTTGGATGATCCAGCCACAGAAATTTCATCCAGCTTGCTTTCTTCTTGTCCTCCTCCCCCCTCCTTCTCCTCTGTTGAATATTCACTGAGTTTAA
>NW_004624855.1:2575977-2586402 GCF_000247695.1 Heterocephalus glaber | reverse complement strand
AGTCATTTATAGCTAAATGGATGCATATTGAGGCCATACTCTTAAGTGAAATAAATAGGATACACATGTGTAAATACTGAATAGTTTCTCTAGTGTGAGAAACTGAAAGTGTAAATAAGGTTTAAAATGACTGAAATGAATAACTGATAATTTGAAATAGGAAAATAGGTCCAAAGAGGTAGAGGTGAAGGGAGGGGAAAGGGAAAGGAAAGAAGAGAAAGGAAAAATTATGAGAAAAGAAAAAAAATGGAAATGATGTCTATGTAAATAGGGAAGTGTCGAGGGGGTGAAGGGCTCACAGGTAATGGGGAAAAATAAGAATCAAGACACATCATGTACAGGTACAAACACTCAATGATAAATTAAACATGTTGTATACCTAAAATGTACCAATAAAAGAACTTAAGAAAAGAAGCAGAGTGGTATGGATCAAGCTAGGAGCTCCTTGAGCTACATCTCAGCAGCTAAACTTCAGGATCTATCAATCTCACTGCTTTGTGTCCTTGCAAAATATGTGTGCTCACAACTCTGGCAAATAACAAGAAGAATTATTGAAGAATAAAATATGCAACCAGTACAATTTGATCTACTTTATTGAGCTTTATTTCTGTCTTCTTGATTGATTAAAAAAAGGAGAGGGTGAAGATGTGAAAGTTTATCCAAGGCATTTTTAGAGTAAGTAAAACCCTTCCCACATCTCTGTGGTCCTGGCAAGATGGGCATCTAGATGCGACATGCCAAACCCACAGTGGGCATTCCAAAGAAAGCACAGTTGTTCTTTTCACAAGCAGGCTCTGGAGGTGGTATAGATTCTCTTTATTTAGGTTATGTTGGATTGTTCATTCAGCTAGGTCATGTGGGACTTCACTGTGGGAAAAGACAACGCCAGTTGTGTGGAACAGAGCAGGGGAAAACAAACAGTGTAAGGGGAAAGAAAAATAAGTGTGGGCAGGGGAAGAAACAGACTTGAAGAGGCCTCAGAGCTGTACAGGGTCAAAGAAATGACAGGGGCAAGGTGTGTCTTTCAAGAAAAGTGAACTCTCATTGAACAACCCAGATTATTACTTTGACCAAACCCAAAGGGGAAAAGAGCTCTGTGTTTGGGACAAGGGATGCAGCTCAGTGGGACACCACCTGCCTGGCAAGAGCAAGGCCCTGAGTTCGACTCCCAGTACCAAAAAACAAAAACAACAATAAAAACCCCTCTGTGTTAGTCAGAAAACATCCTGTTATCAGAGAGGACAACCATGACCTGCATCATTCACCAAGACTGAGTTAGCCTAACCAAGGAGCAAGAGTCATTGCTGTTTTTTATTGCAATGAAGAAAACTCAGGAAACATACAACCCTATACAAATATTTTTAAAGAAGAAAAGTCACTTCAAGATGTACAGAACAAGTAGTAATGGCTATAATCTATCCTTACCCAAGGAGGATAACATTCAGAAACCACCAGTGGAAGCCTGAAACCATGGACAGTACCATGTCCTATAATTTAATGCCTGTCTCATCTTAACACTAACTGTGTACTGTAGTGGTAATGTTTGCAATTTGAAGTGTGACAACAAGACTAGACTAAATTTGTTTTTCCTTCACAATTTCATAGGTAGAAGATTTGTTTTTATTGTAGATCTTAATAACTTCAGGTTCAATATTTTTTCTTTCCCTATTAAATAGAGAACTTCCAACTTTTTATTAAAGGAAGCACTTAATTGCTTCGCCATGACATATCCAAATTGACAGAATCACCACTCTTGTGCTTATTAGTAAAAATAAGGGTGATTTCAACAGAAGGCTTTGGATATCATGACAAGCAACCTGATATCTGAGACAGCTTCTAAATGACTAACAGGCTGGTAGCATATACTGCATGGATACACTGGTCAGAGAAGTGATTCACATCCCAGGTGGGTGAGTGAGAGAGTGAGAGATTTCATCATGTTATCCAGAATAGGATACAACTTAAAACTTACGAATTGTTTATTTTTGGAATTTTCTACTTAATATTCTTGGATGGCAGTTGATTGCAGAGGTAAAAATGAAGGTAAGGAGGATAACTGTATGCTAGTACTGGTGATGCCAGCACAGTCAGAGTCAAGGTGTGCACACACACGCGCGCGCGCGCGCACTCACACACACGGTTCTGGCTGGGCTGGCTGAATTGTATCTCCTCCCAAATTCATGTATTGGAGTCCTAACCTCAAGTATCTCAGAATGTGAATATAATTGAGATACAGCCTTTAGAGAGGGGATTAAATTAAAATGTTTGTGAGGGTAGGCCCCAATCCAATCTGACTGGTTTCCCCTAGGAAAGAGATGGAAGAGATGCACATGCACAGGGAGAAGACCAAGACTCAGCGTGAAGGCAGCCATCTATACAGCCAAGGAGAAATTGACTCTGTGGCCTCAAACTCAGACTTCCTGGCCCCAGAGCTACAAGAAAACAAATGCTGTTTTAACCACTCAGCCTGGTCTGTTTTGCTGTGGCAACCCAGGCAAACTCAGACACATGTAAGACTTTACATAAATGTGTGACAGTCATCAGTGGCACTGCAAACTTTTCATTTCTAATGTAGTCTTTTTCTTATTGAGCTTAGATGTGACTCCATTTTCCCCATTTCCTGCTGTCTGCATCCAGGGTAGCTGATGTTATCAACATGTCACATTGAGGTCCTCATTTTTCTATATATACATGCCATCAAGTACAGACATATACATGTGAGGTGTGATCAAATATATGCTTAAATTTAAAAAAAAACTTTATTAAAGTAGAAGTCATATTGCTATGGGTCTCCTTCAAAATAAGGCCACTCGCTTCAAACACACTTACTCCATTGTTCTTGCCACTTTCTGAAGCAGTTCTGTAACTCCTTTTTAATGAGTGTCTTTGTAAGATGTGATAAAAAATATAGTATAAAAAGGAAGAGGCTTAAGAGGTGGATGGAGGAGGGAGAAAGGGAAGGGAAAGGGGATAAAAAAATGAATTCAGATGTATTATGTTCATGCACCAATTCCCCACAAGGAATGTAAATATATACTAAAATATGTATAAATAAATCAATCAATTTTTAAAAATATGGTGACTGCTGCTCCTGAGTGTCATCCAATGGAAAGGCAGGCTCATTAAAACATTAAGGTGTGTCCTCATCCACCTTATTCACCAGACCTAGCACTGTGCTACTTCTGGCTCTCTCTCTCGAAGTCAAAATGATCATGAAAGGTAAATGTTTTGAACTCATTCAGGACATAGAGGCAGCTCAACTGAAAACACTCAGGAAAAAAACTTTTCAGAACTGCTTCAAAAAGTAGCAAGAATGATGAGATGAATGTGTTTGAGGTGAGGGGGAGCATTTTGAGGGGGATTAATGGAAATGTCTTACTGTAATACATTTTTAGATTTAATTGTTCCCTGTATTTTTGATCACACATGTACATGCACACACCTATAGAGATTTGGGGAAATCACTGTTTTTTAAATTAATTTTATTGGTACACTTTAGATATACATAATGATCACATTCATCCTAGGGAATTTGTACTTGTACATGATATATCTTGATTCTTCTTTTCTCCCCCATCCCTTCCTCTTCCTTCAACCCAAGCTCTTTCTCTCCTTATTTACAAAAGCTGTTTCCATTTTTCTTTTCTTCTCTTTTTCTCTTTTCCCTTCCTTTCTTTCATCCATTGTTCCCCTTCCCATTTGAACATTTTCTTCCTACTTCCCAATGTCTATTGTACATTTTGGTCTTAATTTACTCTTTTGGTTTCTCACACCAGAGAAATAATGAAATATTTAAACAAGTGTGATAGATTTATTTCACTTAAAAAAGAATATGGTCTCAAGATGCATCCATTTACTTAAAAATGTCTTAAGTTTATCCTTCTTTGTGGGTCATCAGTGTTTACCTATTTTTAAATATTTTGCTTTATATTATCTTTTACATATTTTTGAAACAACTTCAAACTTAACAAAAGAGTTGCAAATACAATACAAAATACCTGAATGTTTTTAAAAAATAAATCCCTGTTCATTTTGAGTCTAAGCTGCTGAACTGATGCTCCATTATCTCAAAATACTCTCATGTTCATTCCCTACAAATAGGTTGGTGTCCTGAGCAGGAGTGTTACAGAAATGATGCCAAGTTCTTTTCATTGAATTCTGTTGTTAGTGCAAACTTTCCTTCAGTTACTGATGATATTTGCTTTGATTGTTTGACTAAGGAGGCACCTACCAATTTTTTTATAGCACAATTGTTCTTTCATTCTTTGTAAATAATAAATAGTTTGTGGGGAAATTTTTGATGCTATGCAAATATCCTGTTCTTTATCAAAATTTAATTTACTCATTTATTTATATCATTATGAACTGTTCTGTGTTTAATAGGTTACTATCTGTTATTATCATTTAATTTTGATGCTTAAAGTGTCTCGTGTCTGTGTTCTTTTGCTACATTCCTATCATTATTGGAACATTTTTTTGCTTTTTTATTTAATATTTTTGGATGGTAGGAGTTGAACCCAGAACTTCATGAATGCTAAGAACATACTTTTCCACTGAGCTACACCCCTAGCCCAACTTCTTTGCTTTCTGAAACAAGAGTCATTGCTATCATTTGGGTATGGTTTAACTGTTTTATCCAAGGATTTATTATGATTAAAAATTTGATCTCCAAGTTGGTGCAATTGGGAGGTGGTAGAACCTTTTGAGGTAGGGCCAAGTAGGAAGTCATTAGGTCATTGGAAGGTGCTCTCAGGAGGGATTATGGACCCAGTCTCTCTCTCTCTCTCTCTCTCTCTCTCTCTCTCTCTCTCTCTCTCTCTGATTTCCTGCTGTTTGATAACTGAAACTATTCCACACACATGTGACCAGGTATGAAGTGACAGCAGTGGGGGACCTTTGACAGAACTGAGTGATTCCATACCCCTTGAACCTTCAAAACCATGAGCTAAATAACCCTTCTCCCCCTTTCTCTTTATAAAGTTAGCTACTTCAGGTATTTTCTTATAGTGTTACAAAGCTCCCTAATATGCTCATTTGTGCTTTCTGTGCCTCTACCCTGGATCAGCCATTTCTCTGAGGAGCCTGGTTTCCTTTAGTGGAAAATTATATTTACAAGAGAATATCAGGGGACCAGATGCCGGTTATGTTTTAGATGTAGAATGTCCTCCCAAAGTCTCATGTGTTCAGAGGTGGGGCTTTTAGAAAGTGATTGCATTATGGGGAGCTATACTCATCAGTGAATTAACCTCCTGAGGAATCTATAGTTGAAGATGCTCTTAGGAGATGGGGCCTCATTGGAAGGGATGGGTTATCTGGGGCATGACTTGGAAGGGTGTATCTTCATCCCCACCTCCTCTCTTCTCCCTGATTCCTGGCTGCAGTGATATGAGCAGCTTTCATCCACCTAGTTCTTTCCACTATGCAGTTTCTGCCTTGGAGCCAGCCAACCATAGTCTAAAACCTATGAGACAAAATAAATCTCTTTTTTAAGTTGTAGATATTGAGTATTTTGCTCCACTGATGAGGAAAGTGACTAAGACAATGCCCTCACTGCTACTGGTGGGTTGTTACTCTCAGGCTCTCCTAGTGAACAGAGTGAAGGAATATATGCATATAGCAACACATGCACACATGTGCACACACATATACACCTAAAACGTACATGCATTTGGATCTATATTTGTCATGTATATTGAATTCACAGTGAAACATCCACTTCCAGTTTACCACCACAGTGTATTTCCCTGTACTTCCCATCCAGCTATGAACCTGGCCCCCATTATTCTTAACCCATCTGCTCATTTGATGAACTCCTTGTTATACAAGCAATCTCCCTTGCATCCCCACCTCTCTTCTGTGTAGGTGCCTCCTGCCCTTGTCTGTAATCCCATGAGCTGCACCCCTGAATTCCCATCCCTCACGGCCTCGCCTCCCATGAGAGCTCCAGAACCCATGCTGGCTGTCCTCTGAGCTCAGACTTCTTTTTTTTTTTTTTGTATTAAATTATTTTATTGGTACATTGTAGGTATACAACACAATTACATTTCTCATTGGGAATTGTACCTTTATATAATGCATCTTGGCTCTTATTTTTTCCCCATTCCTAGCCTTCCCTTCACACCCTCCACCCTTCCCTATTTACAAAGACTTTATTTCCATTTCTCATCATTTTTTCCTTTCCCTTCTTTCCTTTCCCCTGCCCCTCCCACTACCCCTACCCCTTTGGACCTTTTATTCCTATTTTACATTATAGATTATTCATTCTAATCATTGGTACATTTTAGGTATACAATCTAATGACATTCATCATTGGAAATTTGCACCTTTCCATAGTCTCTCTTGGTTGTTTTTCACCCTTGCCCAGCCCTCCCTTCAACCCCTCCAGTCCTCCCTATTTACAAAGATTTTGGTCCTATTTTTCCATTTTCTCATATTAATCCCATTCCCTTCTATCCTTTCCCTTAGCCCTCCCACTTCCTTCCCCTTTGCCCCTTTTCTTCCTATTTCACATGACCTATTATACATTTAGTCCTTATTTACACTTTCAGTTTCTCACACCAGAGAAACTATTGGATATTTACACATGTGTGTCCTATTTATTTCACTTAAGAGTGTGGCCTCAATGTGCATCCACTTAGCTATAAATGTCTCTAATTTCTCATTTTTTATGGCTGTGAGCTCAGCCTTCTTAAATCCCTCCTCAAGTTTCCTGCCCCACAGGAAAGCCCTCCTAGGGCACCCTCCCAACCCTGCTAGGACCCTGAGACTCTGCCATCTTGCAGGACACCTCTCCTTCAGCTTCAGACACCACATACCATGCACATGTGTAAGCAGGTGCCCTTCAGTACCTCAGGATGTCACCCCAACTAGGTTTTTTGTTATGTTTTCACCCTTTCCATCCTGCTAGGTTCCCCCAAAAGCAGACATTCTCCCAACCCTGTTCAGGCTCCTACCAGGTGCCTTCCTTACCCTGAGGAGGCCTAAGCCCTTCCCCATGTCTTCCCCATGTAGACGCCTACCTGCTCAGCCCCTCCTGTGGCTCTAGGCCTGTTGCTCAGGAAGGGAGGCAAGGAAGAGGAAGAGCCACATCTTGCTACTCTCACTTGACAACACCTCTGGCAAAATTTTCCTAGTCATTTCACAGAGAAGACACCTTTCCCTCAGTGTGGCCGGGTCATAAGGCAGATGTCTAGTTCCTGTTTAGCGGCATTTCCTTTGTTTTCAGTATTTTGCTACAGTAAATGCCTTTGTGTAGGGCCTTATGTACCAGAACATACTTTTATTTTTATGGAACGGATACTCAGGGGTAAGAGTACTAGATCAAAGTTAAAGATTTTAATGATGTCTGGCAATTCAGTGACATCTCTGGAAAACTGAGTGCCTGTTTCTTCACGTGGGAAAACTGAGGTACTGAGTGTCTGATTCCTATAGTAGCCTAGAGTTTGGCAGCTTTCAGTAGGACTCAGAGAATACAGATGTCTAAGACCAAAGATAATGGGATCTTCTTTGGTACCCACTTCAGCCAGCAAAGCCTCCCTCTAATTCCTGTAGTTCTGTATCCTGGAGCACAGTACACACCATCCCAACCTTCAGAATTCACTAGCTCTGCCCTTCTTTCCCTGGCCCCTGACCCCCAGACTGTTATTTGAATACCAACTGTAAACTGGCACCAGCTTGGACCAGGGCTGCAAACCACTGCTAATGTTGCTGCATATGCCTACTGCTCAGGATAGTAGGACAGGGCACCTTGAAGAGGGGTGGAGGTAAAGCCAGGACTTCCCAAATGAGTGACACATGGCCCTGCTCTTGAAGGGCATCTAGGTGCCAGCCTGGCAAGGGAGAGGGCAGGGTGTGTGCCAACAGGAAACGGGAGAAGTGAGGCTCATTCTGGAAACACAAAGTCCATGCCCCTCCCCCAGGTTCCAGGTGCTGGAGATGGAGCCCCACCTCCCTCACCAGCTCCAAGGCTCCCCCACTTAAGTACCATCCTGCCTTTCTTTCCAGGTAAATCTGCTCTTGGAAGCCCTCCTTGGCTACTGCCACTTATCTCTTGCTCTCAGAATATGGAACTCAGTGCCAGGCACCTTGTTGGTGGTCACCGAGTCCTGCTCTGTGCACCATCAGGAACAGCCTCCTCAGTCTG
The DNA here is from genome assembly GCF_000247695.1 of Heterocephalus glaber. Next base: position 2,578,259 of record NW_004624855.1, on the reverse strand, counting down.
TGATCCTCTGCTATGACGAGTGAGGTTTCACGTTCCCCCTTGGACCATGGCATTTGGTGAGGTGGGTTACTGCACTCACAGAGGCCCTTGCTGAGTACACACCACTGGGGCCCAGTGCTAGGAGATGTGAGCAGCATCTTCAATTGTCTGTAGTTATCCCCGGGCCTCCTCTCCTGAAAATCTTCCTCACCATCCTGTGGCTTCACTAGGAATGCAGATGTACAAAGACAATCATCTCCCATTTTAACTTTTTTCAAAATAATCAAATCTCTAGTTTTCTACCAAAAGGGTGGGAAGAGGTTCAGCATTAACCTAACTGTGAAAAAAGGAGGTATTCTACATGTTTCTCTTCCTTCCAAGGTGGAATGCAGTGCTGGTGAGCTGAACAATCCAGGAACTGTAGAGCTCTCACTCTGGTATTTGGCCTGGAGAGCTGTGGGGTGGGTCTGACGCACTTTAAAGAGGCTTTGGAGAGCTAGCACTGCTCTGGACAAGGAGGGCTCATGCGCAGCCCACTGTTGGCCCTCTGGGTGCGAGAGCCTTCCCCTGCTGTGTGGCCCATGCTTCCTGCATCTCACCTGTGCCTCACCATCGAGAACACAGCTGTCTCAGCAGCTACCACCCTGCCTGTGGCAGACGAGACACAATCATTAGCATTTCTGAGGGCTTTCCTTTTAAAGATGTATTGCTTTACCATTAAAGATGATTTCTAAAGACCATCCTTTTAGTTAGTTTCATGTGGTCAATACAAGAGTTGTATTTTATTTCAAATTGAAACAACAAAAATAAAATTCACTTTTAAGGGAAGTAATACATTAAGGAACAGGATGTTTATCCTAATATGTGCCTGGTGGGAAGGGGAGACTGCACTTTGAAATACATGCACAAGCCTGTTCTAAAATCACATCATTGGAGTCCTATTCTACTCAAGGGGCAGAAGCTGGTCTTCAAAGTGGGATAACTCCTATAGTCTAGCCAAGGACCCACCTTAGAAGAGGTCCAGATGATTTTGATCAATTCTGGGCAGAGGTTATTTCTAGGAAACTCTTACTGAAGGTAGCCAGTCTCTGAGAAGGCCCTCTGTCCAAGAGCTAAGTGTCACTTGGTAAGATTTTGAAACCACACAGCAGGAGTTATGTTGGTGTACCTCAATCAGCAGAAGTTCTCTTGAACTATGACAAGAGGACTGGGCAACCAGTGTCATCACCCCAGCAAGAAGAGACCAATGACAGTGAGCTGGCTCTTGCTCTTCCCTGAACCACTGAACCAGTTTTTTTTTTTTTTTAGTATTTTTGCAGTACTAGGGATTGAACCCAGGGCCTTTGCACTAGCTCCATTCTCCAGCCTTTTAAAAAATGATTTTTATTTTGAGACAAGATCTTGCTGATTTGCTAAATTGTCCAGGCTGGGTTTGAACATGTATCTTCCTCCCTCAGCCTTCAAGAGAACAGGGATTAAAGGCTTGTACAATCATTTGTAACATCATGCCCGGCTCTGAATCAACTTTTCGACCTTGGGCAAATCACTTATCTTCCGAGGATGCTTTCAGTTCTAAATGTTCTGTTTGGTAACTTTGGGGGGATGGTTAGAGCCTTGTGCAGAGAAATGCACTGTGGATGAGAAAAGGAGAAACACGTATTTAATACAACCCACACTGTCTGATACAAGTTGATCCCATTTTTCTCACTAACGTTATCACATTATAATCATTTAGATTACACTGCCTGGAACAAGGTGGGACAATTTGGAAAGGCTGCAAAGGAGACAAACCTTCACTTGAGCTGGAAACAAGGAGGTGCCTGGTCTGGACAAGGAGAGACGTTCCAGGAAGGAGGGGATCAGCTTATCTGGTGCCTGAGGTCACAGTGCCAGGAATGGAGAGTGGCACTAGAGAAGGGTTGGGAAACTACGGTAATGATAAACATGTTTCCATTGATTGCTGCTGTACACAATGGGCAGGTTTGTTGGGACAAGAGCAGTAGACTCAAATAAGAAGTCCACTGATCAATTGGTTCCAGTTGCTTTGGCTTCATGGGCCAGGAAAATAAATTTTAAAATAGCATAACTGGCACTGAGTTGTCAGCAATATACTAAAAAGCATTAAACAAATCAAAACAATAACAAATCATCTTCTATTGCTTTGATTTTATTTTATTTTCCCCCCATTAACTTTATTGGTACATTTTAGGTGTAAAATACAGTTACATTCATCATTGGGATCTTGTACCATTACATGAGTCTCTTGGTTCTTATTTTTTTCCCCTTCCCTTGCCCTCCCTTCA
>NW_004624855.1:2545109-2568486 GCF_000247695.1 Heterocephalus glaber | reverse complement strand
GGGTGAAGGGAGGGCTAGGAATGGGGAAAAAATAAGAACCAAGATGCATTATGTAAAGGTACAATTCCCAATGAGAAATGTAATTATGTTGTATACCTAAAATGTACCAATAATAGAATTTAATACAAAAAAAAAGAAATCATCTCAAAAATTAAAATAGAAGAACTTAAGTTTTCTAAAAATGTAATGATGCTATTCTTATAGTTCTCTCTAATTTTCACATAAATCAGCAAATGCTATCACACACCAGCACTGTTATCTAAATAACCCATGTTACAGAGAGGGAAACTGAGATCTTGGATAGAAACACAATATTCATGGGTTCTTTAGTTTACCAAGCACTTTAGGGAGGTCTTTGAAAATAAAGGATTTGTCTTGGTTTTAGTTGTGGAGTGTTGGAAAGTGGTCACAGAAATCAGAAAGGTAGTAGCAAGAGGCCTTTATTTTACTTTCTTGTTACCTTTCAATGCTATAAGGCTTAAACTCTTTAGAACTCAAAACTTTAGAACTATGAAACTGTTGAGGGTGAACAAATCTGGTCTGTCTCCTCGTTTAACAGATGAGTGCCCTGAAGCCATGGAGATCCTTCCTGATTTATTCAGTCCTGGTTCCTGGCACAGAACATAACCAGGTGGAACCTTAATAAGTTTGAAAGCTTGTGCTTACCACTAAGGTTGATGAATGAGATCAAAGTGATTAAGATGAATAATGGTAGTACTAAAGATAAGAAGATGCATATCTGATTGGAATGTTTTTATACAAACACTTTCAGTAAAAACGTGTTTAATAGGGGCTATTTTAAAATTGAACAGCACAGTGCTAACTGTGGAAGAAATCTAGTTAACTTCCCCAAGTATTTACGTACCTTGCTGATTTTGTAATGGAAGTTCAGAGGCTGCCTGGTTCACCTGCCTGCCTGCAGTGTAAATTCTGCTGGAGAGGAGGAAAGGGGTCAGGTGGTCATGGTGATTCTACCCAATGCCAGCCTGGATTGGTGCTTGCACATGGGACCAGCCAGCACAGGGTCCCATTCAGCTTTCTCCAGGACAAAATGCAGATGAGTTGTTCTGGGCTCCTCTGAAGACTGGCAATAATCACACCATATGCTGCTCCAGAAAGCCCTATCTTTAAAATAGGAATGCTTTAAAAAAAAAAAAAAAAAAGCAATCATAGTCAGATGTAGTGGTACACACCTATAATCCCAGCTACTCAGGAGACTGAGGCAGGAAGATCAAAATTTGAGGCCAGCTTGGACAGCTTACCAAGACCTTGTCTCAAAATTAAAAAGGGGCTAGAAATGTAGCTCAGTAGTAAAGGGCTCCTGGTTTGAATCCCACTACTGTGAAAACAAACAAAAAAACCACAAAAAAGCAATCATGTCCTGTGCCTGGAAACTTTCCTATCCAGAGCTCTGTCATTTGAGCCTCACAATGATCTCATAAAGTTGAGGGAGTATTAGTCATCTTTCTGTCACTATGATACAATACCTGAGAATGAACTCCGTAAGGAGAAAAGGTTGGTTTTACTCATGGTTTCAGTCCATGGTTAGCTGGCTCCATCACTTTCAGGCCCATGGCAAGACAGAAATATCATGGTGGAAGAGTGTGGGGGAGGAAAGTGGCTCTCTTCATGGCAGCCAGAGGGGGGAGAGAGAGAGAGAGAGAGAGAGAGAGAGAGCGCGAGAGAGACAAAGACTCTGTGGTAATGAGCTTCCTCCTCCTGCTTTTGTTCCATCTGGATCTCAACCTACTGAATAGTGCTGCCCACATTCAGGGTGGATCTCCCCATCAGTTTCCTTTCCCACATGCCAAGAGTCTCTGGAAGCACTCCACAGATACACCCAGAAGTGTGCCTCACTAATTCCCTAGGTGTTTTCCAATCCAATCAAGCTGACGATCAAGACTAACCATTACATGAATTGTGAAAACACTCCACCAGACAGACTAAGTCATTTCCCAGCCACCTTGACAGGCACCTGCTTGTTCAACTAGTGCTTCGATGAAGCAGAGAAAGGGTGAGAACGGGGGAGGGCAAATGGTATTTCTGTTTTACAGAAGAAGAAAGAGGTCCAAGATGAGAGTTTTTGTCCAAAGTGACACAAGAGTGCTAGTGAGAGTCACAGTTTAAGGCTCTTCTTCCCCAGTTTCTCTCTGGTGCCCTCACTTTTAAATTGAGAGACAAATAAAACTGTATACATTTGTCATGTACACATGGTGTTTTGAAATATGTACACATAATGGAATGGCCAAAGCAAGATAACTAACATGTGCATTACCTCACAAACTTCTTTTTTGTGGTAAGAATACTTAAAATCTAGTCTCTTAGCAACCTGTGAGAACACTACATTATTAACTACATTATTAACTATAATCAACACAATACTGACAATAACCTCTGAATTTTTTCTTCCTGTCTAACTGAAATTATGTACCCTTTGACCAACAGCTCTCCTACTCAGTCCTTGGCAACCACCACTCTATTCTCTGCTTCTCTGAGTTCATTTCTTTTAGGTTTCACATATTAAGAACATTCCACAGTATTTATCTTTCTGTGCCTGACTTATTTCACTTAACATGATGCTCTGCAGGTTCATCTGTGTTGTTACAAATGTCAGGAGTTCCTTTTTATTTTTTGAAGGCTAATTAGTAGTCCATTGTTCATATACACCACATTTTCCTTATCCATTCACTCATCAACAGGTACTTAGGTTGTTTCTATATGTGAATAATGCTGCAATGAGCACAAAAGTGTAGCTATCTCTTTGATTGTTGGTATACAAGTTGCTTATAGTAATCTCTTATAATCCTTTGTATTCCTGTAGTATCAATTGGGAAGTCCCTTCTTTTTTGTTTCTAATTTTAATTAATTTTTTCTTAGCTTAGTCTAGCTACAAGTTTGTTGATTTTATTTATTTTTCCAAACTCAACTTTTAGTTTTGTTATCTTTTTTAAGGTTTCCAAGTCTCCAGATGATTTATTTCTGCTCTGACTTTTACTATTTTCTTCCTTCTACCAACTTTGGTCTTAGTTTGTTCTTTTTCTCATTTTCTGAGGGGTGTAATATTAGGTTGTTTACTTGAAAGCTCTCGTTTTTTCTTGATGCATTTATTGCTATAAATGTCCCTCTTACAAACTGCTTTTGGTATATCCCATAAGTTTTAGTTGTAGGTCCATTTTCATGTCTCAGGATAGGTTTTAAGTTTTTCTTCAAAAATTTTTTTGACCCATTGGTTGTTCAAGAGCATTTGTTTAAATTACATGTATATGTAAATTTTCTGACATTCTCTTATTATTCACTTCTAATTCCATATCATTATGTTCCAAGAACCAATTAGTAGTTTTCAGTCTCCTTAAATTTGTTGAGACTTATTTTGTACTGTAATAAATGATTCATCATGGAGAATGTTCCAAGTGCACTTAAGAAAAATGTTTATTCTGCTGGTAAAATTGAGTAAAACATGGATCTGTATATATCTGTTAGGCTCCTTTGGTCTAAAGTATAGCTTAAATCTGATATTTTCTTAATGATTTTTTTTTTTTGGTACTGGGGATCCAACTCGGGACCTTGCGGTTGTGAGGCAGTGGAACCACTGAGCTAAATCTCCAGCCCAGTGATTTATTTTTTTATTTGGAAGATCAGTCCAGTGCTGGGGGTTTTGAAGTCCCTAAGTATTTTTATATTACAATCTATCTCTCCTTTCATATCTATTAATATTTGCTTTATACAGTTATAGGTTTCAATGTTGGATACATGTATATTTATAATTAAATCTAAATTGAAGAACTGACTCCTTTATCATTACATAATGAACTTCTTTGTCTTTTTAAATAGTTTTTTAAAATTTAAAGTCTATTTTTTCTAATGTGGCTGCTCTCATTTGGTTTCCATTTTCATGGAAAATCTTTTCATGTCCCTTTCCTTTCTTTCTATGTGTATCCTTTTAGGTGAATTGAATGTCTTATGAGCAGAATATAGTTGAAATTTATTTTTTCATACATTTAGAAGCTCTGTATCTTCTTATTGGAGAATTTAATGCATTTACATTCAAAATAATTATTGATAGGTAAACTTTTTACTGTCATTTTGTAACTGTTTTGGTTTTTGGTAGATCTTTTGTTCCTTTCTTTCTTTCAACTGTTTTCTTTTATGATTAAGTGATTTTTTTCTAGTGATATACTTTGACTCCTTTTTAATCTCATGTTTATCTGTTATAGGTTTTTTGCTTTGAGGTTACCTGAGGCATATAAAAATATTAATAGCTATAAAAGTCTATTTTAAGCTGATGACTTTTATTGCATAAACTCCATATTTTTGTTCTATGTTCCATGAATTTAAATTTTTTGATATTACAATTTGTATATTTTGTATTATGTATCCTTGACAAATCATTATAGATATTATTTTTTAATAATTTTGTCTTTAACCATCAGACTAAAGATATGTGATTTATACACCACAAGTGCAGTATTAGAGTATTCTTAATTTGACTGGGTACTTACTGTTACCAGTAAGTTTTATACTTTCATATATGTTTGTATTACTCTTTACTGCCCTTTTATCTCATTTTAAATTACTCCTGTTAGTATTTCTTGTTAAGACAGATCTGATAGCAAACTCTCTCAATTCTTGTTTGTCTGGGAAAGTCTTTCTCTCTCTCTCTTTATCTGAAGGACAGAATTAGAAAGTACACTATTCTTTATTAGAAAGGGTTTTTTTAGCATTTAAAACATATTATTCTACTCTTCCCTGGCTTTCAATGCTCCTGCTGATAAATCAGCTGCTAATATTATTGAAACTCTTTTGTATATAATTTGCCTCTTTTCTTTTGCTGATTTCAGGATCCTTTTTTATTTTTGACAGTTTGATTATGTCTTGTTTGGATTGAATCTGACTGAAGACCTTTGATCTTTCTGTACTTTGATATTTATAGTGTTCTCCATATTTCAAAAGTTTTTTGCTATTATTTCTTTAAATTAATCTTCTACCCTTTTCTCTCTTGAACTCTTATAACTTGAATATTTGCTCCTTTAATGGTATCTTATAAATCTTATAAGCTTTATTCATTCCTTTCATTCTTTTTTCTTATAATTTTGTATTTTCAAATAATCTGTTTTCAAGTTCACAGATTCTTTCTCCTACTTGATCAACTCTACTATTCATCCACTTTTTTGAATTTTAAATTTTATGAGTTGTATTTTTCAGCTCCAAAATTTCTGGTTGCTCTTTTTTAAAAATATATTTTCAATATTTCTGTTAAATTTCATACTTTAATCATTTACTATTGTTTTAATTTTATGGTTTCTTGAGCATCTTTAAAACAATTATTTTGAATTATTTGTTAAGTAGTTCATTTGGTTCTCATTCTTTAGGTCAGCTATTTAGAGTTAATTGGATTCTTTTGAGTGTATATTTCATTGGCTTTTCATATTTCTTATTCCCTTGTATTAATGTCCTTGCATTTTAAGAAGCAGGAACTTATTGTAGCCTTTGAAAACTGGCCTCATCTGGACAAACCTTTTACCAGTTGCCCATCCAGAGACTCTTGGCAGATTGACTAATCTGGGTTGGAGGTGGGCTTGCTGCCTGAATCTGTGTGTTTGATTCTAGATCTTGGATCCACTAGGGTGGACATATTGCTTATGTCCCTAAAGGTAGACCTGGAGCCTAAATCTGCAAGGGAAGGCCTGAATCTTGTACCCACAGAGACTATAGATGAGTCTACGGGCAGACCTGGCACTGGGTAGACCTTGAGCCTGAGTCTACAGGGGTCAACAAGGTTCTGGGATGGGCCTAGGTCCTGGATCCACTGGGCCTGGCCTGGAGCTTGGATGCCTCTGAAGCCTTGGTCCACAAGGTCTTGTCTGGCAACAAGCTAGCTCTCTTTGGGTAGGCCAACACATTGGGTCTGCTTGAGCAGGCTTGAACCCCAATTCTACTGGAACCACAGGGACTAACTTCACATCTGAGGGTCCCCTTGTGCTGAGGCAGGCATGAAGCCTAGACCCATGGGGATTGGCCTGGAGCCTGAGTGTATAAGTACTAAACTAGAGGCTAGATCTGTGAGGGCTAACCTCAGTCCTGATGGGGCCAGACTAGAACCTGAGTTCTCAGGGTGGTCCTGGAGTTTGGAGCCATTAGGGCCAGCCCACCCCTGGGATCTAATGGGCCTGGCATAGATCCTGGATATGTTAGAGTTGGGTCATAGGGGCAGGACTAGAGAATGGGACTGCAGGAACTGGCCTGGTACTGGACATGCCTGAAGCCTATATCCATAGAAACTGGCCTAGAAACTGGATCTGTGGGTTTTAGCCTGATGCTGAGGCGAGTATTTAGCCCAGAGTTGCTGGATCTTCCCTAACCCTGGGGTAGGACTAAAGACTGAGTCTGTGGGTGTTAGGCTGACATAGCAATGGTCTGGCATCTTAGTCTTTCAGGCTTAGTCCATCAGGCAGTTTGAGACTGCAAGATACCACCTAGTTCCAAGGTGGGCCTGGAGGCCTAGTCCACTGTATTAGCCTCTGGCTTGGGGAGGTGGAGGTCTGCTTGTCATTTTATTTTAGTGAGGCAGGCATGGTGTTGGGGTCCGAGGCAAAGTCCAGTGACTACTTTCCTCTTCTTTCCCTTAAAGGACAGCATCTCTTTCCATGCTGGGCTGCTTGAGGTTGGGGTAGGATAAAATGAGTAATGCAAAATTGCTTTTTCTATCTTCCTCAATGTATCTTTTATTTCTGTGCTGCATTCCATTTCTCTCATCTCATCTGGTTCTTTAGCTCTAGAAAAAGTATTTTTAGTTCCAGATAGTTGTTTGAATTGATGTTTCTGTGGGTGGAATAGGCTCTAGAAAGTCCTATTCCACAATCTGGCTGATGGCCTAATCTTTCCATTTCAGTTGATCATTTTAAAGTCCCTGGAGGTCCTGTTCTTGATGGGTTCTCTGTAAAATTTTCAGGAGGAGGACATCAAACTATAGGAAATGACCCTTAAAAGGCAGCTGTGTAAGAGAGCAAAGGATTTCCAGGGAGTATTCATTTCAATACAAGCTCATGGTGTGTGTTTTCAATCCATGGCCTGTTCAGGTCAAATATTTCTCAGGGATAAAACAAGGGTTGTGGTGACCATTATGACCTCTCCTCTCCTCATCATTTGCATATAATGTCCATCTTCAGGGCCATCCAGAATTTTTCCATCTTGCTGGTGCCTGAATCCCCCTCACTCTTCAGGGTATCAGCCTCAGGACAATTGGAGGGGATGTTAATTAAGGAGTGAAGAAGTCAGGAACCTTGAGGACCCCCCCCAACTATCCTGCTGTGTACCTCTTCTTCATGGCCTGTTTGGCACAGAAGAGATTCGGCACTCAACAGTTATCATGGGTGGTATTGGTCTCCAACAATAAGGAGGTTCAGCATTTTGACTTGTTGGCTTGTGTGAAACTTCATTATTAATAAATACTTCATTTTTATTTCAGACATTATCCTTTCAGAAGTCAGTTATGGTACAGACAATTTTTCTAGGCTCCAAGACATGAAAGGAAGGAAAGATCGAAGAAAGAAGGAGATATGTAAGAACAACCAAGTGCAGAAAACACTTGCCAGCTCCAACTGGGTCATGTGTGGCTGCCTGATTGGTGTAAATCAGATGCACTCATTCAGTAAAATGAACAGTGGTCAGAGCTCTGGATGGGTCCACAGAAAGCAGAGGTGAGCATGGCACAGTGTTCCCCTCATGAATCTATGGTCTAGTGTAGAGATGCATGAGATACACAATAAGTATGCATAAAACTTAACTTCTTTATTTTCTATAATTGATTGAAAATTTCTCCTTTGTCTATTTACTCTTCCTCTTTCTATTGGTAAGGAGACCTTAAATCTGCTAATTCAAAGTGACCTGATTTTTTCTTTTTGGTTCAATGTTTGGGGATTAGCTGAATCCCCTTGAGCAAGTGTACACTCTTGCAGGATTAGCCCCATGTGACACTTTCTGCTTCCAGGCCAGCAGCTGAGTGCAGGAGGACATGCCTTTCCTTCTCCTTTCAGATTCTTGTGCTGTGCTCAGGGTCTTCTCTTTTCTCCACTAAAGGGCAGAAGAATGGTCTAGAGGAATGTATTCTGACCCCAGTGGGGGAATCTGTAGCTTAAATCTATGTTCCTGACATCCATTGCTGATCTGGTGCCAGTCCTAGACTGCTGGCCCACTAGTCACCTTAGAACTTCAGGACCATTACTTAGCTGCATAAAAACACAATCCCATGCACAACAAGTGTGTATCTGGCTAGGAATCTCCCCTCCCACATACTCAGATATACACTCCCCTCTAGTTCTTCTAGTTCTCCATGCAGGTCTGGTATCAGGTGAGAAACTTGCCTTGCATATGTGTTCTTTTGGTCTGGGGCAGAAAGAAATCCCTACAAATGTGTCAGAAATTTCAGTTGGTTCTTGTTCCAATCAAATTGACTCTGTCATGCTTGAGAACCGCCAGAACCCTGGCCCCTCAAGTTTTTTCTCTGTTCTGCATCTCTCTCTACCTCCCTTGTGGAAAATCCATGATATGAATTTTCTGAACATATGGTAGTGTAGACTTAAGTAAAGAGTTATACAGTATTAAAGTTAAAAAGAAAAGTTTACAAATAGCAAGTTAAGCAATGATCTGAAGAAACTAGATTATAAAGGCAAAAATAAACCCAAAGAAAGTACAGGGAAAGAAGTAGTAAAATTTGGAGCAGGTTAGTCAGATAGGACTTTTCTGGTCATGATAAGTAACTGGCACCAGACAAGCTCTTCTACCATGTCTAAACATAAACTGGGAAAATACATGAGCCTACTTACTTTATTTGTGATATTAAAGCAGCTTGGTACTGTTACACCTAAAGGAGGGGTACACATGAGGCACTCCCACCACTGACGCAGCTTTTCAGGCTGGAGACACTTTCTAATGTGGAGAGAAGTTTCCAGTGAGCTGGAAGGCAGATAATAGACTTTGGGCAACTGAGGTGGCTGGTACCAGAAAGAAACATGTTATAGAAATCTGCACTGCTTGTGAAGACTTTGGCTGAATGTCACCTACTTCTGAATGGAGTGAGATTCTAGGAGGCCTGGCAGGGCAGCTGCCAAGGATAAGTGAGCTTATCATTGGTGGTAGGGGTGGGACAGTGCTAAGAAACAGGTCCGGCCACTAGAGTAGTGTGACCCCACAGAACAGATCACGTGGTTGCTGACACAGCAGAAAGAAAGCCCACACCTTGGAGATAAAGCTACTTTAGTCAGGGTGAGGGCTGTTCCTGCTTCATCCTGGTAAAGTTTACAAATAAGCCTCAAAAGAATAAAGCTGATCTACTGATAAATGAACTGTCCAGCAGCATAAAATTACATGGTTTCTAGGAGGAGGACATCAAAATGTGGACTCTTAACAATGTAGTATTCACAATATCCAACATTAGTTCATAAAGTGGTAGACAGGTGATAAAAGGAAAATGTAACCCCTAATCAAGGGGCAGTATCCAGTAGAAACTGACCCTGAAGCAATCCAAATGTAGTTATTAGAAATAGACCAGGAGTTTAAGATAGCCACTCTAAATATACTTGAGAAATGAAAGGGGAAAATGCTTACAATAAGGAAAAGCTGTAATAGTAGTAGTTCAGTTCAGAATAGTAGAAACATGAAGAAAAATAAATAGAAATTTTGAAACAATCCGCCATTAAAAATTAATTGTAAGGCCGGGGATTTAGCTCAGTGGTTCTGCCGTCTGCCTCGCAAGCGCAAGGTCCTGAGTTCAATCCCCAGTACAAAAAAAAAAAAAAAATTAATTGTATATAAGCTCATATTCATTAAATGTGTGGCATTTTAAATTTTCTAATTCATGTCATCTTCTTTTAGAAGTCTATCTTGAGCACCATAGTCTAGTTTTTTGATCCAGTCTGAACTGAGTCTGTCTCTAACATGGACATTTAGCCCATTCATTTCAAATAAAGTAAAAACTGTGATGACAGAGTGCAAACAAGGACAGGTTACCTTCGGTTCAAAGAAAAGCAAATATGCCTGACTCCATCATAGTTCCCATTGCCAAGGTCAGTTCTCTTCCAGTCACAGACAGAGGTCCCAGTGCTTCATAAGTGAGAACAAGTAGTTATTTGAGCTCCAGCCTCTTCCCTGAGACAACTCCCTTCCTCAGTCTCTTCCTCTTCACTCCTGCCTCTCAGGGCTTTCCCGTTTCAGCCTTATCATAATGATGTGGTCAGACGTGAATATCATTTCCAAACACTCATTGTACCTGCCTTATCAACTATATTTTTCATGGTATTACAATTGGGCCACAGGGAATAATATGCATAATGTCCCCCAAAGGCCTCATGTGTTTAGAGGTGGGCCTTTTGGAAGATGAGTGGATCCCTGGGAGGCTGCACTCTTCAGTGGATTAATCAGAGGGTGAGTTCAGAGTTTAACGGTGCTATTGGGAGGCAGTCCTGGTGGGAGGAGGCAGGCCACTGGGAAAGTGACCTGGAAAGGCCTCTCCTCCCCAGGTCTTCCTTTCACTCTCCGCTTCCTGACCACCGTGATTCCAGCAGCTTTCTTCCATCAGGCCCTTCCAACTTGCTATTTCTGCCTTGGAGCCTACTGACTATGGGCTGAAACCTCTAAAAACCACGAGCCTTGATAAACCTCTCCTTTAAGTTGTGGGTATTGGGTATTGTGTCTCAGCAACAGAAAAGTGACTAAGATAGGGGTATTGCAGAATAAATACCTTTGTTTCCAAATAAAGAATTTTCAAGACCAAATAGGAGATATTTTGGAAACTAAACTGTAAATACAGCTGGGTATACTGATTTTTTTTTAACAAAACCCATCTTGAGCATGTTGACACAATTACATATTTTTTTGAATGTAGAATTCCAGGCATCCATATTTTAATACCCCCCAGCAGATATTAATAAGAACCCATTTGACTGATCTCAAGAATGCAAATTCAGTTGTATTTTCCATCAACAAGACACATAGAGTCTGAAGAATGAAGCTATGCTTTAAAGAAGGCTTCATAGCACTGGTTAGCTCATTTGCTTATTACAAAGATACTCTCTCTTCCCAGATCCCTGAGCAAGACTTAGTTACAGAAATTACCAAAGGAAATTTCTCCTTTGTTACTTTTCAACAGAATGAAACACTTGATCTCTCTAATCAATTATTTATTCATAATTGGGGCAGGTTCAGGGCAGAGAGTGAGATATGTAATTCATTTTTGCTGTATACCTCAGCCAAGTTAGTATCTGGACAAAATGTATAGGCATTGTTAGATGATCCAGATTTTTGACAATCTTGAAATTATCAGAAAACAACAAACATTGTTATGTTACTGTTTTATATAACAATAAAATTATCAAAATGGATAACTGTAGAGTCAACAGCTGCAAAACAAAAAAGGAAAACAGAATCTAAGGTGAAGTAGTCCAGTCTATCATTGGAAATTTTTAATGTGCACATGACCTGAACATGCACTAATGGGTTTGTTAAACTACCAAAAAAAAAATCACAAAATAATTGATATCCTTAGCTGATGGTCAGGTTTATTCTCCTTTTGGTAGAGTCTCCATGTGGATTTAGGAATCTCCAGTTGTTGAATCCATAACTTACTTCTGTGTAGGTCAGCAATGCCACAAAAACAAGCTTTCTTAGGGTATTTGAGAATTGTGTTCCTAGTGAGAAATGAGAAACACAGACCTGCATGGAACTGGAAGGATGTGGGTAGAAAATAATTTGCTAAACTTCCTGGGGCTAAAAGGGAAAAAGAGCATGCAATTTCAGGCTTAACGTGTTTCTCAAATGGGGAGACAGGCTCAGGGTAGCCACTCTGGGCACTAGTCAACCCCGAGGGCTGGTGCTGCCCCTGCAGCCATGGCATGGAAGCATGGTGCAATGTTTTCCTATCTCCCACTGTAGCAGGATGTCCTAGCAGTGCCCAGGTTGGGGTTTTATTTGAGGAGTTTAGGGGCTTGAGGTTATGATTCAGAGAGGAGGATTTTGAGAAAGTGAATGTTTCAGTGCCTCCAAAAGAAGTCAGTAGAAACTAGGCATGATGGTACATGCCTGTAAACCTAGCACTCTGGGAGGCTGAGGCAGGAAGACTGCAAGTTAGAGCTTAGCCTGGGCAGTTGAGTGACTTAGTGAGACCTGCCTCAAATAAAAACAAAATAAAATATAATTTTAAAAGGACTGAGGATGTAACATAGTATGAAAGCTGTGGGTGCAATCCGGTGTACCACTGAGAGAGAGAGAGAGAGAGAGAGAGAGAGAGAGAGAGAGAGAGAGAGAATAAGGAGAAGAAAAGAAGCCAAAAGAAATGACCAATGATGTTGGGGGTTGGGACAGCAGACCCTTTATGACTGGCAGGAGGCTGGAGTGCCTGTGAGGAGAGATGTGGACCAGAATGGAAGGGTCTCTCCATGGGAGACCCTAAGATTTGGTGCAGAAGCTTTGAGGCAGAGGGATGTGGAGGCCAGCCTTGTCCTGTTGCCCCAGAGCCCAGGACCTGAGGATCAGGGCTTAGATGTCCTTGGAGCCCCTGCAGTATGGATCAAGGCAACAGCTCATGATGCCTTCACTGCAGGGGTGATGGAGAAGCACCCAGGATCCCAGAATACAGCCGCTCATCAGCACATTTCTGAAGGTAAAGAGAGGCCTCAGCACAGCAGGGAAGTCGGCTGGGGAGCTAGAGGCAATGCCTAGAGCCTGACTTAGAGGTAAGAGCTTAAAGGCATCAGAGCCAATAAATGACGAGTGTTTGAGAGTCACAGATGAGAGACACACAAGGAAAAGAGGGAAAGGGAGGCTATGTGGAGACAGAAGCAGAGACTGGAGGGATGCAGCCACAAGCCCAGATGTGTCTGCAGCCATCAAAAGGTGAAAGAAGTTTCCAGCACGCTAGGAGGCTGAGGTAGGAAGACTCCAAGTTCCAGCCCAACCTGGACAACTTAACAATTTAGATAGATTGTGCCTCAAAATAAAAAGGTCTGGGGATGTAGCTCAATGCGAAAGGCCCTGAGTAATGCAGGAGGACGAGGAGGAAGAGGAAGGGGAGAGGGAGGAGGAGGAAACCACAAAAAATGGGTTCTTCCCTAGAGTCTTGGGAGGTGCCCTGCCCTGCTGACAGCTTGATTTTGGACACCTGGCCTCTAGAACCATGAGAGAATAGATATATGTCTGTTGGTTTGAGTACTTCAGCTTGTGGGCCTCTGCTGTAGCAGCCCCAGGTCACTGATGTATTCTCTGGATTGGGCTTTCTTGACATTCTCTTAGTCCACATTTTTAGCCTTCTCTGTACTCAGCCCTGTTGAGTAGATGGCAAAAACTGTTCTGAAGTTTTTATTTATGGCTCTGCTCAAAGCAGAGGAGTGCAAAAGTGAACACTGAAACAACCATAGCTGGGCTGAGGATGTAGCTCAGTGGTACAATGTGTGACTAGCAGGTATGAGGACCTGGATTTGAACCTCAGAACACATGGGAGGAAGGGGGAAGGGAGGAAGGGAGGAAGGAAAAAAACATGACTGAACAAGTGATGTCAAATGAGAAAATTCTTATTTTCAAATGGTGGCACCCCCACCACTACCACAAAGGACTCAGCAGATGATAGACTTGTCTGGAAGTCAGTGAGATTTATTTCTGTGCTCAGGAATTCTCCACTCATTGCTCCCATGAGAAGTCTCATTGCTTTTGACAGAGGGGTATAAAGGGGGGAAGATCATGGATGGAGAAATACTAACATTCCCATCTTACATGGTAAATGGCATGGCTAAGTTTTCTAGAGCAGGAGATAGAGATTTAATAAATTTATTTAAATATAGAAGAACTCAAAATTAAACTGTAGTCATAAAATACTTAGAGGGTTGTGGGAAAGGAACACTTATATATGCAAAATTGTCACTAGATACTATGAAGGGCTGCCAAACCAGAAAGAGAAGCTCATGGCTCTATGTTCTGACAGTGACTGCCAGAAGACCCAAAATGGAAATTAAAAAAATACAATCTTGGGCCGGGGATTTAGTTCAGTGGTTTCTCCAGCTGCCTTGCAAGTGCAAGGTCCTGAGTTTGATGCCCGGTACCAATAAATAAATAAATAAATAAATAAATAATAAAATAAAATCCTTAGCTCTTGGAAGTGGCATGAGAATGGGGAAGGGTTGTCTGGTAGATTGCGATTTTCCATATTTCCTCTGTATCATTTTATTTTTTCATATGCATGTATTACTTTAATTAAGTATTTTGAAATAAAATAACCCAATAGTAAAGGGCATTTTCAAAGTCAAGGTTAAGGGAGAATGGAGACAGAGCAGACCCTACAGCCTTGGAATGAGTCCCTCTGGCGAACTTCCTTCCTTGTCCTGAGTATCATGGCCCACCAGAGAGGACAACTTGTAAAGGCTGAAGGGTTCTTGGAAGGTGTCTGGAGTCTCAGAGCTCTGGTCATCCCTATGCTTGTGGCCCTAAGCATTTCAAAAAGTCACAGTGACAGCACCAGGGAACATTCGTGCCAAGCTAGGCTTAGATCACAAGTCTGTGTCAAAAGGAATGGTGGAGGGCGGAATTAAAGATCAATTTAAATCATCTGGAATGCTTTTTGTCCAGGAATAGATATACTAGTGACATATAGCCAATACAGGATTTGTTTGAGACGGTATCCTCTGCATTAGTATTTGTAGAAAGTAGTGTGACACGTTGCCAGCACTTTTGGTTTTACAAGACAGCCAGAAAATGTTAATTTTCTGGGGTTAATATTGGAGTTGGGAGAGTTTTAAAAAATTGCTAGAAAGGGATAATTATTTCCACCCAGCTTTACCCCATTTCTCTATCTCTCTCCCTCTCTTTCTCACACTTCCTCTTCCCTCTCTTCTCTCTCTGTCTTTTTAAAATTCATTTCAAAGATGAGTCTTGGATCAGCTCTAATTCTTTGGGGACCATGCAGCTGTGCTTATCACAGACAAAAATAAACGAGCCCTTTCACTAGGAAACGGAGAGAACTGTGCTCAGAAATGCATAACACTATCTACCATTCAAAAGCTCTGGGGGTAAAAAATCCCGTTTTTTGTATCCTTGACTATGTTGATTCAAGAATTTAGGCAGCAGTTATTTACCATGTATTGCTCATAGGAATAACAAGGAGGCCTTTTTTAGTAGACTTGGGAGGCAAGGAGAGCAAACAGTGTGGCAGCAATCTCATGGGTGGCCCTGAGTTCTACCTGGGTTCCTCTTAGGTAAATGTAAATTAATTTCCAAACATAGAGCAACTTGGGAAAGCCATCACTGCTGCCAATAAAGGCAAAAAATAACACAAAGAAAAAACCTAGAGCCTTAACTTGGGGGTCTAAACCCCAACTCTGCCTCCCACTGGTGGTTTATTAGTTTTTGTCTGAGTATCAGTTTCAGAAAAAAAAAAAAAATGCAGCGTGACCAGGTAGAAAGTCCATGGGCTTTAGAATTTAGCAGACTTGAATGAATTCTTGCCTTGCTTCAGTTTGGGTGAGCTTGCAGTCTCTGAAAATGGGCATGATGGACAAAATGAGGAGTGTGAAAACACTTGGTCATTCTAGTGCATGTTCTACCCAAAGGGGAGAGGCGAGGGAGGAAAAGCAAAGTATAATTCCCAATGAAAATGAGATCAGAGAAAAAGGGAAGTAAGATGGGAAAGACTGGGTGAAAGAAAAGTCCAAACTGAGAGGGCTCTGAGTTGCTCTTTGTTTGAGCAAATACACATGTCAGTTGTCTTTGAGCCATTCTACATCTCAGGGTTCTTCTGCTATGGAAGCCATAGATACTCTGTACAACAACAGGAGCTGTGGGTGGTGGAGATTGCGGAGCAGAGGCTGGAGGAGGAGGGAGCAGAGGCTGGAGGAGGAGGGTGCCTTGGACTGTGCCCAGGAATTCTCATATGGGAAGAGTGGGTAGAGGGAGAGAAGCAACCAGGAAGTCTGAGGCATGGGTTTGGGAGCCAAGAGAAGAAATGCTCCAGAGGAAGAGCTCAACACCAGCCAGGGCTGCTCAAGAGTTCAAAAGAATTGAGTCTCAACCCTTGGACTTGGACTGCAGGAGGTCTCAAATGAGCCTGTGCAGGTAGCAGAGTGATGAGTGTGAGCCACCAGGCAGTGGTCTGCAGACAAAAGCAGGCAGCTCTGACTGAGCAGTGGTGGGCTGTGCCCTAAGGAGAAACAGCCACAGGAAGATGTGTTTTCTTCTTCCTCCTTTCTTTTACTTCTAGTTCTCCTGCCATTAATTCCTCTTCTCCTCCCTCCTCTTTTACTTTTTTGAGTAAAGAGCCAAACTTGCTTACATTCTAATGAAAAAAAGAAATTACAGATGCATTTTCCAAAACTTTCATCTACTGCCCAATTAATTGCCAACTAAATGGTTCTATTTACATTTCCCTCAAGTAATTAATGTTCAACATGCCTAAAACAACGTTTCCTGCCTTTCCTCCCAATCTCTTGCTTTTCATGTCTTCTTGCCTGGAAACACCCTCCAAGATCCCAGCATCCAAGTGGGACACCTATAAGCCAAGTAGCTCTCACCTCCTACCCTTCCTACCTTTCAGCCAGTCTCGTCTCCACTTGTCATCCTGGTAGACATCCTCACTTTCTTCTGACACTGAGAGGGTTCCTCTGAATAGTCAATTTGCCTCTAGTCTCCTATCATTTGTTATGAGACACTTCTCAAGTAAGCAACCTCAGCTTCTGAAAGAAGTCTCATTCTGCATCCAGGATGTAGGAACAGATTGGCAGCCTTCCAAATGTGCTATATGAATTTATTGTCTCTTCCTTTATTCATCCACCTTCCATAGTTTGGAATGCCTCTCATCCCTATGTTTCAGATCCATCTCAAGGGTTACTCAATTAGTTCCCAGGCAGAACTATGGCCACCTACTTTTTATCCCCAGTGTTTCTGATTGGCATCTTTCTTCTGCTTTCAAATGCCCCTCAACTCTTTCTTTAGTAGACACTAAGCTCTTTATGGGCAGGGACAGTATTTTATTCATCTCAACCTCCCATTCTGGCCTAATCACAGGAACTCAATGAATAATCTAAAAAATGAATGAAAGAATATGAACAAGACAAGAATGAATGCAGTTTTGTGACACAGATTCCTCATCTACTTTTGGAGTTCAGTTCTTTAGCCAGAAAGCCATCAAATCATCTCACCTCTATCTGGGTCACAATCCTCCATCACCCCTAGGATATGGTCATAGAAATCCTAAAACTACTTGCTATAGTGCCAATGGGGCCTCAAGTTTGCCTCCAAGAACCACTAGCCTTTTAAGACATTCTGTGAGGACTCTGGTGAGGGAGACACCTTGAGGATGACACCTGAGTCTCACAAGGAACCACATGAAGTCAAGGAAGAGAAGGCAGCTGTGCAGAGGCAGCCATGAGCCCATTTGCACATGCACAGTGGATGTCTCCTCTCTAGTCCTGCTCATTTTCAGCTATGCACCGGCTGAAATTTCTGAGCCACAGCCTGACCTTCAAGATGAACATGTCCCTGGCAGTGAGCACTGCCCTGTGGCCTGTCCCACACTCCACTGAGAAAAAAAATTTCCTGGATAGAAGGTACCTGAGGTCAAAATAAGTTTTGAAAGTGTACCACATTCTTCTCAAAGAGACATACAGTACATCTTGAAGGCTCAGAAAAGTTTTATAGCAAAAATGTTTAAGTTGCCCAAGGCTTCCCAAACTTATTGGAAGTGGAACCTTTTTTTTTTCCCTTCCAGTTATACTTTGAAGTTTCAATACTTCTTAAAGCTAGCAAACAGTGATTTATGATACTTTTCAGTTTACTTATCTAGTTCTCATATTCTATTTGAGTCCAATGTAGGGACAGTGCAGTCCTTGGAAAACAAATTGAAGAGCAGGACACAGTGGTGCATGCCTGGAATCCCAGAACTCAGAGGCTGAGGCAGAAGCTTCACAAGTTCTAGGCCAGTCTGGGGAACTTAATGAGACCTGGTCCCAAAAAAGGGTGGAGGGCTAAAGGGGTAGGAATGGTAGCTCAGTTGAGAAGGCCCTGGCCTCAATCCCCAGTACAGAAAAACAAACAAATAAGCAAAAAGGCATATAATGTTTTTTACAATATCTGACTTGCAAATGAGCAATGGATTTAAGTTTGAACTATTTTATTAATTAAGAACTTTTTTCTCAATTAAGAAAATCTATGCCTATCAAATATTCCCTTTTCTATGTTTATATTTTGTGGCTAATTTTAGTTCCATCCTAACTGTTTGAGGATTAAATGAAATAAGATAAAGAGTTGTTATTTTGGTTTATGAATTGAAATGTAAGTGAATTAAAGTCAGGTTTTGCTTCCTCTCTGGGCTTTGCTCCACTAATTATAAGGAGAAGCAAGTGACATTATTTTCTCACATGCTCTGGATGATGAATTTCAAACCTGATGATTTCATGTTTTAAAATTTGAGATTCCAGAGCATGAATTTTAAGGTCATTCCTAGACCTAGACACTTTGTCATGCAAGAAAGTTGATTTCTACAGGCAAGCTTGAATAATGTTAGTATTATAACACTGAATGATTTGTGACAAGAAGCCTTCAAAGAACCTGCAGTGTGAATCACAGCTGATTCTACCTGCATCTAAGACCAGTCCCACCATGACTCAAGCTTTAGTACTGCCTTTCCTGAAAGGATAATAACAATCTCAAATCTCAGGTTCACAGTTTTTCCAGATCAAATTTTCTAACTCTGTGGATTGAATCATGCTACAAACAATCCTACTTTCTGCCACTTGAGCCATCATTCCTCAGCTGTGACTCTCGAGGTCTTTGCATTGATTCACACATACAGTGAGGATTATGCTCATAGCCTCAGACATCACGTCTCTAGAAGGATGTGGAGAATATGCACTCATAAACTATCTAAGTGGAAAGATTTCTTTAGCTAGTCTGCCTGTCCCCATATCTGGGGTGCAAAATGCATTCCATTGAACGAATACCTGCCAACAACAAAAAATAAGGACCTTTGAAACAGTGCCTACCTAATACCTGCAGGGGACAATATGGGACAAACAGAGGCTGACCTGCCAAGTTTCCTTTGCGAACTGTTGTGTTGGCATCACCAGCTTATGATGGCCTGGTCAGCGGCACATCAGAAAACGTCAGAGGGGCAATAATTAGCAACTGCGTCAGACATCTGGGCCCATTTTGATGAGGTGAGATCATGGCTTTCTTGTTCTTGAACAGGAAGGAGTGATTACTGGGAACCATAGAAAACCTAATTTATTTTTTCTACTTGTGTATGGGGAAGGTATTATTAGAATAAAGCATTAAAAAGTTTATAAAATATGAATATTCTAAACTGATACACAAATCATAATCAAGTCATTGGGTTTTCCTAGAAGTGACCCAGAGAGTGAATAAATTATTTGTAGTATAGCTAGTGATATGTTCTTCACCTTGCACTTTGCATATGAGAGAAATGCATAACACGGTTCCTGTCATCAATAGAAAGATACCGAAGTCAGTAACAACTTGTGTGACATACGAGGTTAAAGAAAGTCCAGCTAAGGGGTATGATCCTGACTGCTCAGTGGTGTGACAGGGACATAAATATTTAGGAGTAAGAGAAATAAACAGAGTTTAGGAAAAACGTGTAAGGAAGGTGGGACTATATACAATTTGGAAATGGACAGAATTTTGAAAAAGTAGTTAATATTAATTGAATGGTTTTTTGTCTGATACCACTTAAATAACTAATTTAGAGTGTTTCATTTATTTCTCTCTATAATCTTATGGAGTTGATCCTGCTATTCATCATTTTACAAAAGAGGAAACTAAGACTCCAAGAGGGTAAGTGATGTGTCTAAGACATAGAGCAAATAAGTTACAGAGGAGGAGGAATTCCAAAACAGTGTCTAGAGGGTGACTATTTAGCCACCTTGCCACAAGAGCTAGTTATGTTGATAACAAAGGTGTGAGGTGGGTGTGAATATGGATGTAAGTGCATATATATATTATATATTAGATTTAGTATAGGTAGAAAATAGTGATGAGACATTTCATATTTGACAGAAGGATTAAACATAAATATAGAAGTGGGAATGGCATAAGCTTGGGGGGTGGTGGTGATGAAGACACTTGACTGATAAAGAGAACTTATCTGGACAGGGTTTGATGGGATTATGATTATGGGATTATGGGATTATGGGATTATTATGATTATGGGATTATGTGAAACCTCAGTGCACAGGTTAGTGTTATATGTGAAAGTTGTAACTAGTCTGAAGGTGAGAGATGTGTATTAGCTAATCAAATAGGTGACCACTAGAATTCATATTTAGGGACATGATTAGATGTCCAGGGATATTCCCTGATTTAATTGGTAGAAAAAGTTTGAACTCTGTGGGAAGAACTGAGACTCTGACTATACTTGGGTTCAGATATATATGCAGACTCAAGGGATAAGCTGGAGATGGAGGATAATGGAAGTCCTTGGGCTAAACTGAAAGGGAAGCTGTGTCCAGTCCTTCCCAACTCCCAGCCAGTGGACTGGGGCATCCAGGAAGTATGACCATTAGACAAGAATCTGCTGTTCCATCATTCCCAATCCACTCTCACAGGCTTGCAATAAGATGATCCCTCAGGTTGAGCCAATCACTGCATCTTGTCCCAACCCGGAGAATCCAAGATCCGTTCTCACTCTGAACTGTTGAAAAGACTTCCATGTATAATAATTGACCAAGTACTATTTCCTCCTTACATTCTGACTTGAAGACCTAGAAATAAGATGCAATTCCACAGTATACATGACTATCCACCATTGACTGAGAGTCCTGGGAAAGTACAAGGAAAAATTGCCAAAGTGGTAGTGGGGGGTACAAATAAAAGATAGAGCCAGGGATTTAGCTCGGTGGTTAAACTGCCTGTCTTGAAAGTGCAAGGACCTGAGTTTGATCCCTGGAACACACACACAAAAAAGATAGAAGTGCTTGGGCATGAAAACACTACAAGGGACATGTCTTCCTGCAGGTGAAGGCTGGGCTGAAAGTGATAGAGATTCACACAGGACTGTTGAAGGGGCTGTATTTGTGATATGGGCTGGTAATGCCCAGGAAAGCCAGGTTAGTAAATATAAACTGTTCTGATGCTTGCTGTGGGATATGGACAGACAAACCCTGTCTACTATGTGTGGTTGTATTCATTAAGAAAAGACAGCGAGCCTTTTGCAGTACAATCACTAATTAACACCAATGACTAAAACAGTAAAGGCAAAGAAGAAACAAATGTTTTTTGGGTTTTTTTCATCATAGCTTTCTTATAAGACTTAGGTTGGAGAACTATAATCGATCAACATATTAGTAAACCTGTTCCTTTCCCCACTGAAAGATGAATACTTATTCAAAACAGAAAAATCCATAGCTTGTGTTTCTGGTCTCACTTGCCCTAAACACAGGGTCATGTTTGTGGCAGCAAGCACACAGCCAACTTCAACCTACAAATAGGCTGGGCTCCAAGAGCACACTTAGAAATTGGTTCTCTGGAACACAGAAGCATTTCCCATAGAAACAATGCTCATGAGATTTCAACTCTCAGGCCAGTGTGTAAAACTTGCTAACACCCTGAACTCTGAAGTGCACCAAGGGCCAACCTGAGACTGCAAGGCTGAGGATGGAGAGAGACCAGGGATGTGGGCTACATTTGGACTTCTTTGGGGATCACTGTATCCTTCAAAGGAAGAGCTCAATGGTACAGTCATATTTTTCAGGGCTGGTTGTTCTAGCAATATATCATTACTTTAAAAACACACCTTTTTATTTTGAAATAGTTTAAGACATACAAAAAGTTGTAAAAATAGTACAGAGTTTTTGTGAACCCTTCACCCAGCTTTCCCAGTGATCATCTCTTATATAACCTAGCATACTTGCAAGGCCAGTGTTTTGAGGCAGTATGTCATTAGTGTGGATCTATGGATGTACAGGGATACAGTATCTAGGACCCATGGCAAAGTCGCCGGCATAGAGCCTCACACTGTGAATGTTGAGAGAGAACCACATGTTAGTGCTGTTCTTGGCTCTAGAATGGCACCCAAAGACCCGTGTGTTAAAAGCCTGGTCCTCAGCACTATTGGAAGATAGTGGAAACTTTAAAGAGATGGAGCCTACTGGAAGGTTTTAGGTTTTAGGACTGTAGGACACTAGTCTGTTCTTCTCTTTCAAGTCCTGGTCATGAAGTGAGCAGCTTCCTCCACCACATGCTCTTGCCATGACATGCCACCTCCCTACAGGCTCAGAATCAATGGGACCAAGAAACCATGGATGGAAACCTCTGAAACTGTGAGCCAAAATAAACCTTTCCTCTTTTAAGTTGATCATCTCTGGTATTTTGATATAGTAACAGAAAACTGACTAGCACAATTAGGTTTGAAGAGGAAGTGAAATAAAAGTGGAGAAGAGATTGCAGTTGGACGATTGGAAGTCATCCTGCCTTTAGCTTAGGTGGGAAGCCCCTGGTTTCCAAGGAAAGCTGTTGAAGAGAACATGATACAGCCTCAGATTTGGCCAGGAACCTGGGCACTGACTGATGTCCCTGCTGATTTGAGACAGGTGGCTGGACTTTCTCCCAAAGACAAGTGTCTCTGTCCCAAGACACTTGGGTCTCAGGCTCTAAATTGGCAGAGGGGCAAAAATGACTAAAATAAGGCTAATTTGCTTGTAGTAAAAGTAAATGTGTCCTACATACTTTTAGTCCCACTGTAAATTTGAGATCAGAATTTTGACTGTGGATTCCAGGGAGAGCCTTCCTATGACATCTTAATATGAAAACAAGACAATAACTTATTACCATCTTCTAATTTTGTTGTTCCTCCTAGTTTTTAACACACAAATGTCTTTTCTCCTGGCCTTTCTCTAAGTGTTTATTGTCCTGTCTTCACTTAGATATAGCCTCCCACTTGCTGTCACTCAAGATCATTGGATATTTAATATGCCAGCATTCTATATTCTGCTTTAGACACCTGCCTTAATAAATATGCACAAACTTCCCTAAAAATGACTCAGACTACCATAATTCATACATTTTGTCTTTGTATTTAAAGAACAAGAGAACTTGAACCTATTGCAATTTTTCAACCAGGAAATGGTCTAATGATTTTAATTTTATTGTATTTTGAGGAAAAAATTGTTTTTTGGTTTATAGCCAGAAGTAAAAATTTTGCTTTGACTCCAATATACAGTAAATGGGGAAAGAAATCACCTACAACTTTAGAAATACAAATAAAAATTAATTCTTTGGGGAAGATACCCAGCAGGGGAATAGCTGGGTCAAATGTGACTTCCAGTCCTAGTTCTTTGAGGTATCTCCATACTGATTTCCACAGTGGTTGCACCAGTCTACACTCCCACCA
>NW_004624855.1:2511408-2531043 GCF_000247695.1 Heterocephalus glaber | reverse complement strand
AAAAATGTAATTATGTTGTATACCTACATTGTACTAATAAAAGAATTTAATACCAAAAAAGAAAGAAATTAGAGCATGAAAAATCTAAGCATGAACACACTAGAAGGAAGAGTAGATTGGCAAGAAAGTCACACTTAGATACTGAAATAGTGAGTGATTGTAACATGTTACCTCTTAGACTCTTATTGATGGAGGCTATCTGTAAGAGTGATACTTTGTCATAAGTCTCTCTATTTTTAGCTATAAGAAGATAAGACAATTTGAAGAACAAATCTCACTGAAAAATTTAGAACTCTAGCTGAGGTCTTATAGATTTTACCATAGTTTTTTGCTAATGATCCATAACTGTGGTCAGCTACTGGTGTAGCTAGAAACTGCCAGAAGGAGTCAGCAATTGGAGCCCCTTTTTACATCTAGCTTATTACTATGGCATTATTTTAAAACTTTTTTTTCTGCTGGGTGTTTCAGAAAACCTTAAAGTGAGACCTGTATCAATCAGTATGAACCTCTTACTCTCTATCAATGTCAGTTAAAGCTTCTCAGGCATTATTTTGGAACCATGCATAGAGCCTCTCAACTCCTCTGTCAGTGCCAGCCATCAGGATAGTTCACAGCCTTGCTTGACCATGTTGCTTTCAGTGAAAGTGTGGGAGACCTTTCCCTCTTGGTGGCCCTCCTTTGGCACACAGTACATTTGTTCTCTGGTGCCCTGCAATCTCCCTGGTCAGGAGGTTGAGTGATTAACCAAAGATGTAGAATCTTGTAGAAAAGGTTCCCTCATGTTCTGGATTCTTTGTTGACCTTGAGGGGCCAGGGCCAAAATATTGGCTGTCCTCATAGCCCAGTTACCTTTCTAGTTTTGGTCTCCAAACTTTAGTTGTTGAACACCCAGTGACATTAGTAGTGCAGTAGGAGCAATGAGCTTAACTTATTATAATTTTGTGTGGACATTAAGCATTTTCGAAGTATAAAGCACAGTTAGAGTACTGTTATTTTACCAACCATGGTCATTTAGTTGAATCCCTACAGAATGTTAACAGACAACAATTATATATTATAGAGAAACTTAAGATCAAGAGCTACACATAGTATTTTAGCATGATAATCATGATGATATTTTCTTTGTAGCACTTACATATCCATCTTAGTATGGAATAGCCTTTCAGTCAAACACCTCTATCTGATCACAAGACATTAAATGACATGAAGAAAACTCATATTTAATTCTTATTTGTTATCCTTTAGTAGGACGCCATCTAAAGAGAACATACATATTGGCCTATAATGTACCTTAGAAGTTCATAATGTCTAGCCCTTAATTTTTAGTATGTGACATTGTTTGGACTGTTTGGCCTCTGAGCATCCCTTAGTGTGGTGACACATATAATATATATCACATAAATTTTTAAGAAAACTATTATTTGATTGATTATCTTATGTTGGTTTGCTATATACCTCTTATCACAAGTAGCTGGAGTGCAAGAGGAAGGCAGATACCTGAGTCAAAAAAGATCATTACCATAAACAATATCCTAGAAGACTTGTACACCCAGAAGGCATGAATGATATTTAGTACACCATGAAATAACAATGAGTATCAGTTACATGAAACCCTTTGTCAGTTAATTTTGTTTTGTACCAAGAACATTTAAATAAAACCTTATTGTTTTCCCACAGAAAACTTAGCTGTTTGACCAATGTATACAAATCACAATGATATGTTTAGTGATGTATTTCCCACGAGGCTATGGAAATTATTGGGGTCTCCTTTGTGAACAAAGGCTGGAATAAATTTTTTCTGGGCAGCTTCTCCTTTATTCACCAAGAGGAGTCCTTTCCAGTAGTTTTCCTAAGTCCAAGAATTGTTATTTAATTATCTTAACAAATCTTTTGATGATCTATGAGAGCCAGATCATAACAATTAACACATTATTTTTGACCAATGAAAGATTCCTGAGTTATTATATATAGACAGCAATATCTACTGTATTTGTAAAAATCTGTTGACATTATTTGGATAATCTGGCAACCTGGGGGAAGCATGTCTTTAATTGCATTTATCTATAAGCCAACTTGAGTTACAGGCAAAAATCTTTAAAAATCCAAAATGCCAAAAGAAAAGAGTTCAAACAAAACAGCTGTACATATTGTAACAAATTGAACAGACATACAGACACATTCATAAGACAAATTGTTTATAAACCAGAGTGCACTCAGATGTATTTGGCCAAGTTTAATTATACTTTTTATCATTTTTAGGTTTATAACTATAAAAAAGACTAGTCAGAACTTTGTAGATAAATTAACAGAGATCTCCTTTAATAAGAATCAAAAGGAATAAAAATCTTCTACACCTGTGAAAGCAAAAACAGTTAATATGGGCTCTAAGCTAATGTTTATCTTACTGGAATACCCAGCTATATAGGATTCTCACTGTTGCTTTGATAACCATAGTTGTTTGGTAGCCACATGTGATTGTTAAAGGGACAGGCCATTAAAGGTAATTTTAACTATCTCCAGTGGGGATCTGCTCAGGCCAGGTTTGCATGTAGAAGAGACTAGGTGACACTCTTTGGAGCTGAGTATGAATTCCAAGTAATGAGGGACAAAGGCCTGCCAAGGCTCCAACCTGCTGTGCTGCAGATGTCTACCTATGACACTTTTTTCCATTTTGAAAAAAAAATACAAAGAAAAAGAAGGCATCCCAGTCTATCCCTCTTATTCTTTGCCCAATCTAAGGTGTTCCTTAGACTTTATCTTGTCCAGTGCTAGTGGCAGCAGACTAGAGGTGCAAGGAAGTTGAGACCATACTCTTAAGTGAAATAAATAGGACACACATGTGTAAATACCAAATAGTTTTTCTGGTGTGAGAAACTGAAAGTATAAATAAGGATCAAAATGCATAATAGATAATGTGAAACAGGAAGAAAAGGTCCAAAGGGGAAGGAGAAGTGGGAGGGGTAAGTAAAAGGAAAGAAGGGAAAGGAATAAATATGAGAAAAGGAAAAAAATTAATTCTTAAAGTAAAGTAATTTATAAGTAGGAAGATGATTTTAATTATAATTATTTTCATAGTATAAATTTTCCCATTGATACTTTTCACAAAGTGTCTACATCTGAACTAGATAGCTTGGTGTGGTGGTGCATGCCTATAATCCTGGGAGGCAGAAGGATGCAAATTCAAGGCAAACCTGGACGATGTAGTGAGACCATGTTTCAAAATAAATTTTTTTTAAAGGGCTGGGAATGTAGCTCAGTGATAGAGTGCTTGCCTACTATATGATTGACCCTGGGTTCAATCTCCAGTACCACACACAAAGCAAAACAAGAAAACCTACATAATGTTATACGTAAATCTGCTTAATATAGTTGTGAAAGAAATAATGATCCTAGAAAAGAGAATTTACCATTTCCAATCTAATGGCTCCTGGGCCTAGACCACAGGCACAGACAACCTGAAGCTCCTGGGCTAGAATATGGAAGATAGGTCACCTGAGAGAAAGTAGTTTCATCCAAGCATCCAAGTCTCACGAACCCACGCATGATGTCATTCAGACAATAATCCACTGAGCATAGGGGTTAGGCTCCATATTTTGTTTGTGATTGCTGTAGCATAAACATAAAAAGTGCATTAACCCAGGTTTCCAAATTACTATAAATCTCATCTCTAGCCCATAACTGATACAAAGCTAAAAAAGAAACATTCTTTTTCTATTAACAATATCACTGTTTCCAAATGTTAAGGTGTTTCTCTTCAAAGCACAAATAACACTGGCAGGTTTTACACATTGGAAGTGGATCTTGAATGACTTTCTTCAGTTTCTTTTTCACTGGTCAGGGCTTTTTATGGAAATAACTCAACACCAAGTCTTAGTCTGCCTAGGTGGTTGTCTTAACAGAATATCACAGAGGGGCCCTGAACAATAAATACATGGTTTCTCACAGTTCTGGAGGCTGGAAGTCCATGGCCAGGGGGATGCATGGCTGATTTCTAGTGAGGGTCCCTTTCTGGCTTGCAGATGGTTGCCTTCTCACTGTGTGCTCACATGGTAGAGACAGCACTGATGTCCTTATAAAAAAGGACACTAATCTCATCATGAGAGCCCCATCATCATGACCTCTTTGTATACTAATTATCTTCTAAAGAGCTCACTGCTAAACACAATCATCTTGGGGTCTAAGGCTTCAATATATGAATGGGGGGTGCACAGTTTAGTTTATAGCAGCAACACTGGCTCAGTAAAAGAGCTGTATTGAGAAAATGAAGGGCTATAGCTTGTAGAAGCAACAGGAAGACTGGAGAAACAGGGTTAAGAAGTGTCAGTCTGGACAGAGGGAAAATCTAGGGGATGGAAGCCACCACCAAGTGCATATCCAGGGCTGGTTCCAGGAAGAGACCACCACTACTGATATCCCTACAACTAGGCTATAGACCATTGGCATTGATGCAATAGTTATTAAACACACTGCCCTTAATAACTCAGCTGCCACTATGTCCTTGCATCTGTCCTTCTCTCTCTCTCTCTCTCTCTCTCCCTCTCACTTCCTCCCTCCTTGCCTTTAGATTCAGACTCTGTGGTGAGGGCCTTCACATGGGGCTCACCCCTCGATCAGAGGTGACTAGGGCTGGGATTCACTTGAGTGTGGCCCCCAAAAGTTTATGTGCTGGCAGCTTGGCCCGCAGCGAGGCAGTGTTGAGTGGTAGAAACTTTTAAGAGGACTTGAGGCCTGGGGCAAGGCGATTGGGTCCCAAGGGTGCTGTCTCAGAAAGGATTCATGTTGATTTCATAGTGTGTCTTAGCTCTCAGGACAGCAAGTTATTATAAATAGAGCAAGCCTAACCTTTGAGTCCCTCCCACTTCTTGTCTCACCATGTGACTGTTCTCTCCTTGCATGTGTTCTGTCATGATGCCGTCCCCCAAGATATGATGTAGCTAGAAGGCCCTCACAGAGGCCAAACTCATGGGGCCACCTAATCTTGGGCTGTTGGTTCCCAAAAATGTGAGCTAAGTAAACCTCTGTAATGTATAAATTACTGAGCCTAGGTTATTTTGTTATAGCAACAGAAAATGCCCTAATACAGCACAAATGGCAGGGGAAGAAAACCATTCACTACTTATCATAATTTAAAAGTAAAGTATTTTACTCTGTACCAGTGTTTTGGTTTTTTTTTTTTTCTTTTGAACAGCAGGAACTGGGGATTGAACTGAGGGCCTTTGCACTAAGCAACACCCCTAGTCCTCCTCCTTTTTTACTTTTATTTTGATACGGAGTTTCATTAAGTCATTAAGTTTACCTAGGCTGGGTTCAAACTTGTAATTCTCCTACCTCCATCTCCCATAGTGCTGGGATTATAGGCATTTGCCATCCTGCCTGGCTTGATGCCACTAAGACACATTAGGTTATTCTTGAATCTCTCTTTAAACTTCATTTTCTCATCTATGAAATGGAGACAACAATCATACTTACCACATAGGGTTGTTGTAAGGATTATAGGAGTTAATTATGGAATTGTGTTACCTTATGAGAGACTGCCTAGAACATAGCAAGTGTCATTTAAGAATTTTTAAAAATAAATACATAGCTAGACAAAAAAGTTTTAAAGATGGATAAGCAAAAAAGCAAGACACTAAAATCATCACTATCATTTTCCAGGGTTCACCATTGCCAACAGTGAAAAGTTTCTCTCTCCAGGGGCCCCTTTCATGCATGTGTTGAGTCTAGAAATGCCATTCGTTCCACAAATTCTTGCTGACTGCCTTTATTGTTACATTTTCTTGTGCTTGGGGCATGATGAAAATATATGAATATACCAAGATATTTTAATTGTAGAAAATGAGCTAGAGACTGTGAATTATTGTTCTCTGTCTGCAATCACATAAGTGCAGAAATTGGGAGTAAGAACTTAGAAATTTTTTTTTTTTTTTTAGGTACTGGGGATCAAACTTGGGTCCTTGCGCTTGTGCAGCAGGTGATGAAACCACTGAGCTAAATCCCTGGCCCAAGAATTTAGAAATTTTAGTACCAATTGGACATCACCATGATAACCAGGTATGTGGCCACTGGCCAGATCTCCTTAAATGGGTTACAGAGCAGTTCTAGTGTTATGAATTCAGAACTGCATGTGATATGAACTGTACATTTTTTACGCCAAGTAAAAGCACACATTGGCCTGCCGCAGATTGGAGACTAACAGATAGACATGTCATCTTCCCCACAAATGGGATGAGAAGGGCTGAGATTGCTCATTGTCTATGCAACCTTTTCCTTTCAAAGAACAGGTTGCAGAGGTCATTCCGTTTCAAGAACTGTATCTCTAAAGCATACTTTTCAACAAATGTGTTACTCTTCAGCCTTTAAGTTCAATTGATTAAGAGGTTTAAATCAAGTTTTAATTGATATCCACAGCTTTTCTGAGATTGCCTTCTTCCATTTGAAGATGACACTGATGTGATTTTATGAACTATGACATTGAGCTTTACAAACAGTGGATTGCTCTTAAATGCTCTTCCAAGAAGACTTTGCCAGACTATGGAAAGTACTTCACTAAAAGAAAATTTCATCTACAATGAAGTCTGTCAGCAGGAACTTTTGAGTGTTTTTTAAGGAGGGCTTTAATTAACAGCACAGTGGTGACTCTACCACATCCTCTAAAAATCCTCTACAAATGTTAGCGCAGCACGAGTAACTGTAACTCTTACTGCCCAAACTTTACAAAGAAAACAAATTTCCTTTTCCATTTTACCTCCTGATGACTGAAAACACCCAAAGCAAAGCTGTGTTGAGGTGCTGACTTTGGGGCTGGGTGGGCTCACTCACTAGCTAAGTGACTTGCTCCCACTCACCTCTCTTAAAGTATCTGCAAGTCAAGTTAGTGTTCCTCTGACATTACAAAGGATGTTTGCTAAACCCCCAAGACCACTCTAGAATGGACACATCTGTATACAAATGGACGATTCTAACAGAATTTCATTAGAAATTAGAATTTTATTTTCTAATAAAAAATGTCACTCATTAGGTGGGATGTTCTATGAAGAGACCATAGGCCGGAAGGGTGGTGGTGACTGAGAAGTTTGTAGCAGTCTGCCTCTTCCGAGGTTGCTCTGACCTGCAGAAGTACGACCTCTCTTTCCCATTGACTCTGCTGCTCCCCACTCCTCTCCACTTGTAGTCTGTTTTCCACCCAGCCTCAAAGTCATCTTAACACTGTGACCCAGTCATCTCCCACCAAATGACAAGAGTGGGACCTGAGAAGAAATCTCCTTGGCATCTAGTCCTAAACCATTGATGATGAACAGGTTTCCAAGGTCATGTGCCTCACTTTGGGGTTTTTATAATAGCACAAACCCCCAAGTATTGCAAAGGAAAGTGAATACTTGCTATTTTATACTTTAACAGAGTAAATGTGAACTCTAGAAATGTCTTCTGCTTAAGTAAATTTTCTACCTTTCATAATTCAATTCTAGACTATTTAGTCCTATTTAGCACTTTTTCCATTGGCTACAACCTTTTCCAAAGATAACTTTAAGTCTAAGATCCTCAATTCTTCAAGTACAGAGAAAGTAGGGTAGCAGATTTAGCTTAGTGATTCCACCGCCTGCCTCGGAAGCGGAGGGACCTGAGTTCAATCCCTGGTACCAAAAAAAAAAACGGAGAAAGTATCTATCTTAAAAGAATACAATATTTTCAATATTCCCCCTGAATATAAACTATCTTCTAGGGGTGTAATTGTAAACCAATTAGTAAGGAAAAGCTAATTATGAATATTGGTCTATTTAAACCAATGTTAGGGTCTAATTATAGGCATACAGGGATAGAAAAATAGACTCACATTAATGTGCTAAGGTGAAAAATAGGTACTCCATGACAAATAAAAAGAGAATGAGGGCCGGGGATTTGGCTCAGTGGTTTTGCTGCCTGCTGCCCAAGTGCAAGGACCTGAGTTCGATCCCCGGTACCAAAAAAAAAAAAAAAATGAGTCTTCCAAACATTCTTACCCACTTGTTAAAAAAAAAGAATAAAAAAAACACGATTCTTGATTTTGTGTCTTAGGCCTGGGTACATTTATTTGCCAATTTTTCTTTCAAAAACTTTTTGAAAAAAAATGAACATGTCTTATTATATTTCAAAACAGACCAATCTTTCTTGCACAGTACTCTGCCCAAATGGCATATATGTCGTTTTGATGAATTTGGTAGCTCATTATGTGATGAATATACTCTAATATCTAATATATCCATTTCTAATATAATAAAAATACCAGCTATAAAATTTCAGATAAATAAATAGAAACAATCTTTTCAAAACAGTTAATGTCAGTATATTTTACAAAAGTTAAATGTTGTAGAGCAGCTGATTCTTATTATTCCTATCCAACTCAGTTATTTATTTTACTTTTCTAAATGATACATTTCATTCTTTTTCTGGCTAAATAATTGTATAAGCAACACATTCCCTTTATCCACCAATGAATACTTTGCTTGATTCTGTATCATGGCTTGGGGGAATAGTGTGGCAATAAATATGGGAGTACAGATGTCTTTTTTGTCTGATTTCATTTCCTTTGAACATATAGCCTGCAATGGGGTTGCTGGATCACATGGTAGTTCTATTTTTGTTCTTTTGGAGAAACTCCATACTTCAGCATTTGTGGATCACTGTGTCCAGGTCTCTGCTCTACACCAGAACTTCCTGTGATGATGAAAACATTCTCTATCTTCACAGATCATGTATTAGCCACTTGAATATATGTGGCTATTGGCCACTGGAAATGTTCCTCACAAGAAATAGAATTTGTCCTTTCATTTAATTTTACTTAGTATGAATTTAAATGGATATATGTGGCTGATGGGTAGCATGTTGGATGCTGCAGATACAGAACAGTAATCAGTATTTTGAAATTATAAAGATGAGTGTGACTTGGCTTCTCACTACTATCTCTGCAATGCAGCTGAAGAAAATCAAAATCTCAGTCAAATTTCTGTGAGGCTTAGTAAGTTGTCCCTTCAGATGTTAAAACTTATACAAGTGTAATAACAAATAGTAAAATATGAGCTTGGAGATGGACATACAGCAGTGGGACAGAAACAAGGCCTCATATAAGGTTCCAGCACATATAGTATCCTACCTCAAAGAAGATCAAGGCAGTATTGTAAAGCTAGGAGAAAGGGAAGATTCTTCAGTTAAGTGGCAGTTGCGTAACTGACTGACCATATGGGGAAATGAAGTAAAATTAGAACTCATCACATTCTGCACAAAATTAACTCCAGAGATACTAAAATTCAATTTGAAAAATATAATTTAATATGGACATGTAGTAGAAAGTATTTAGAATCACAGTAGAGCATGATTTTTATAGCAAGACTCAGAAGAAATTACAAAGGAGATAAACACATTCCATTATATCAGAATTTAAAATTTTTGTAGTTCCCAAGGCATTAGAAAGTTAAGTGT
Source organism: Heterocephalus glaber (assembly GCF_000247695.1). Next base: position 2,521,590 of record NW_004624855.1, on the reverse strand, counting down.
CTCTCTCTTGAAGGCCTGGCTTCTTTTTTTTTTTTTTTTTTTTTCAGTGTGTACTTTACATTCTGGCTAATAAATCTCTGGATGCCTCTTGCTGACAAGTCTTGAAAATTATTTTTCTGTGATGGATGAGAACCTGAAATCTGTCTTGTGGATGGGGTGTGTCCAGGTTTCCCAATCTCCACTTTAGAGGATGTCTTTCAACCCTGTCCAGTGGCATTTGTTTTTGCCAGGCAGGAAGTAAAGAGGATGATGGCTCACCAAATGACAAAACCATCTTCCTATGTCTCCTTTAGATCATTCAGAATGAGGCTTTTAATCCCTGGCTAGGCAGAGTCAGCACCCCACCCCTCAGCCTGAAGCTCCCATAAGATGATGAACCTTTAGCCCATCTGCATGCCTTAGGAATAAGGGAAGTCTGGGGAGAGAGAATGAGGTGGGAGAGAAGAAATAAAGAAGGTAGGAAGGAGACAAGGAAAATCATAATTTATAAATTGCACCTTTAAGAAGAATGCAACTTCAGAACAAAAAGTTACCCAAAGTTATCCATGTCTGTACTCCCTAGGCTTATTTATGCTTCTTTCTTCCAGATTCATCACCACCCAAAATCCTTTAAAGAATGTCCACATATTATCTTAGTTGATAAGGTAAAGGGTGGAAACCTGACTCTAGGAGAAACAGATTCAAAGGTTTCAAAGAGCATTTTTAGGCAAAACATCTTAGATCATCCATCTTTTAAAAATATAATAGACTGGGCCCTGCCTTTCTGCCTGTGGGTGGGCCATCACTTTTCTCCTTTAGATTAAACCAAAACTTTCTGTAGATTTTCAAATTGCACTGATTTCCACTCCCTAAAACACATAAATATCCCCATCTCCATACTATAAAGTGCTTTTCTCAAGAGCCTACACTCTATTTGCTTTGAGTGTATACTTTAAATTCAGCCTAATAAACTTCTTTTATACAAAAAGTTAAGATAAGCCACAGGCTGAGAATAGTAGATAATTGAAAAGGGAGCAAATTTCACAAATACAGAAATAATTTTCCCCAAATCCAATAAAACCTCTATAACAAAAAGAACATAAGAACAGGATAGAAGATGCAACTAGCAAAAAATAAAACTTGGATGATAAATACACAAAAAGCATGAAATCTGACTAAATCAGGGACATGTAAATAAGAATCGTGAGACTGCTTTTTCTACCCTTAGAATCTGCAAAAATATTTGGTCTAACAAGACCAAATGTTGGCATGGATGCAGACAATCTTTTATGTTGGTAGCAGAATGTAAGTTGGGTTCAACTGCTTGGAAAGCAATTTGACAATATTTAGTAACGTTGAAAGTGGATGCACTCTAGCTAGTCTACTTCTAGGCATTTACCTTAGATCAATTTTTGCACAATATAAGAGAATTTTTAATAGGTAATTATAATATGTCAACTACACAACTTATAATTGTGAAAAATTGAAACCAGCTGTATGTCCCTCAATGGAGTGGAAAAGTTGCACTGTAACCATTCAATAGAATGGCCAACTATTAGCAGTCTGAGTAAATCATCTGTCTCCTTATTTATCAAGACTAATAGGTTTCAAAAATGTACTGTGGAGTATAAAAAAGAAGTGACAGAAAAATACGTAGAATATGGTACCATTTATGTAAATTTTCAACACTCCAAATACTATCTACTCTTTGTCATAATTCCTATAAGTTAAAAGGATTAAAACACAGATACAAAGTAAGGCAAAAACATGCTAATTACACAGGATCAAGGCCTTCAGGTGTCCCGATTTGTCTGTTCCTCTCTCCCCAGAGCCAAAGGGTTGTGTCCACCCAAAGCTCATCACCCTCATCCCACCACCCCACTCCCAACCACACCGGGACCTCCAAGAATCCTTACTCAATGCCCTTGAGCCTACTCCCCAGGCTCTCGTTCTAAGAGAAGGGCCTAATGTCTTCCTTGAGAAGGAAGAGAAGAGACTGGAGTGTTATGGTTTGTACCTAGATGTCTCCTCAAAGCTTCGTGCACTCATAGATGGGGCTTTTCAGAAGTGGCTGGATCTAAGGTGTGTGAGGCTGGGATTAAGAATACAATGCTGGGATTAAGGATGCGTGATAACTAAATTAGTCCACTGATTGATTTAGCATAGTTCTGGGCGTGGCTAATGGGAAGGCCCATCTTGGGTATGGGTGACACCACCTGAAAGGTGGGTATCCTAAAAGAGAGAGGCAGGCTGCTGCTACTCTTGCTGCTTGCTGCTTCCTGCCTGCCACTCCATGAACTGTTTCTCTTCTGTGATGCCCCTCTGTCATGTCACTCTGCCTTGACACCAGCCAACTATAAACTGAAACCTCTACAAACTGTAGACCAAACTAAATCTCTCCTCCTTTAACTGGGTGACAGGTATCTTGTTTCAGCAATGAAAAAAGTGACTAAGGAGGAAGACTCCAATTATGTCTGATGTGGTACCACTTTGTAACAGCAATAATAGTAAGATGACACTTGTTAATTCTAGAAGTGGATGGTGTTTTAAAAAGCACTCTCTATTAATAGTTGACTTACATAGCATGCATGTTTCAAGGAATGATCTAAGTGATTTGCATTCAAATTGAGAAGGCCAGTCTGAGAGGCTGAGGCAGGAAAATTGCAAGTTTGAGCCCAGACTAGTCAATTTAATGAAACCTTGTTTCAAAAAAAAAAAAGTTCGGAGGATATAGCTCAGTGCTGTAAGTTCAATCTCCAGTACCAAGCTGAAGAGTGGAGGCATTACTGAGCTTTACAGAGAAGACCTAAATAAATTGCCCACAGTCACTCAATAATAAAGAGCAGTGTTTTGAACCCAGTGGGTCCAGCTCCAAAGTCTGGGTTCTTAGTATCTTTATAAACACCATCTACTCATCCACATGTTCAGATTACTTTTTTTTTAAGGCAAAAATGGAAATACCTGACAACCACAACACGGATAACAATGGAAAGAAATTCTGTAAGTAGACGCTTTGGTATGTTAAGAGTAGGGTGAAAGGCTACATTATGTAACAGTGGTTGGACGTATGAACAAATGCTGGTGAGGCTGCAGGGGTGGGAGGCTGTCTTTTACTTTGTTAGTGGGGATGTACACTGGTACAACAACTATGGAAATCAGTATGGAGAGCCCTCAAAAATAAAAAAATAAAAATTCCATTTGACCAAGCTATTCTTCTTCTACGTATCTTCCTGAAAGAGTTAAAAGTCATCATATTACAGTGAAACATGCATACCCATGTTTATAGCACCAAAATTCGTAATAGCTAAATCTTGGAAATGGCCTATATGCCCATCAACAGATGAATGGATAAAGAAATTATGGTATTTATACTCAATGGAATACTACTCCACCATAAAGAAGAATAGGATTGAGTCATCTGTACAGAAATGGATATACCTTGAGACCATAATGTTAAATGAAATAAATCAGGCACACAAGCTTAAGTATTGCACGGTTTCTCTTACATGAGAAACCCGTTATAAATAAAAAAGTAAAATAAAAGATAATAGGAAGTAGAGGTATAGACCTTTGCCCGATGGGAAGGGGATCAGCAGCTGGAGGGAGGGGTAAGGGAGGGGAGGGGAAGGAGATGTAAAAAGGAATTAAGATGTGTTATGCACATGCACCAACTCCATACAACGAATGCACATTATATACTGCAAACATGTACTACTAATAATAAAAAAAGTGGCTGGGCCAGGGAAAAGGCTTCCAGGAGAGATGCTGGCACCCGAACCAGGCCTTGCTGGAGTGAGCTGGCAGGGGTGGGAAGATGAGATTCCAGGAAGAGGGAACTTCACGTCCACTGGCACAGATTTAGGAAAATTCAAGAATTTGAGGATTAGCAAGTAATTCTGTTTGGCTGTCCACAAGGTGACAATTTGATGAGGGGCCCAGGTTAGACTTTGAAAGTGAGGTGAGAAATGAGGTTTAATTAGGAAAACAAGGTAAGTTGCGAAAGGCTGCATCTCTGAGCTGCTCTGAGGGAAAGCCAACTGTGAGGCAGTGGCTATAGGCAAGACCCTGAGGGCAGTCCAGGGCAGTCAGCCAGCTGGGAGGCACTGGGGGGCACTGACAGGTGGTAGAGGTACAGAAAGTGCAGGGGACATGTGTGAACGTATGTGTGTGGGGGGCTCAAAAAGCCTGCATTTATGGCCCAAGCATTTACTGAGCATGCACTGGGTACCAGGCAATGCTCTAGGTGGAGGCAATACAGAAGCGAACCAGTCCAAACCTGCCTCATGGCACCTGAGTTGGAGTAGAGACACACAGATAAGATAAATAAACAAGATGGATGAGTTAAAACTATGGATAAAAGAATGAATAAATACTTACAGATGTTAGCTGATGGTAAGGGCTTTGGAAACAAGGCAGGAAAGGGAGCTGGGGCTGTGCTTGTGAGTGTGTGCGTGAGCGAGGTGGAGGTGGTGGTAATGCTGGTGGAGGTGGAGGTGATGGGATGAGACCTCCCTCCCTGGGCGATGTTTGAGCGAAAGCCTGACGAGTGACAGAGCTGGGGATGATACTGAGATTCTGAATCTGGGGCCAGGAGGGACATTGTGACCCCAAAAGACAGCACAGGAGGAGAGCTGGTAGAGGAGGACAGATTGAGTCTGGAGTCCAGCAGACAGGTAAAAATCCTCATCATGGGGGTGATGAGTATTATCTAATGAGTCATACCATGTGTCCCACACCACCAGGGTTTTTATCCTGCACAGTATCCGTAATTCCTGAGCCAATCTCACAAGCCTGGTGTGAACTCCATAGCAAGAGTGACAGTAGTTAGAGCTGCCTCTTATAATGTGCACTGTGCGTGTGCGCTTTTCTGCCGTATTTTAGCTGCTACCTATTGAACTGTTCAGTACTCACAGTGACCCTATGAGGTGGGTACATTAGCTGGTTTGGGAGCTGGCAGCCCTGCCCCGCGTGCGCGGCTGAAGAGTTTAGACTGGAGGGAGTCTCCGGGGTCCGGGCCTGAGACCCTCGGCGCGCGCGTCCTGTCTTCTCGGGCTGCCCGCGAGACCACGGACCGACCGAGTCCGAGGAGCCCCAAGAGCGGCTGGGTGATCCTGGAACTTTCTTCCTGTGGAGCCTGACCCGGAGCGGATCGCAGGGCAGGCTGCAGGAAGGGACGGAAGGGAGCTCCGCGCCAGGCCAGAGGCAATGCCGGTCACCCGCGATCCCGGACCCAGTCCCCGCTCCGCCCTGTTCCCGCGTCGCTGTCTCTGGGGGCTCGCACCCGTGCCCCGGGCCAGCGGAGGGAGGGCGCCCGCGGGACGGAGGCGGGGGCAGGAGGAGCGGAGGGTGAGGGCGCGGCGCCAGGGAGAGCGAGGCGGGCGGCGCGGGGGAGGCGGCTGGTGAAGAGCAGCCGCCAGCCCTCCCGCGGGTCACTCGGAGGCCCGGCGGCGGGCGGAGGACGCACCATGCCCTCCTTCGACGAGGCGCTGCAGAGGGCCGGCGAGTTCGGGCGCTTCCAGCGGCGCGTGTTCCTGCTTCTGTGTCTGACGGGCGTCACCTTCGCCTTCCTCTTCGTCGGCGTGGTCTTCCTGGGCAGCTGGCCCGAGCACTATTGGTGCCGCGGGCCGAGCGCAGCGGCGCTGGCCGAGCGCTGCGGCTGGAGCCCGGAGGAGGAGTGGAACCGCACGGCGCCCGCACTCCGCGGCCCCGCGCCCCCCGAGCGCCGCGGCAACGGCCGCTGCCAGCGCTACCTCCTGGAGGCGGCCAACAGCAGCGCCGCCGTGGGTGCACTCAGCTGCGCCGACCCGCTCGCCGCCTTCCCCAACCGCTCTGCGCCCCTAGTGCAGTGCCACGGCGGCTGGCGCTACGCCCAGGCCCACTCCACCATCGTCACCGAGGTAAGGTGCGCCAGCCTGCTCTGTGCCCGGAACGCCGCGCGCCCGGCTTCTCACCCGGGAAAGCCGCGGGAGACGCCGCTGCTCAGGTTTCCCGTCGGACTCGGCAAGTGTAAGAAGCTGGCCACCAGGGAAGGTCCGTGGAGACGCGGACCTGTTGGCTACCTTTGGGGACCGACCAGGCTCACCCCCACATTCGGAAGTGCATCTTAACTACCCGGAAGACCTTTCATTTATTTTTCCCGCTCCAGTAAGCTAACTAGGAGGTGCTTTTGTTTCAAGTGTGAAGGAAAACTTTCATAGGAGCAAAGTTATAGATGCTTCTTGCGCACACCTGGCTAGCAAAGCACGCAGAACGATGCGCTTTGTCTTTGAGATGTGTTGACGCAATGATTGGAAGTAATCGGTCTAGACTCAACTTCTGCCTCTGGAGCGAGCGATGTCCGCAGGTTTGGACGGCTTGTGGTCCAGGGGTAAAGGAGAGGCGTAAATCCATCTTTGAAGGCCAGTGCTTTTGCAGTAGCCCAAATGATTATGCCAAGGGATAAAGGTCGAGGCTCTCCCGGGAAATGGTTGGTAAAACTGCTGTGGGGCAAAGAGCAACATCCAAAAGAAGTTGGGAAAGCCGAGATATTTGTAGAGCTTTTCCTGATAACAAATTACAGAAAGGCAGTAGGAGGGGCAAGGACTGGAGTGGGTGCGGGGGTCGGTCCCCACATTTGGTTAGGAGTATTTAGTGTGCAGCATCTTTGGAGGTGGGGTTGTCTCTGTCCCCCTTGGGTTCAGGGCTCTGTTCCTGCTGGGCAAGTAGTGTGCGTCTGTGTGGATTGCACGTGAATAGTTTTATTGATTTGTTAACAGTCGTAGCTCAACTTAATTTGTACAAAAATGATCGAAAGGACTCAGATAAATTGAGAAAGAAAATACCTACTTCGTGTCTTTACCTTGCTTTTTGTCATAAACACTTTCTGATCATCTGCTTGGATGATGGGGAAACCCTGTGTTAGGAGGTAGGAGTACCTTTCTGCTGCTGTCAGAGGTGACCTTTGGTGCGGTCACCTCCTGCCTCTGGAGTTGGCAAATAGCTCATTGAGGCTGTATGGATTCTAGTTGTTAACACACTGTGGATGGCACCATGCTTAGTGCTCTAGGGATAAAATCCATGGCACCCAGCTGGACAATGTGTGTGTTTCTGTGTCCATGGGTGGGCTGGGGACCTCTGTGTAAGCTGCGGTGTTAGGGATTCACAGTTGAATGGACAGGGCGAGGGCTTAGGTTAGAGGGAACACTGTCCCAGTGCTTCCCCAGAGCGTACCTGTTAGGTGGCTGCTTAGAGCTTACTTCTAGAACCAACAAGAAGAGCCTGATTTTTTAAAGACATTTGCAAATAAGCAACAACAAAAAAGCAAAATGCACACCCATTACAGTGTAGTTTCCGTGAGTGATGTTTTGGCTAACAAAGAAGAAAGATATAAAAATATGTAAACTAATTCCCTAACAGATACTTAAGAAATATTCTGGGGTGCCACGGTCACTAGCATTCTGGGGTTCTATAAAGATGGTCTTTTGACGTTCAGGGGCTTCTAAAATTCAGTGTGAAATGGTGGAAATTTGTGGGTCCTGTCATGGTCTCCAGGTAGCTGTATGGCTTGGGTAAGTCATTTAACCCCTCTGGGCTTAGGTTTCTCATTTGTAAATGTAAGCATTGGATTAAGCCCTTGACAACACTAAATGCTATCACTGTCACCAGCTGGTTATAGCTCAGTGTGCTTAGAACAATGACCAAATATCTTCAAGGAAAACTAAGGTGATATTCAGAATGTACTCCTTAAGGCCACAGAAATGTTTCTGAAATATGTTAAAGAAATTTCTTATTTATTTATTTATTTTCCTTTTGGGTACCGGGGATTGAACTCAGGACCTTGCACTTTTGAGGCAGACGTGGCCCCACTGAGCTAAATCCCTGCCCCAAGAGATGTCTTTTTTAAAATCCCAAATAGTTTTGTCTGGCATGTTTTGACTCAGAAGGAAACACTCTATCTATTCAGAAAGCTCAGCCATCCAAAATAATGCATTTTCTCTCAGGGCTAGTATTTTGTTGTCTTCAGTTCTAAATATCAACCCGTTCATTCTTGTTCTTTGAGATTCTGTCAGAGAGGTGAAAGAAGCTATATTCTGCCTTCAGCTAACTAACATTATGAACCCAAAGTATTTCCATAGACCCAAAGTCTAAGACATTAATCATGCAAAGAGGGTACATTGGGAGCATTTACAAAGGGGACAGACTACCCAGATTCCAGAATGCCTCTGTGTAGCTGTTAGGCTTAATCCTTGCAACATGGTGGGAAAGTATCATTGTTTTACTTTACAGAAGACCTGAGTTGGGAAATGTTAGAGGACTTGCCAGGGTCTCATGCCTTTAGCCAAATTGGATTAACACCCAGGGTCTTGATCATACATCTGTGCCCCTTTCCTCCAGTGTGCCCTGTGTCTCTCAAACAACCCTGTGAAACATGACACACAGATCCCTCACACTGTATAACTTACAGAAAACCTGTTGAACCTTTGTATCTAATTTGCTTTTAGTGATCCTATGGCCAATGCTATTTTATTTCATTTGGTGGTGTTGGGAACCACAGTCAGCCAGGCAGGCAGCTGGACAGGCTGTGCCTTCATTTGGTGGGAATGGTTCTCTCTCTTCTTGATGTAAATGTTGCAAGATGATCACTTAGCTCTCATCCACCTTACAACTGGAAGTAATTTCCAGGAGCTAAGGCCAAGTGTAGGGCTGTTTCAAGCCAGCTTCCCACTTGTGTCTCCTGCTCAAGTCACTGCAGTGGATTTCTCTCCTATGTTGAACTTCCTCAACATAGACCTAACTCCAAGTCTCAGCTTTATCTGGTTGTTTGACATTGGTCAGAATAAAACAGGATGTAATGCAGAGTTGGAGCCCTACCCTCTGAAGTTTGAATTCACTGCCCAGGGAGAGCCTTTTAAGATTGAGGTTAGAATTTTTAATGTTTTCTAGTAAACTAGTTCAAAAAAAAAAAAAAAAAAAGAGCTTCTCCCTCATCTCTCACAGGCTTCAGAGAACCTTTAAAAATTGACTGAATCACAATGGCTTTTTCCTTTCTACATAATTCTTCTAGAATTAAAGGAAGGTCAATTTGAGAGACATGGCTATTCTTTTGAAGAAAGTTGTCTACACCCTTTATGTATCTCTGCTTTGCTTCCTGCACTTCTGTTCCAAGGGATAGGCCAACCTGGTGTGTCCCTCCTCTATTTTGGTGCCACTTTCACCCTGTCCTCACTGAGGATTTGTTAGGCATGTAATTACACTCTTGTAATTGCTGACAGGGGAGTTAGCCAGGCCCAATTTCTAGTCTGGGTGGTCTCTGATTTGCTGTGGGCACTTTAGAAACAACGTGCTTTTGTATTCTTTTTATTTCTAATAGCATTTGTTCCTTCCCTTTCCCCCTGAATTAATCTCACTATTAGAATGTCTTGCATTATTGTTTCAAATACCCAACTATGACACTGTTTTCTGTTTCATTAATTCTTTCTCTTTATTGTTCTAATTGTTTGGAGTTATACTAGGTGTGCTTTTCCTGTTTAAATTGGATGTTCAATTATTCCAGGCTTTCTTTCTTTCTACTGTAAACACTTAAAGCTATAAATTTGCTGAACTTCTTTGGCTGCATCTCAACATGTTTTGCTTTTTTTCAACATGTTTTGAAATGCATTATTATTTTTCTGTTCTTGGTGTTTTAAATTTCTGTTATTATTTTTTCTTTGACCAATGATTTATTTGGAGGTTTTGTTTTAAATTTCAAATGTATGCTGGTTTTTAAAATCTTTTTGTTGTTGGCTTTTTATCTAACTGTGGTGTGGTCAGAGAAGGTGGTTTGTATGATACTTTTTTTTTGAGTTTTATTGAAATTTGCTTTATGGTCTTACATATAAGAGGCAAATTTACTGGAAGTCTATACATACAAATTTAGAATTTAAAAAAAATCTTGAGTGAATTGAACTTTTTTAAAAATTAATTTTATTGGTACATTTTAGGTATCCAATATAATGACTTTCATCATTGGAATTTTGCACCTGTACATCATCTCTCTTGGTTCTTATTTTTCACCCTTGCCCAGCCCTCCCTTCAACCCCTCCATCCCTCCCTATTTACAAAGACTTTGTTTCCATTTTTTCATTTTCTCATATTAATTCCATTCCCTTCTTTAATTTCCCCTACCCCTCCCATTTCCCCTTCCCATTTGCCCCTTTTCTTCCTAATTCACACAGTATCTATTAT
>NW_004624855.1:2480609-2511308 GCF_000247695.1 Heterocephalus glaber | reverse complement strand
TCCATCCCTCCCTATTTACAAAGACTTTGTTTCCATTTTTTCATTTTCTCATATTAATTCCATTCCCTTCTTTCCTTTCCCCTACCCCTCCCACTTGCCCTTCCCCTTTGGACCTTTTCTTCCTATTTCACAATGTCTATTATTACTTTTGACCCTTATTTATACTTCCAGTTTCTCACACCAGAAACACTATTTGATATGAACTTTTTATTATACTACAGGATTCTAACTAAAATCCATGATGTATTTTGTCTGATATTAATATAGACCATTCTGGCTTTTGGTGTGGGGGAGTAATGCTTACGTGGAACATTTTTGCTATCCTTGACTTTAAAATTTTGTTTTAATGGTATGACCCTCATAAAATGTATGCAATTTGATTTTGCTTTTTTCTAATGTGCTTAGTCTTCTTCTGTTAGCTTTCCATTGCTGTGACAAAATACCTGAGATAATCAATTTATAGGGAGAAAAGATTGGCTCATGGTTTTAGAGGTTTCAGTCCATGGTTGGTTGGCCCTGTTGCTTTGGGTCTGTGGCAATGCAGAATGTTATGGAGAAAGAAGCTGTTCACATAATGGTATTGGGAAACCAAAAGAGAGAGGAGAGGCTGGGGGTTCCGATATCCCCCTCAAGGCCACGTCCCCTGTGGCCCAATTTCCTCCCACTAGCCCTCACCTCTCATATAGTCCATTACTTCCCAGTCGTGCCAGGCTGGTGACTAAGCCTTCAGCACATAGGCCTTTGGGGCACATCTAAGATCCAAACCATAATACCACTTTAAACTGGTGCATGCAGTCACCTTAAATTCTTCAATTAATAGATTTGTACTTGTTATGCCATTCTTTTTTCCTGTCTTGTCCTTTCTGTGCTTGTCATCCTTTTTTCTTCCTTTAAAAGAGGAATTTTTTATATTCTGTCATGTTTATATTTCTTTATTTGTTTGAAATTTAGGTCCTCTATTTCAAATGCTTTAGTGATTACTCTTGGAATTATTACTAAGATTACTTAACAGAACTTAGATTTATTACTTTGACTTCCTCCTAAACCACTGGAGATTATTAAACACTTCCTACTGTCTTACAAATATTAGTAGCCAATATTCTAGATCTGTCCTTTTATTATTACTTCGTGGTGTTTATGTAGTTCATGTACACCCAGGTTTGTTTTTATACTGTATTTGCTTATCACTCCAAATAGTATCTCACCCCTGCTCCATCCTTTTGAAGTAAATCAATGTCTTTAGTGTGTATCTCTAGGTGATAAATGTTTTTTAGTTTTTGTTTATATGAAAATATCTTCCACTCTTATTCTTGACAGTTTTGCTAGGAAAATAGTTCTGTGTTGCCAGTTATTTTCCCTCTGTTCTTTGAAGAGGATATGTCATGTAGCTTTTGTTTTGTTTCTTTGAAGTCTGTTATCAGTCTGACTGTCTTACCATGGTAGGTGATACGCTTTTCTCTAAGTTGTTTCTGGGTAAAGTTTTTGGTTTTTGTTGTTGCTGTTTTTGTTCACTTTTTGCTTTTTCAAAAAAATTACATTGCCTCTAAAAATATGTGCCATGTAGTAGACAATAAATATATGTTGAGTGAATTAATATGTTTTCTCTAACTGTGGACTTTATTTTTTTTTTAAATTCTAAACTGTTTTGCCTTCAGTGTTGCCTTTCTGTAATCTTTCCTTTTGAGACTCTAATTAAACATAAGTTGGATCTTCTTTTTCTTTCCTTTCTAACTTTATCTCACATTTTCCATTTCTATTCTATTGGTATGATCTAGATATTTTTTTCAGGTCATTCTTCCAGATCAGTTTCTATTTAACAGTGGGAAATCTGCTATTTAATGAACCCAAAGAGATCTTTATTTTAACAAAAGTTAGAACTTTTTATTTAAAATTTTTTAAATTAAAATTATATTTGTTATTTTTCACATATACCTGGTCATTTATTGGTAGACTCTTATTTCTTACTCACTTTTGTGAGCAGTTTCCTCAAGTGTTTCATCCATGATTACTCTGTATTTTGCATCTGGTAACCATTTGACTTCCTTGGCATTCTAAGTCTACTGTTTGTAGTTTCATGATTATTTAGTGTGTGTTGATTGTGAACTCTGGGGTAACTGGCCCTCTCTGTGGGAGACCTTGCTGTCTCCAGCAAGGATTTACTCTTCCCTCTTTGGGATCTTGGGGACAGCACTGACCTGAAATCCTGTTGCCCTTCCAGACTGCCTGGCCTAACCTAGAACAACGAAATTTGTTGTTTGCTTTTATTAGAGGTATGTGGTTTCCTTTACTTCCTGAAACATCCAGTATTCAACAAAAGTTGTATTTTATGCCCTTTGCTTTCTGCTGATGGTAAAAATGATTCAATAGTTTAGTATTTTTTAATGAAGTAAAACATTTAATGGAGTAACTAATGAATGAAATTACCCCATTGTATATCTGCTCTTCAGTCTTGGCAGTAGGATGGACAAACAAATACATACGGTAGTGTTTTTGAACTCCGGAACATCAAGGAAACTGTGCACAAAAAGGAGTTTCATTAGGAGAATGTGTGAGAGCATCTTCTGCTTCTCTCTAACAGCTGATGTTTTGGATTATCTATAATAGCTCAGTGGAAATTTATTGGCGTTTATTGTACGTCAGGCACTCGGCTAAATTGGAGATACAAAAATGAGTGAGATTTTTTTCTCTAATCAACTCAAGGCTTGGTGTGGAAGACTGTGCTGAGACATAAGGTGTCAAGTGTGGTGGTGGGTGTGGTGGAGGGGTACATATCATGATGGCTCTATGAGTTGAACCAGGGCAGAATCCACATTGACCTTGAGCTCAGTCTCAGAGGACAGGGAGGAGCCCAAGGCAAGAATATGAGAAAAGGGATGTAGGGTTCTCACATTTCCTTGTTTTTATCATCTTTTTCTCTTGAGCCATTAAGTGTCCCTGGAACACTGGTTGCTGTGCATTCCTGGGTCCTGCCCACAGAGTTTGGAATCCAAGATGAGGGGTGGGTTTAGAAATCTTCCTTTTTTACATCCACTAGGGCCCATGCAGGCAGTCCATGGACCTCCCAAGGAGACATACTGGGGCTTCTTACTGAGGAGTGTGATGAGAATATCCTGACTGGAACAGAAGTGCCAATTCTGCAGACCCATCCCACAGGCTCTGGGATGGGTGCATTATCCCTTTATCTCAAGGAAAGAGACCCAGATCTTATCTCGTGAAGTGCTTCTGCTTGTTTCTGGAAAACTTTAAGCTCCCCAGAGATGTCCAACAGATAGTAAAATTCTGTAATTGATTGGGGTAGGAGACCCAAAGCTGAGTGACAATCTGTGAGAATCTTGGAAAAATCTGGAGAAAGCTTTGGGCAAAGGCAGAGGGGCACAACCAAATGGGACATCCAACAGATGTAGTATTATTATAGATAGCTAAATTAGGTAAAAATATTATAGGCAGTCATACAGGGCTAGGCCCTTGAGAGTCAGCGAAGAGGATGACAACACATAACAACTGTGGCTGAAGCCGTATCTGTTGGAGGCCAGCATAAAGATGGAATGACCAGGTGTGTTAGTTATTTTTCTCTCGTTGCTAAGACAAAATACCTGATACCCAAAGTTAAAGAGGGAAGGTTTATTTAGCTCACAGTTTTTAGAGGTTTCAGTCCATAATCACCCGGCTCCAAGGTAGGGTGGCATGGCAGACAGGCCTTACAGAGGAGAAACAGTTCATGGCAGCCAGAAGGTAGCAAAAGCGACAAGGGACCTTAACAGCATCTTTCTGCCCCTTTTATCTTGTCCAGACTACCAGGATATGGCAGTGCCAAACCAATCAGTGGACTGATTTAGTAATTACACACCCTTAATGCCAGCATCACACACTCTAGATTCAGTCACCTCTGAAAAATCCTATGAACACATGAGGCTCTCAGGGGACATCTAGACACAAAGTATAACACCAGGCCTACATAACTCCCCAGGGGATAAGATGCATGATATCACCTGATCTACTAAATTCTAGATAGTCATCAATCATCCAGGTGGGTGACCAAGATCTCCTAATCCATCCCTTCCTAAAAAGGTCTTTGATCTTTCCACATACACTTGCTACGTGACCTGCTTCCCCATTGGATCAATATTACCTAAGTGGGTATACTTCTAATCTTATTGGTTGATCATAATATTGACCCACATTGTACCCACCTCGTGATTTTGCTCTCTAAAACTTCCTTTGAGGAGTGGGCTTGTTGGCAACCCACTTTCTGGTCCCCTCCTGTCGCTCAGGAGCTATCTCTCAATAAAATTTTCCTACTCTTAACCTATGTTGTTCCTTGGAATTCATTCTTCGATTTTTCGGACCAGGAACTTGGCATATCATATCTAGCAGGTTGGGAGTTATATTTATTTTCCCTATACCAATATTCATGTCTACACTTTTTGATCTGCAGGTTAAAGATTCTTGGAATGAGCACTTTAGTGGAGTAGAAAGAACAGTGTCTTCTGGGGTCAGAAGGACCTGGCCTCAATCCTAGCTTCTTTGTCTATCAGTTTGAAGGGCAAATCACAGCAGTTCCCTAAGCCCCAGGCTCCTTAGCTCCAGATGGGTGAGCTAATGTCTGCCTGAATGATTGCTCTGGTGTATGCAAGCTAAGTGGCTATCTTTGAGGCTGGCCATCAGTGTGGCTCAAAATAATTGTTCTTGTGACCATGGAAAGACTGAAACTCAGTAGGAGCCTGGGGTGGGAGAAGAAACAAGCTGTGGGCTGTATTTGACTCTGGGGCTAGAGTTTTCTGACCCTGGCCTAATATAATAAAGCACTCATACATTTGCCTTAAATATAAAATAAAGATATCTTGGCCATTAATTTGTCCTTAAGACAGAGCATTCCAATGCTTTCCCTCAAGAACACACAGCTAGGTCACATTTTCTAGCTTCCCTTGCAGCCTGTGGGGGTCATATGTCTGAGATCTGGTTAATGACACTGGGGCAAGTGTCATGTGACACTGTAAGAGCCAAAGCCATAGTTAGATTTCTTGTTGTAACCCCCACCCCCACCCCGCCACTTCCTTTCTTCCTGCACCAGCCAACAGAGGACCCTGAAACCGTAGCAGCTGTGTCCAATATGTGGCCCACCTCCCCCATAACAAAAAATTTTGTTACTTACGTACATCATTTATATTCTATATCTCATGTGCAATCTAAGACAATCAGTCAAAAAAAAAAAGGGAGAAAAGGGGAGGAGGCAGTTTGGACATAGCTGCAGACCTAAAGGATGAAGTCCTTGGATGGAGAAAGATCAGTTTCCCCTCTTCACCCCTCCTCACCAGTTAGTCTGCATGAGACTGTGGGACTGTCAATCAAAAACAATCTCTTATGTTAAACCACTGAGCTTTGGGAAGGGAGTTTTTTATTATAGCTTTTAACTGTTAGCCTATCCTGACTAATACATTTTGGTGTGTTTCCTGGTAGGCAAAGATCATGAGCCTACCCGATAAAACAGAAGGGAAGCCGGCATGTTTAGGAAGCTCCTCTGCTTTGGAATCCAGGCCACGCATGATCCTGCCTGCCCACAGTCTGTACCTCTGGGGGTGCCTCTTCCTGCAGGATGTGGCTGTCAGCCCCAAATGCCAGCCTGTCCTACCTTGGGCCCCCACACATTCCCTCTCCATTTCTCAAAAGACCTTTCTTAGTTTAAGACGTTTTTTAGTGTTTCTTAGGCCCCAAATTCCTTCCCGAACTCCCACCTCCACCCTGGGGCTAGGTTTGGTTTCCTCTCTCTGCCTAACCACCCTAATGTGCTGATGGTGTGAGTGGCTGCCTCTCTCATCAGACTCTGAGTGCCCAGAGGACAGACTCACTGTCCTCCAATGCTTGGTGTAGAATTAGTAGATATTTGCAATTAGATTCATCAGTGGATGAGAAAATGACTGTGTGACAAATTTAACCTCTTTCTAACCACATTCAGGCCAGCCCTGAAATTGACTGTCACAGACTTGACAAAAGCCCCTTTCTCGAAACAGTGCCTCCTCTTCTTCTTCCTCCTCTTCCTCTTCTGTTTCTTCTTTGAAATACTGAGGACTGAACCCAAGGCCTTCTCATTGAGCCCTTTTTATTCTTTATTTTGAGATAGAGTCTTGCCACGTTGCTAAGTACCCCAGGCTGGGCTTGAACTTGCAGTCCTCCTGCCTCAGCCTTCAGAGTGCTGAGATTACAGGCACACACCACCACATCTGGCTCAGTGCTATTTCTTAGTGACTCACAATGCCAAATAGGCATGTCTCCCTTCTCCTTAGATGTCTGTCAAGTTGTGGCAGATCTGCAGGGAATGAGGGTCCTGCAAAATCTGCCCCCACAGGACTCTGGGCCAGGGAGAGGGCCAATTGTATCCCATTGGCCTCTATGCACATAGATGGTGTCACCTGCAGTAGCCTAATGTGGAGAATGTGACGAGAAACAGAAAAGGCCAGGAAGGATGGAACTGTTGGCTCTTTTTTTGTTTTTTGGGTTTTTTTGGTACCGGAGATCGAACTTGGGTCCTTGCGCTTGCACAGCAGGCAGTGAAACCACTGAGCTAAATTCCCAGCTCATGCTCTTTGGTGCCATCATTTTTATGTGCTGATGTCTGTTCTGCAGAAGAGGCTTTTCTCAGTTGTATCAGTTTTGCTCTGGTGCCTGTGTAGTCTGCAGAGCCTGCTGCAGGGGTAGCTGGGTGCAAGTGTGGGGCTAGACACCAAGAGGCACCCAGTGCCAGGCACAGCCTTGAACCCTGCAATGCTAGAATCAGGACAGACTCTACCTAATTTCAAGCAAAGCAAAACCTTTCCAACATGCTTCTCCCCCCGCCCCCTTTCACCATAACCAAGAAGGGAGTTTATTTCTATTCTCGGAGGTAAAGTCAAAGTTCTTGATGTAGCTTCTAAAGATGATAAATGCCTGGTGAATGTGTCAAGTGATGGCTAACTCTCATCTAGATGAGAGATGAGAAACTGGCTTTTAAAAGACTACTGAGGGGCCGGGATGTAGCTCAGTGGCACGGCACCTGCTTGGCAAGCACAAGGTCCTGAGTTCAATAGTCCCTGGTACCAAAACAAAAAACAAAAAAACCCTACTGTTCTCTTGATTTTCCTCCCTTTGTTTGTAATACAACAAATTACATTAGGGCTTGTACTTGTGTAACCGTAGAGGAAAACCATGAGGGATGAGGTTTAGGGGTTTCAAAGCAAGTAGGTGAGTACAATTTTTAAGATTCTGATGTATATACTGTGCAGTAGTTTTAGTTGTGGGTAGTACAGCCCCAAGGTATACTGATTTGGCTCTTTAACTTTGAGACTATGTTGAGGGAAGTTAAAAACGAAAATGAGGGAAGAAGCATGGGGACTGTTGTTGGGTAGTTCCTCCTAAAGCCTGGATCTTAGTCTGCCTAGTCAGCAAGCTGATGCTGAGGTGGGAAGAATACAGGTCTCCAACTCAGCCCCCCTGTCACGGGATTACCTGTGTGTGATGGGGCAGGAGAGGGAGTCACCTCTCCTCACTTCTTTAAGTGAAGTAGTTCATTGTCAGCTAACCCGAAGTTCTTCCCTCTGTACCACTCTACAGCCAAGTCAGTGTTCAGGCCCCTGATGTATTTGGTTCCTGACCCTGAACTCATGATTGCCCTCTCTGTTCGAGGGTGGGAAGATGTCTCAGGATGAAGCTAATCTGAAACGTGGAGGTCCAGGTCTCTGACAGGAAAATGACCTCTTCCCTTTCCTCGGCTTCTCTTCTTGGTGGACTCACTGTGCTTCAGGAGATGAGACTGGACGAGGGTCAGGGTCCCTCTGGGGCCAGTGAGCACCCTTCCTAGTGCCCTGTAGAGAGTCAAGGAGGGGACCTCCATATTCCATGCATGAGATGGGAACTCTCAGGTGGAGGCAGGTGGGCAGAAGCCTGGACTTCAGAGATGTAGGTGCTTATTCTGTTGTCACTCCAGGCTGTGAGACAGGTGAGCACTCTTGTAGGACTGTTATAGGGGAAAGGAGATAGCTAAGTGACCTGTGGGGCTCTGACTTTCTCTTGTGACAATGACTGCTGGGCACTGACAATTGAGACAGCAACATAGAGAATGAACTGAAGTTTCAGGAGCCCACCCACTCGCATACCTTTGCCTCAATTATCTACCTGATATTAATACTTAAGCATTAAGCTTTCATTTAACCTACAAAGCAAGCATTTAAGTATCTTAAAGTAGTTCTGGTAAAATTACATCACTTAGGGGGTCTAGATGAAATTTGGGGGCTTCAAATAATGTCAGCTGCCCCTCCCGGCCCCCTGCCTAGGGAGATAGACAGTGATCCTTCGACCTCCCTCTCCCCACCCACAGGGGGCAGAGTTTTAGTCTTGTTGGTTTCAGCTGCTTTTACAGTGGCACAGTGAGTCACGGCTGCTTCATTGCTCTTGGTTTCACAATGCGGAAGTGCAGGACAGTCCATGGGTACCATTGTGTGCGATGCAGTTGTCCTCACTGCAGTTTCAGTGGGTCCTTTGAGAGTGCTTTTATTTTACCCCTGTGAAGTGGTTGTTTTCTGTGTCATACCTTCAGGACAGCAGGGTCCAGAACAAGACACCCAAATAAAGCCTCCATGAGACCTGGATAAGTCAGAGCCTTGGTGGTGGTAGTTGGTGGTGTCCTCTCCTGGCCAGAAGAAAGGAAGCAGGATGTCCTGATTCTCAGGACAAAAGGAATGGTGAGACAATTTGGGCTTAACAAGTCCTCTGGCTTGATGTGTCTGATGTCGAGTTTCTGGAGTTGGAACCCCAGTCCTCATGCTCTGGGGAGGTCGGAGACACGGCAGCCCTCCTGAGAGAAGATGGGAATTGTGTGAGTAGGATGTAGCCCACTCCAAGGTGTGTGATGCGGGCTTCTCACATGAGGACAACTCATCCTCTCCTGTGTGACGGCGTCCCAAGCCTCAGATGTCTTTTCCAGTTGTTGCTTAGCACAGCAGATGCACAGGATGGTTCTGATTTCATGACACTTCTGCCAACTAGAAGCACTGGGTGACTGACAGCTAGAGATGAAAGGTAACATGTGTGTCTGCAGCCTCCTAGGGAGGGATTTTGTAAGCTGATACCTCTGAGCCATAAAATAAACAGAGGAGACTGGATGCCAAGAGCTCCTGTTCTGAAGGTTGATTGTAGCACATTTATGGAGACATGATGATGTGACAAAACGTGTACTTTACTATCGATGAGTTGTTTTTGAAAGGGATGCTGTGTGTAGACACCAGTTTGGAAATGAGTTCCCTCTTATTGCTGTCAAGTGAATTTTCAGAGAAATACTCATAGGGAAGTCACATAAATAATTAAAAATATTAAATATCTTGGGCCTGGGAATGTAGCTTAGTGATAAAGTACTTGGCTAGCATGCATGGCTCTGGGTTTGATCCCTAGTACCACAAAATAAAAAATAAAAAACTCAGAGTAGAAAAGAAAAGTAGATTGAAACTAATTTGAGTTAATCTGATATCAACTTTTTAAAAAACTCAAGTAAAGAAGTAAATTTTTAATGTCTGGAGTATAAAACACTTTTCCAAGAACCTTTCTCATAAGAGTTCTTGATCTTTCTATGTGTCGTGTTTCAGTTACTTGGTAGCTCAGTTTATCTGAGACCTTCGCTGGTCAGCCCCTCAGCATCCTCATAGGATTGCTGCGATCCCCTGTCCAGCATGTATGTGGATTGCAGAAGAATTCCAATTTTAAATCTAAGCTA
Organism: Heterocephalus glaber; assembly: GCF_000247695.1. The sequence goes on along the minus strand of NW_004624855.1, from coordinate 2,501,572 downwards.
GTCAAATATATTACAATACTAAATAAAATCATCTTTGCATTGGTTAATTCCATGGATAAGTGGATAATGACAATTTATTGCTGCAAAATTTTGCAGAGAAATGATCAAATTTTAGATCTGAGTTGACACAGTGTATTCCATTACCAAGGCAAATAAATGGCTAAGAACACAGGCTTACTGGTTGTATGAATGGGAGCAACTTGCTCAATTTGAGATTTTTCTGACTTCTGGTTCTCACAAGCTGGGGATAGCCCTGTACGGAGTCCATTAATGGTGGCTTATTGTGTAATGTATGCAAAGTGCTTGTTATATCTTCCAGTGCACCTAAGTATTAAATAACTGGTGACAGTTGTTGTTGCTCATAACAGATACTGAGGAAATCAACTTAGAGAAGTGTCTAGGGTCTGGAAATCAGGGCCATATGGTAATCCTTAGGCCTGAGGGAAGTGTTTGTTAGGCAAGACACCAAGATATCAATATAATCATGTGACAGGAGTCTACTCTCTGGAGCTGGTAGAATCTGGAATTTAGTAACAAAGATGAAGGAAAGATCCAGGATAGAAAGTGAGAGCTGCATGTTTTTGTAGGATTTCCCAAGCCTCCATTTATTCAACTGTAGCATGGGACTAACAGTCTCTTCTGTCCAGGTGGCTATGAAGGCTAAAATGAGAAATGTGCATGAACTGGAGACCATGCAGAAGGCCCTTGGCACATGATTCCCTCCTTCTTGCTTTTTGTCACTAAAGTGGCACCTAAGTCCTCAGCTTGTACCCTAGTCTGCCCTAGGGCTGCTGGAAGCAGACTCATTTAGAGCCTCACATGTGTTTAGATCTCCCACAGACTGAGCGGGGGGTACTGGGAAGGAGCTCTGGACTTATTAGACTGGAGCTCAGTGGAGTCTGGGCTGAGAGCTGCAGGCTCAAGCAGGAGGCCTGGCAGCATGGGAAGATGCCTTCACTCCCAGGACACATGGGGCAAATGTCAGCTTTTAGCATCACAGTTGCTGCTGTTTGGGGTGAGTGGTGGCCTCAGTGTCCTAGAAGGTGATAAGCTTTTTGAGGACATGGTGGTGCTACCCAAATTTGTATTGCATCCCAGCCTGACCCTGCTTCCCAAAGCCACAGGCCCTTGCAAAGTACTGTAGATGTTTGACTCTTCATCTTCCTCAAGGATCCTCCTGACCCCATTGCCATTGTCCTAGGCTTCCCACTGTCTGACTGGGCTGAGCAGGGAGCCTGAACCTGCACTTTGAGCTCAGTCATGGGCTTGGCCTCCCTCTCGAGTTGCTTCTTCCCAGTTGGAGGGATCTGTCAGAAGTGGCTCTAGGAAGCAGATGACAAGGAAGGCAGCTGCTTTCAGCACAGTGAGTCTCCAGGGAGCCAAAAGAGAGGATGAGCCCAGGCATGATTGCTTGTGAGTAACAAGGGCCATGGCCTCAAAGTCTGGTGTGGACGTCACACCACAGTGAGCAGGCTACATCACCTGTCACCCTGAAGGACTCCTTGTGCCTGCATGGGCCTTCTGGAGTTGGAGTCAGCCTCAGCCCCAATTCTTCCTTGCCACAGCTGTGACACATCCAAGGAGAGGACTTGGTTCTGTACATGTACCAACTTCCCACAGTGAATGTAGTCATTATGTGTTGCAAATATGTACTAATAAAAATAAAACTTAAGAAAAGGAAAAGGATCCAAAAGCAGAATCTAAAGGAAGGAAGAAGCAAAGATAATATATGGTACAAACAGAACCCCCTCTTGTCAGAGCCCCCCTACCTGGGAGAAGAGACCTGCTCTGTCCTGGAGATGGTGCTGGTTGGCAACCAATCAACATCAGTACTATTGAACATTCCTTGATCTTCTCTTCCTGTTCCCTTGATTGTCCTTTTTCCTTTGCTTCTGATTCCCCTGAGAAAACCCCCATAGCCACATGAAATTGTTCTGCTCTTTTGATCCAGAAAGCTATTCCCACTTACAATCCTGTTTTTGCACATATAAAGATTTTTTGGAAAGGACTCCAATAACATTGCTAAACAAACTCCAAGAGAAATCCTGGCCTTTGTTCTAGATTTCACATGAGCACAGCCTAGCCTTTAATTCAGCATCTTATTACAACTATCAGAAGAACAATAAAAATATTTTTATTATATTTGTAAATTACAGTGTCAGTTCTTGCTTAATGGCATGGTATGAAATTAGATATTTTTTCTTAATAAACTTTTATAGACATTTAATTTAACTGATTTTTAAACTATATAACCTGTCATGGTATAAGAGATATACATAGGCTATAAATTGACTATCTTTATATTGACTGTTTTTTCCAGTCTTTTTAGTCTCTGTAAACTCTTTCATTAAGGAAATAAACAAACCACTACAAAAGCTCCAGAAATGCAGCAGTAATCGAATTGGAGTGCTGTCTCAAGCCACAATTTTTAAGCCAGGGCAAGAAAGACCACGTTCTCAGTTTCTGTTTCCAAAGTATTTGAATTAATGCTAATATGTGATTCATGTGTATAATTTATTACCTTGTTCCACAAAATATAGTCTTTTTATCTTATCTGCCTTTGGCTGCATAATAAAATATGGGGTAATTATGGAGCTGGGATCCACATTCCTATTTATCATCATTTTTAAAAAGAAGCAGATGTCATTAGTCTAACGTTTGTATGAAAGAATAAAGGTCTATAAATAGGTGGATCACTAAAAAATGGGGGAGAAGATGAGAGAGGAAAGGGCTTGTCAGACCAGAAATGAAGAGAAACTACAAGCTAAAGTGGCAAGAGCAGTATGGATTCAGAGCAAGGACAGACAGCAAACTGGTGAGGCAGAGCAGAGATCCCCAAGGAGGCCCTGTACCTCTTCAGGGAAAGGAAGGATTGTTTGGTAAATGAGATTGAGAAAAACCAAGTGACTCACTGGCTAGAGGGAACAATAAACAATAAACCTACCTGACCTCCCATTCAAAAGTAGACTCAAGGTAGACTGAAGATGTAAATGTCAAAGTAAATGGTAAAGTTAATGAAGGAAAATGTAGGGACACGTTGCAAGGTCAGGCAAAAGGTTTTAAACAAAATTTCCAAAGTACAAATTATAAACCAAAATCTGATCTAGATTATGTCAAAGTAGATTCTAATTGTTTAATGACAGACTTCCAACATTAACTGATTGATGATAGGATAATAGTGGGTGAAGCCATGACACTCTATATCGGTACCATTCGGTAGATGGTATTTATGGACACCCAATATTTCACCAACATTTCTGTAATGCCAGCTTTACCCTGCACTGTTCTAGGTACCTTATGTCTATTAACTCACTTAATCCTTATGCATTCTGTGAGATATGTGCTAGGGTCCCTATTTTGTAATATAATAATAATTATAATAATATAATTATATCCTCAGCATCTGGGAATGGTGGGTGTCAGAGATGCAGAATCTCAGGCCACACCCAGACCCTCTGAATCAGAAACTCGGGGGGGCACCCAGCAGTCTGTCTTCACAAGCCTTTTGGGTGATTCTGAGAGTTGCTGTGCTGAAGGCAGGTGGGTAAGGACAGGACAGTGGTTTGAGGTGAGGTCAGCTGGAAACCAATTCCCATGCTGTCCTATCTTAGGGGAGTCACAAAGTTGCTCCCAGACTCTATTCCATCCTTTAGAAAATGGAAGGTTATGACAACTTCTCACATAAGGCTACTGTAATGCTAAAGATTTAAAATACCTGGAATATATCTAGCTCTTTTGTTTTGGGGACTAAAAATTTTCAATAATCAAAGCAACACCAAATAGTGCATAATCTCATCAAGATAAATTAATGATTCATGAGTCGAATAAACATAGTTTGCTTTTGCTACATAGTAAAACAAAAATCACTGATGTAAAACAATACCGTCACTCTCTGCGAAATAGAAAGCTTGGAGTAAGAAGCTTCTCCTCTATCCTGTATGAAGATGATCAGCTTCCCATATCTGCTCTGCCATTTCTTTCTGTTGTCACAGTGGAAGGGCAGGAACACCTCCTCTACAGAGGCCCATTTCCCACCTGGGCTCTGGTGCCTGCCTCTCACCTTCTCAGTTGATTCCCACTTCCCTTCCACCACTTTAGCCCCCTTGCCCTCCGTCTATCCTCACAAGCATTTGCTGCCTATCTCATATTTGAACGTGCTTGAGTGTCCCTCAGTTTTAGAGCAATCGTCTTTATCCCTGTGTCCCCACAGCTGAGCACCCATGTTCCTCTGTCCTAGGCACTCACATGGACTGTGCATGCCCACCTTCCACTTGTCTCTCAGCCCAGTGTGGTCTCCTCTAGAGAATCAGCTTATTCTGGGGTCTCTGATGTCTTTCAGGATGCTTGTCACTCACCTCTCTGCTTCTGGTCTTGAATCACCTGTATGAGAGCAACAAATAGAGTCCATACCCTTGGGAACACTTCCAGGCAGCTGGCATGCTCACCACACCTTCCTGTTTTACTGTTCTGCTCATCTGGTGGTCTCTGTACACCTCCTGCTTCCCTTTTCCAAATTTTTCCTGATTCCTGCGGAAAACAAATGTACCTGAACAGACAGACGTGATTGCCATGTGCCTATCTGGTGATTCATGTCTACTTCCAGGAACCATGAATCTGAAATCTGCAGAGGTCTGTCAGAAGTATTCCAGTTATTAAGGTGAGAAAGTAACTTTTGGTTAACTGTTACATGTTTCATTATATCCAACACTGCTGAGATTTCCAAGTGCCCACTCAGAAAGTAGATGCTCTTCAGAGACTTTCATGTCAATGGTTTCATTTTTCTATTCTTAATTTTTTTCAGTAACATTCTATTGGTAAACAACTCAAACCTCAAAGCCTGACAAAATACACTGATAAATTATTCATGAATGCCTGTATTTATTTTAACTTCCTTAACATGCTGTTTCAACAAATCATGTAAGTAATGCATAATCATGATATCCTTTTCTGGACTGTTAGGAAAATTCTTATTTCATTTTGTAAATTCATTTTGTGAAATAATATCAAAATTTGCTATTGTTTAGAACAATTATTATAGCAATTATTATAGCAACATGATCTTGTGATCCTTATTGGCTACTTTATTGTATTTCCATCTCTATCTTTGAATCTTTAAATAAAGTAAAATACCATCTTTACCTGTGAATTTTTTGACATTAGCACTTATAAATGTACTAGAGATTTCAAAAATTTGTATTTCATGTTAGATCACAACTTTTTAATTAAAAATGTAAAATTTTCCAAGGAAAATTATGACAAATAATCATATACCTACCATCCAAAATGAACAAATGTGGGGATTTTCTCTTATGTACCTTAGATTTTTTTTTTTTACAAAAATAAATAAGCCATTACAGATCAAGTCAAAATTTCCCTTAGTATTACTGGTTAAAACATAACCCCCAAATTTGGTCACTTGAGACACTAAGCTATCAGTCTCACAGATTTATTTGGATCAGGAATTTAGAACAGCCCTAGCAGGGCATGAGCATGTCTTCTCCACAGTGGGAAGGCTCAGAGGCTGAGATGACCCAAACGCGTTGGCAGGAGGCATCTAGAGATATCTTCATTTAAATATTAGCAATTAGTACTGCTAGCAGCTGGGACCCTAGCTGGACCTGTCAACTATGACACCTGCATAGGACTCTCCATGTAGCTTGGGCTTCCTCCCAGCATGGCTACCTCACCTTCTCACCAGGCAGCTCAGAACCCCAAGATATGGTCTGATTCTCAAAGCAGTAGCACCATCCTCTTCCCTAACCCAGCTTTGGGCATTACATTTCATCCTTTCCACTCCATTTCATCAGTCCCAGGAGAGTCAAGGGTCCTTCATGGATTCAGGGGAAGAGGAATCAGACTGCAACTTCTGCAATGTTGTGCTAGAGTATGTGGTGGTGGGAATTCTAGTCATGGCATCTTTGGCTAGTTCACAGGTACAGGTCTCCCTCCGCAGGGACATCTGCTCCTGTGGTGGATATCTAGTCCAGTTTTACAGTTTTCCAACATTTGTCATGAGTGGTTTTTCATGACAACTTCATCTCCCTAAAAACTAATCACAGACAATGATGCAATCCAATTTTAGGACTAGGCATTGTTAATGCTCCCCTATTGTTATTTATCAAGCTAGGTTAGGGGAACATGGCATTAAGGAAGCAGTATGTACATTTATATATATACAATAATTTATATTTTCTAATAATTTGTAATCATTGGTACTAAGTAGTAAAACCTCACTTCATGAAACATTTTGCCATGTTTAAACTACATTCACATTTATTGACTCAGTTGAGCCTCCCTAAAAGTAAAATGATTAGTATTTTAAGACTTAAGATCATATTTTGTGAGACTCAAATAAGAGTGGGTAGTGAAATGCTTTATAAATTGTACAGAACTGTTAAAATGCCCCTTCCCATTAAATCTACCCATCAGATTTTTTAGTAAGCTAGTTAGATATTGTGATCCTCACCTGTTTTTCTCCTTTTGATCTTCTTATTGGCCCATGCCCTTTCCTTCTGCCTCATCTCCATATGTTGGGATATGACCAGTTCTTGGAAGCCAGGCTCAGATGTTGCCTCCTCCAAAAAGCCTTTCCTGACACATACCTCCCAGCTGGGACTCATCTCTCCCTCCTCTGTTCTTACAGAGTATTCTATATTTCTCTTACAATATTTAAGTGTGTTCCACTATGCATTCTATTTCACATACCACCTCCCTGGTGCTCAGCTGGAACCAGAGCTTCACCTGGATCCCCCTTCAGTGCATAGCAGTGTGCCTCCCATGAAGGAGCAATCTGTAAAAGTCTGAATGAATGAATGAATGAATGAACCATCTTTTCACCAAGGTTAGCTTGCTTATGACGCTCCCATTATGCAGAATGCGAGATCTGGAAGTACTTCAATGTGGCAATATCTTGTGAGACTGAAATCTTCCCTGCTAGACCATCGCACACGGAGAGGACTATAACCTCGCTTTGGGGGGGCTCATGCTTCTGTAGCAGCAGGGTGCTCATTTGTGGGGACTCAGCTCTCCACTTCAGAGCAGATTAAGGTGAAAAAGATCCAGGAGAGAGAGGCTGGGGGAAGAACCAGGGGAGGCTGGTCAGCTCTTTCCTAGAATGCTGCCAACCTCCAGGGTAAGCAGGAAGTTATTAAAAGAAGTTAACCTGTTGTCCTGTTTCCACCTTCAACTTGGAAACTCTACAATGACAGAGGGTGAAGTCTTTGCTTCCCAGTGTGCTCCGGAGGGATCAACTGAGTGGGTGCACTGATTGCTGAAGGAGGAGTTCCAGAAAGCTCTCCTTACTGTTTTCCCAAGAGGAAAGATGAGGAGCACTGCAAGGAAGACCACATGGTCACCCCAAACCAGATCTGGACCTTCAATGCCTTTGTTCCTGCATTTCTTCAGAGAGGTAGTATGAGAGGCTCACAGAAAGTCAGGTACTCAGTGCACACAACCAGAACCCACCTTTGTGCAGTACAGTCCCCGTTTTTCTGCAAAACTGAATCAATACAGTCTTAGGAATGGTCAGTTTTCCTGGTGTCTAGCCTAAGTCTGAGCTGAGAAAAAGACATATAAACTGCCAGGATGAGCCAGAAATCATGACACACATCTATAATCCTGGAACTCTGGGAGGCTGTGGATCATAAGTTCAAACCCAGCCTAAGCAACTTAGTGACTTAAGGTAACTGTCTCAAAATTAAAAATTTAAAAAGAGGTGCTGGGAATGTAACTCAATGTGAAAGCTTTGGGTTCAATCCCCAGTACTGCATATAAAACAAAACAAAACACTGCCAGAATGGCACTCCATTCTAGAATCTTCTTTTCTTTGCAAAGCAAGCATAATTTTAATACCAAGATACATAACTCTTGTATACTCAAAAGCCTACACCTTCCCTCTTGCCAATTGGTCCTAAGAGCAATATGAAGCTGCCAAAATGCAGGGAAAGAAAAAACAGGCTGTTAGGATGCCGATACTTTTTTGCACTTTACCAGTCATAGGACATTTTATTTCAAACACAAGGCAATAGTCAATTGGTGAAAATATGATGAAAGTGGCTCACATATGGAAAAGGGATACTTTAGTGAAGCGTTATATATTTAAAGAAGAATAACAAGGGCCTTAAAAATCTTGAAACAAGAGTGTTTGGCCATTTCCTGCACCGTACATTTATCCAAGCAAGATTATTTTAGAATGGTCTCTTAAACTTGGTTAAATGAAGAAAGTATATGTCAGTAATTTGAAAAAAGAAAACTGCATTCTTTGTTCGGCTGAAGGAACAGGTCAAAGCAGCCAAAGGTCAGGGTGGACTTGGGTGCTGCAGGGTGTGGACATAGGAGGCAGATGTCTGAGTTCAGGGCTCTTTCCCCCAAATGACTAGCGTGTAACCTCTGCTCAGTGTCCTGATTTCTCCAAGTCTCGGTTTCTTCATCTGTACAGTGAGGATAATAGTCTTCTTCACAGAGTGCTGGACTCAGTGAGGCAACATGTGTGTAAAACAACTTATTGAAACTCTGTCCAGTGGAGCATGAGGTGGGTGTTAATTGCCAATAAAAGTGAATTTCAGCTGCTCAGTTTCAGACTGAAAGCCTGCCATGGTGTGTCTTCACCAGAATGTGTAGAATTGAAATCACCCAGCTGTTGAAGGCTGTTGGCTGGTGGAGCCCAGCTTACTAGTTAGTGTGTGTTCAGAGAGGAAGTGCTAAATGCCATGGAGTCATTATGAAATCCATGTACATTTTCTTTGTTTTAATAATGCCAGACCATCATAATAAAAACAATTTGTATGTAAAATGCATTAAGAAGCAAATATTTTTGATCTAGGATCTTGCACAACTATTGGTGTTGTGATTGCAGGTCCCATGGCAAATTAGACAAAAAAACTGGATATTAAGTTAATTTTGCACACCAGATGTGGGAAAGATCAGCTCTTTCCTAATGTACGCCACATCTAGCCAAGGACAGTTCTGAGTATCCTAAGAGGAAAAGAGGAGACACTGTTGAGTGAGGTGAACTGCTAGCAAAAAGGTCTTTGCACATGTGGAACCAGTCAGAGTTTCTTGACAATGTTTGGTCTGCACTCCAGTCCAAATTATTAACTCTGCAGTTGTCATAGGGGAGTGTTTGCAAAGCTGAGATCTCCAGGTGGACTCAGTCAATAATTCTATTGTCCTGAGGCTGGACTGGACTTCCTTGAAGTTCTCCATCATAAAACCTGGCACAAACTGTCCTAAGGTTAAATGTTTGCCTTATTCCAATCAATTGGAAATGTTATGAAAACAATCCCATTGTCCAATCCCACTTACTCTTGCTCTCAAATACAAACCACCAAAAGAACAATAAACAAAGTAAAACTGAACACAAGACACAGAGAACAGAAGGAGCCATCCACATAGTCTGGTAAGAAAGCTGAGGGTGGACTGGAAATTTTTTGTTTGCTTAAATCAGTTCCCAGTTTTTAATCTTGAAGTAATTTGTCAACTACTTCTAACAATAGCTTCTGTCTGTCGTATTAGATTATTTGAAGTTATCTTTCCCCTCTAAAACGTTTATTGTTTTTTGTCACTTAATAGTAATCTTTGAGTGTTATGAGTGACCCCAGTGTTTGTATCTAATGCGCTTTCTGTGCATCAAGTCAGAACGTATCAGGCAGATCCCTGAGCTTCAAGATTATTCAGTGTTCTCTAATTTGACTTGAGAAGATTCTAGAAGGATCCTAGAGTTAGAAAAGTAGGAGTAAAATTATAATACATCCTTTTAATATTCATATCAAATTCAATCATTTCTAGAAGTTTAAAAAGACATGCATTAAGCTAGGAAAATAACAAAGATTTCAGTTCTGTCAGCTAGTTTTCATATTCTGGAAAAGTCATTTTCTACAGGGCATTGGTGTTGGTATTTCTTCAGCTTGTCTGTCATAAGAGTATGTTCATATTTGAAAATGTGGGCTCTGGCAAACTTTAAAAGGTGCACATGTTACTACATATTCTCGGGAGGTTCTGAAAATCATTGCCGGGTGTGGTTTCCAAGTAGAGAGAAAGAGCTTCCAATAATTCTGAAAGACAGAATCTGAAATCTGATAAGATGTGATGGTTCTTATTTTCCATGCTAGAACCCTTTCTCAAGGAATGTCTGGTGGGCAGTAATATAAATGAGGAAATCCTTGATATCTCAAGATGGTAGATTTTTAAAAGAGATTGGAGTCTGGATGTTCTAGAAGTAACCCAAAGAATTCAACATCATGCCCTCACATGGAGGCAGAGGAAGAGGACAGAGAGAAAAGACTTTACTTTTAATTTTCCTCAAAAGAGATGAACTTATTTAAGGATTTTTAAAACTTTTAAAAACTATTTAATGCATTTCCACTATCCACTTCATTATCCCTGTCACCCAACCCACCATCTGATGGCTTGTCCCGTGGGGTTTTAGAACTTGAAAAGCTATAGAACATCTTTTTGCAGTATCTGAAGAAAATTTATAGCAGCAAAAATATCTCTACTGGGGGCTGGGGATTTAGCCCAGTGGTTCCGCTGCCTGCCTCACAAGCGCAAGGTCCCGAGTTGGATCTCCGGTACCAAAAAAAAAAAAAAATCTCTATTACAGTTTTCAAAATGTCAATCACATGTGATAGAACTAAATTTTGCAAGAGTAAAATGCCAAAGTGTCTTTCTTTCTGGCAGGCTAATTTAGTATCTCTCTTTTTTCCAAACCAAAGAATTGTAAAAAGCAGCTAAGCTTTGTATGACTAGTATCAATTTTAACTATTATAATGGTGCTAAGGATCAATCCTATGTATTTTGTTCTACTGTATTGTATGTACAGTTATCAAACACTTGGCTCTGTTTTGTGCTGTTGTGTTATATCAGATACATATCAGCCTCTGGGGATAATTTCAGTCAGTGTCAGAGGAAAGCAAGAAGCTATGACTCAAGTTTTGTACTTCTTTCTGATTAGCATCTCATTTTTTATTACCTGCTCATATGCAGATAAATATATTATATATATATATATATCTACAAGCCAAATATGTCATTGGTTTTTATTCTTCTTATTTATCATTTCCTTCTTCCACATATCCTGAGTCATTTTCACATATTTATACCCTTTTAAAAGTTTTTAATTGGTCATTTTAAAACCACAGAGCTACCTGTGATAGGTGGCCACTAAACAATTGAGCAGTTCCTATGCTCTGCTAATGTATAATTAGCTCTGGACCAAGAGGCCATGTGGCCACCCCTATTCTTCTTCTTCATATTTCCAGTAAAACTCTCCCAACTTAAAAAACAAAAAAGCCTTTGTAGCTCTCACTTATTTCAAGAAATTTGTCCAGGGGATTATTATGTAAAGGCCACAAAATCAATTATGTACAAGAAAAGGTTTTTATCCCTATAATTAATTCAGGCTAATCTAAGCTATTCTGATATCTTATTTTTGAAAAATTGGAGTTGAAAAACTGGGGAAACAAATGGATATCTGTGGAATGTGCTCAAGCACATTTATTTGAGTAGATCTGTGTGTTTTACAAAAGGGCTTGTAATCTACATAAATTATTAAATTATGTTACATAATATTTTTAACATTTGTTTTAGAATAAGTTGGAATATGAGGTTTTAAAAACAACTAGAATAATTTTATTGAAGTTATAATTTAATTTTTGCATCCAGTACATTCATTTGCTTGCTCTGATGTGACTATACTTCAAAATTCTTCTACAAAAATTCTTAGTATTCCCTTTTTAAAATATGACTTTGGTGTGTCTGTTTAATAAAGGTGAAAAAAGTCACATAATGCCTTATCCAAACTTAAGAGTTCATTTAAGAACCGTGGTCATGTATATAGTATATTTTGTGGCCATTCATGATAATAGCATAGAAGATTCGCATATTCATATGTCATGTGTAGATTTTATAAAATGAAAATAATTTCATCTTTATAAAACACACATAAGTACAAAGCATAGATAACAAAATCTAAAAGAATATGCATATCAGAGTAGAATTGCAGGTGACGATAAAGATTTTTGTTTTCTTCTAATTTCCATATAGTTACTGTATTACTTAAATTACAAAAAAATTTAAAACAATGCTTTTTAAAATAATTGATTAATTTTTTTAGCTTTTAAAACTGGTGGTACAGAATGAAAACATAGTAAATCCAAGCTTTTGAGCCAAAAAATAGGGATATATTATCTGAGTAAAATGTTCATTTTATTTTTATTTTTATTTTATTTTTGCTGCAGTACTGGGGATTGAACCCAAGGCCTCACATGTGCTAGGGAAGCATTCCAACACTGAGCTACACCCTCAGCCAAAAGTTCATTTTAGAGACAAAGAAAAACTTTAGAATTGAGATTTTCTGGCTAATCCAAGATATGTGGCCAAAATTCAGGGGCTTAACTTCTAGAGCTAACTGCAATTGGCGTCTCTGAAGGCTCTGCTGGGCAGGGCATCTGCAGTCAGTGCCTACATTTCATCTAAGCTTTATGACTTTATCAGGCAGAGAAGGGACGGGAAAATGATGAGCCAGACAGAAAACAGTGGGAAGCTCAGGATGGGAAAGCCAATTTGAATGTGGGTAAATATGCCAGTGCAGCTGAGAGAGTGCAAAGTCATAGGTCATAAAGATTTAAAAATGTGTCAGGGCCTGATGGGAAGGGCCTAGAAATAAATATAAAAACCTGAACTTTATTCAAGTGGGAACCATTGAGTTGATTAGGCTTTATCTAAAGGAGGGATAACCTCATTTTCAAAGCAGAAACCAAAATAAAGACATTCCTCTCCAACACCACAGGTAGGAGCTGTTATTATTGTACAGTAGATTATTATTTTTCCAGTCATATATACAGCTGCTTAAAGGACCTTTATCCCTAATTTGATTTTTTAAAAATTAACTTTATTGGTATATTTTAGATATATATGATGATAACATTCATCCTAGGGAATTTATACCTGTAGATAATCTTGCTGCTTCTTTTTTTTTGGTACTGGGGATCGAACTCAGATCCTTGCGCTTGCGTGGCAGGTGGGCAGAACCACTGAGCTAAATCCCCGGCCCATTGCTTCTTCTTTTTTTTCCATTCCCCTCCCCTCCCTTCAACCTCTCTTCCTCTCCCTATTTAAAAAAGCTTTGTTTCCATTTTTTCCTTCTATTCTCTTTTTTTCTTTTGCCTTCCTTTCTTCTTTTTATCCTCCCCCACTCCGTTTCCCCTTCCCATTTGAACATTTTCCTCCTGTTTTGGTCCTTTGGTTTTTCACACCAGAGAAACAATGCAATATTTAAACATGTGTATCTGATTTATTTCACTTAAGAATATGGTCTCAAGGTGCACCCATTTACCTAGAAATGTCTCAAAGTTTTCTTTCTTTATGGCAGTATAGTACTCCATTGTATAAAAAACACATATTTATCCATTCATTGATTGATGGGAATTTGAGCTGTTTCCAATATTTAGGTATTACAAACTGTGCTGCTATGTACATGGGTGTGCATGTATCACTGTGGCATAATGCTAATATAATGTTTTTAAAGCCTATCAGCAAACATATTTTTGAAAGCATGTTCCCAGAAGCTTGAACTTTGGGTCTTAGGAATCATAGTGGATATAGGGGAACATAGTACTGTGGAATGCCTTTTCTCCATTGTTTAAGGTGACCTTGGTCCCTAGGACTGAGAATAGTGGTAAAAACATGAGCAGATACTGTGTACACCTTTAAATTAGCATTTTTCTAAAGGGGAAGTGAGTCAGGTATGGTGGCGAACACCTATAATTCATACACTCTGGTGGGCTGAGACAAAAGGATTCCAAGTTTGAGCACAGTCTGGGTAACTTAGCAAGTTAGTGAGACCCTGTCTTAAAGTAAAAAGTAAAAAAGGGCTGGGGAAATAACTCTGTGCCATGCTCCTAGATTCAGTCCCCAGGACACCAAATTAATCAATTAGCTAATTAATTAATTAATGGTGGATGAATAGCTTCAAAGTTTTACATATAAAACTTTAAGGCACACATTTAGACTTAGGAAAGAAGTGTTCTAAAGTAAATTTATTTTCTTAAATATTGGCTTTAAAGATATGGAGAGAGAAAAAGAGAGATGCCTTGTTAGCAAATAGAATATTGTACATGGGGTTATTTTGGTTTTTTGGAGACAGAGTCCTGCTATGTAACCCAGGGTGGCCTTGAACTCGCAACAATCCTCCTGCCTCAGCCTCCTGAGAGTATAGGCATGTACCACCACACCCGGCCACGCTAATAGAATATCGTGATGTCCATTTTTAGCCATGATTTTTCTACTGATCTGAAATGCTGAACTAAAACCCTGCTTATGATGTACTGGGGTCTGGAGCAAAGAGAGTACCAGCAATACCTTGCATCTAAGATTTCAGCATCAGATGTGGTGACAGTAACACTTCATTTCACTCTGTTATGAGTTCAGTGGAATAGAGAAAATTTTAAAAACTTGAAATTCCTAAAGTACACTTTCATAATAGTAGGAGCTGTTTAGTTTTCTTAATAAAACAAAACATTGATTTCCAAGTGATTTCTAGTCTGAAAGCACTTTTCGTGTGACTTTTAAGTGTGGAAAAGGGGCCGGGGATTTAGCTCAGTGGTTTCACCGCCTGCTGCGCAAGCTCAAGGACCCGAGTTCGATCCCCGGTACCCAAAAAATAAATGAATAAATAAATAAATAAAATAAAGTGTGGAAAAGGGAAATATTGTCATGTAGGTCTTGTGTTACAAGAGCCAAAAAATGCTGATGCCTAGTTTTATTAAATTTGATTTGTCTGAGAAAAACATAATAAAAATCCATATTTATTTATTCATCAGCTGAGTGAATTCCCCTACCCCATGCACAGCTTGAGTGAGGGAGAGCTCCAGCTCCCAAACTGGCAGACCAGCTGGAAATTTCATTTCTGATTTGAATCTTAAAATATGCCTTTTGACAGGATGCTCCCTTTCATGATAAATTGCCCTTATTTTATCAATACATGAGCTTATTGCATCTCACTGAAACTATGAATTCAAGCTTTTCAGTTCTTGTTTCTTGCAGTAACTGTTTCACTGGAATTGTTTTCTCTAAGTGTACAGATGGTTCTGCTCTTCTGAACTGCTGAGGCTTGCCCTTGCTTGGTTGTTTCCTCGCTCTACTGATGTTTACAGAGGGATGGAGTTTGTTGGGTTCTGGCAAGTGCCCTGAAATCTGTCAAGGGTGATACAGTGCCTGTTCGGACCTTTCAGAGTCCACTTATTGTCATTTTTCTGGTTTGTTTGGTATACTATTCACTTTCCTGTCACTGGGACAAAATACCCAACACCCACAGTGTAAAGGAGGAAAAGTTTATTTTGGCTCCCAGTTTCAGAAAGTTCTGTCTGTGACTGGCTAACTCCAAGGCAGAAATAGCATGGTAGAGGAGAGCTGCTTGACCCACAGCAGCTATGAAGCAGAAAGAGAAGGAAGGAGCCATTGTATACCCTTCTGAGTCACACCCCCAGTGACTCACCTCTTCCAGCCATCCCCAGCTCCTAATACCACATTCACAGTGAGTTAACCCACTGATGAGTATGGTGCACCATGATCCAATCACCATTCAAAAGCCTCACCTCTGAACACATAAGACCTTGTGGGGGGAGGCATTTAGATCTAAACTACAACATGTGGGATCAGGAGATGTCCATGGGATTTGGAGTTCTAGTGGCTTTTCCTTTTAGGGTTTGCTGTGGCCAGAAGTGGCAACTCTAGGTTTGTGTAGGGCCATGCTCTCCGTGCAGGCCCTAGGAGCACTCAGTCTGTTCCTCTCTCTTGGCTTCTGTAATTGCCCACACTCCTTGCCCCTCCCTCCTTGGTAGACACCAAACCCCTATCTCTGCCTTAGTCTCTACATACTTCCTTCTACTGCATGCCTTTTTCTCTGTTTTCTTATGTGAGTGATTATCATTAGGTGAACCAGTATGACCTCATTTTAATTGATTATATCCACAAAGACTTTATTTCCAAAGAAGTACACATTCTGAAATCCTAGAAATAAAATTTTTTGGTGGGGAAAGACATTATTCAACTCAGGTAGAACATGCCACAATTAATTATACCCAGAAGACATCTAAATAGCTGATAACCTTATCCAACACTTACATGTTAGGCTAGATTCTGATTTAATTGGTCTGAAGTGGAGCTCAGATGTTTTTCAGTTACCTTAAGTAATCTCTAAAGAGCAGCCAGTCTTGAAAATCTCTTTTTAAAACCATTAGTTATTATCATCATCATCATTATATGACTGATCATAAGGTAATTAGTAATATATTTATAGTACCTATGTCATCTCAGTAACACCATCAGTGCTGTTTTTTCATTTTCTAGATGGGGACACAGAAGGTCTGGTGTTAAGACAATCACCAAAGGGCACAGAGCTGGGGGCGGGGGCACAGCCACAATCTCAGCTGAGTGATTCCAGCATCTCCACTCCTCTGCTCAGCTCTGCACACATGGAGCCTTTCATCTTCTGTCTTTCCACACGGTCAGTCATTTAGAGAAACTGTAAATGTGTTGAGATGCGTAACTACATGTCTTCACCACAGAGAAATGAAACAGCCTGAATGGAGGGGCTGATGTATCTAGTGTACCTTTTTTGATGTAGTGTAGTATTTTCATTTCTCCCAGTGTAACAAGTCAGACAAAAAGTCACGTATTTTAAGAGACCTTTCCATCCTCTTTCAAAGCTTATTTGCTTAACCATACCTTAAATCATGGCCATGAGAAGCCCTAGGAACTGGTGGCCAGGACAAGCGAGGATCAGGACCCTTTGTGTTCTAGGCAATGGTTATAAACTCTCAGTTCACTCTATCTCTCTGGCTAATTTCCTCTTCCCGTGCTCTTGCTCTGTGTGGAGGCCTTTCCAGGCTCATCCTCTATCCTTCTGAGCTTCACCCTCCTCCTGTCCTGATCTCTCCTATGCCTCTGGTTTCCTGTCTCACCATGGATTTGCACTCCCTTCAGCACTGAAGGTGGGAGACAGGTGGCTGCTCAGCTTAAAAGACTGATCTTCACATCTCCATACGCGGGGCGGGGGCAGAACCTCAGGCTGTCCACGTGTCTGTCTCTGTTTGGGCATCTCACCACATTGCCTCAAATGTCCTTTGTTCCCCTTTGCTTCCCACCTAAATTCAGCTCATTGTTGCAGTCTATTTACATCCCACCTTTCTCGTGATCTGCCTGCTTCTGCCCCCGCCAGTCATTTCTTTCCGTGCATCCCTCTCTTAGATATTCAGTCTCCATCTCAATTGCTAGAATACATAGATTGGCTTCGGCTCCCAAACTTTATAAAAAGCTCCTCACAGAAGCAGAAACCAGGTGTGCCTATCTCTGTTCTTTTCTTTGCCCTGTGTGAATAATGCCAAGCTCTCCAGACTGAAGTTAGCTAGAAATACCTGTGATTAGTTTTTTTTTTATTAGTACATGGTCACATTTCTTGTGTGTAGTTGGTGCATGTATACAACACATCTTAATCCCTTTGTTCTTTCCCTCTCCCTTCTCTCTCTCTCCTCTCCTTCCATCTCTTGATTTTCTTCCCATTTGAGAAAGATCTATCTCCCTACTTTATATTATCTATCTTTTATTTTACTCTTTATTTATAATTGGGGTTTTTCAAATAAGTGAAACTGTATGATATTTGAGCTTGTTTGTCTGATTCACTTAATGTTATGGTCTCCAGGTGCATCCATTTTCCTACAAATGACTCAAGTTTATCTTTCTTTATGGCAGACTAGTACTCCATTGTGTAAATGCCACATTTTCTTTTTCCATTCATCTGTTGATGGACATACAGACTGCTTCCAAGATTCAGCTATTGTATCATGACAATTCATATCTGTAAGGAAAGAATTATGTTTTGATATTAATCGAAGATGCCAAAATAATGTGACCAGATCAGGTTAAAATATTTCAATTATGAAGAGAATTAAAAATGATCATTTTTCTCCTCATGAATACTCCATCCAAATTATTTTATTTTTGAATACTATAATTTTTTTTTTTGGTACTGGGGATTGAACTCAGGACCTTGTGCTTGCTGGGCAGGTGGCAGAACCACTGAGCTAAATCCTCAGCACTAAATACTGTAATTTTTAACCATTATTAGGCTCAGTGGTGCCTTGCTGTTGATTTATAATGGAACCTGCCCATGGAAGTTAACATGTGATTCTTTGGCTAGTGCCAGATGTAGCCAGGGACACACCATACCTGGCAGTCAAGCCAAAGTGTCACTAATGATTTTAACTGATGAGAGTTTAATGGCTCCCAATTTTGAGCTAAGAGCTGATTAGGAATGTTTTTATTTATAACTTGTATTAGTCCATTTTCTGTTGCTGTAACAAAATTATAAAGCAAAGAGGTTTACTTAGCTCAGAGTTTTGCAGGCTGAATGTGTGAGATCAGGCAGCCACTTCTGTTTGGCCTTTGGTGTGGGCTTCATGGTAGATTGCAGCACAGCAGCTGCAATGACAAGACAGAAAGCCAGAGTTATTCTGGAATCAGGCTCACTCATTTTACATCAGTCCATTCTCAAGTGGACTAACTAGAGTCCTGAGAGAACAGTATTAATTTCCTACCTCTTTTTTTTTTAAATAAGTACTGGAGATTTAACTCAGGGCCTTTGGACTGAGATACATCCCCAACCCCTTTTTAAATTTTTCATTTTGAGACAGAGACCCTAAGTTGCACAGGCTGGCCTCAAACGTGGATCCTACTTCCTCAGCTTCCCAGATTTCAGGTTCTACCACCTCTTGAACACTGCCACACTGGAGACCAACTTCTAGCACATGAACCTTTGAGAAACAGAGCACATTTAATCATAATGGAGCTCATTTTTACAAAGTTGAAAAAGAGGCACATAGGCATTGTAAGTTGCCTTCAGAGACTTCTCTTTTTCCCAGAACAGTGCAAACAATGAATGGGCACTATTTCTCTTGCCTCATGAATGAATTCAAATACTGTTCTGTCTTCTAATGTTCAAATCTCAGGTCAGAGTCTAATCAGAGGGCTGCATAAACCTAAATGGAAAATCCAGCTGATGGCTGACCCTATGATTTAAAGGTCAGTCAAAGCCTTCTCCTGAGTTTCTAATTCTTTTGCATGTTGCATTATTGTTTTTACCTTACTTCTTACCTTTGGGCTTTGTATATTGCAGATATTTTGTCACTTTATTTTTAAGAATAATTTAAAAGTCAACAACTTTGACATATGTCTAATAATAACTTGCCTTGGCATTTTATAATTAATCTCAAATTAACATAATGTCTATGTTACGTTAAAAACAGCCCTAAGTTAGAAACCCTTCAGAGGCACCTAATTTGGCTGGAATTGCTTGTGCTTTCTGCACAACAAAGCAATGTAATCCTTTTGGCCTTATCAGATTGACTTTCTGCTCATGCCAAGGAGAGTTATTCTCTTTGTCCAAAAGTGACTTTGAAGATTAATAAGTAACAGGATAGGTACACATGTATGTATGAACATTAAAAACTTAAAACATTTTTTCATTTAAAAAGCACTTTAAAGAAAAAATCAGAGATGTCTAACTTGTTCTACATAAATTGTCTTAAAGGAAAGACTTAAATTCTTGTGCCTCTAATTCAGACTTAAGTAAATTTTTGGTGGTCTACAATGGCCTCCCATTGGCAAGAAGTGGGTTTAGGCCTTCTGAGAGACTACAAACACCTAGTGCTTATTTTAGGAGAGAAAAGCCTTGCCAATGCAGTCAGTCACCTGGATTCAGTGCCTGCTGACTTATGTTTAAACATATCTCAGGCCAAACAATTTCAGTTTCAGGCAGTGAGTTCAGAGAAGTTTGGGAAACACCAGCCCCAGGAGACAGAGGCAGGAGTCTGTCCCCCTAACTAGGAATCAGAGTCAAAACTTTGCCCTTGAGTCCTACATCTGCAGTATTCCCTGTACTGGAAACATACATGTGCATGTGTGTCTGTGTGCATTTTTAAAAGATATATACTTTGCCAGGGATTTAGCTCAGTGGTTCTGCCGCCTGCTTGCAAGCTCAAGGTCCCGAGTTTGATCCCTGGTACCAAAAAATAAAAAATAAAAATAAAAAATATATATATTTTTAAGTTTATTTATTTTGTACTCTTGAAAGCCATCAGGACCCTAGTCATAAAAACAGAAACCAGGCTAAGTATTTTAAGCAGAAAGAAATTTAATAAAAGGATTTGTATTTGAGCTGTTTTGGAAGGGCTAGAAAAGGAGAGAAAGGGACCAGGAAGAAGAGCTCTTGTAGTATCTTGAGAGTGTTGCTGGTCAGCCCATGTACTGGTGGATGGCCAATTGCTTTTTCCTTTTCCTTTTTCTTTTTTTAGTTTGCCACACTGGAGATTGAACCCAGGGAATTTTGTTTTATTTTTTTAATTTTTATTTTGAGACAGGATAACACTAACTTGCTAAGTTGTACAGGCTGGACTTGAACTTGAGATCTTCCTGCCTCAACCTCCTGGAGTCCTGGGGTTACAGGCATGCATCACCACATTGGGCTTGGACGGACAGTTTCAAAGCCTCCCACACCTTGGGGCCTATCCCTTTGCAGGGCAGTCGTTGTAAGCCCTGGCTGACTCCTAGAGCTACCAGCCACTGTTATCACTGCTAAGATTGGATCCAGAGCTGCTGACAGGTACAGATCTCCATCACCTCCCTCCTGCCTTCTGATCCCCACTGCTCCTTAAACCCAATCATGTCCTTTTGCAAAGCAGTCTGGGAAATGTAGACTTCCACCCCCTGAGATGCAGAAATGTAGAGGGGCAGGCAGTATCTGGGACAGGCTCTCAGAGTACTTTATTTCTTTTTCTTTTTAAAATTTTATTTAGTTTTTTATTAGTACATGTTTGCCATACACAATGATCACATGCATCACAGAGAACTTGTGCCTGTACATAATATATCTTTTTTTTTTTTTTTTTTAACCAGGGCTTGAACTCGGG
>NW_004624855.1:2357839-2451489 GCF_000247695.1 Heterocephalus glaber | reverse complement strand
AAATTTCCAATGATGAATGTCA
This sequence comes from Heterocephalus glaber, assembly GCF_000247695.1. Next base: position 2,451,467 of record NW_004624855.1, on the reverse strand, counting down.
TTATATTGTATACCTAAAATGTACCAATAAAATTAATTTTAAAAATAAAAAGTCCAAATCAAAAAACAAAACAAAACAAAAAAGAAATTGAATCATATTTGGGGGAGCTGCAATTACAGTGAACATCGTTGTGATTTGTAATGTCATTTTAATTGCACGCATTTTATTTGCCTGAGTTTTGCCATAAAATAAAAGTTTTTCATAATCCTTTCCTTTTGTAATAATGAAGTTATAGAGAACACATTTTCTATATCTACAACTTCTCTTAGCAAACCTAAAGTGAAAGGTTTTTTTCCCCTTCATATTGAAGAAAAAATTTAAGGTCATCTCTTTTCCTGTCTTTTTCTCTAAAAGGTATGGCAGAATAGTCATTTACTTAATATCCTGTTTCGGTGTGGGCATTACCGGAGTTGTGGTGGCATTTGCACCAAATTTCCCTGTGTTTGTGATCTTCCGCTTCCTACAAGGTGTGTTTGGAAAGGGCACATGGATGACTTGCTACGTGATTGGTAAGACTTTGATATACCCTCTTCTCTGTTTGGGAACTGGGGTCAGGTGGCCAAGAAATGTTGCCAAGTGGGCCTTCCTTTAACAGTAATTACAAGAGACTTCCTTACAGTGACAGTAATTGCAAATAGAAGGGCTTGAGAGCAGGCTTCTGACTTCTCTGGAGACTGAAATGCTGTTTTAATTTGGGAACTAAATATAAACATCATAAAATACTGTGATAAACCACCTCTGAGCATTCCTGTCATAGTTATCACATTTTCCAGCTTTGCTTTACTGGGAATTAATTCCCATAAAAATTTCAGTATTTCCTTGAAACATTTTAAAAGTATTTTCTGTCCTTAAATATGATTTTTAATTCTCATATATATGAACTATTTACCATGTGGGAGATATGTTCTAAAAATGAAAAGTTTATGAGCCTTTGTTATCTCTCTCTCATACCTAGAAAGTTTGACCTTCTGTTTATGAAAGAAAGCCTTCCCTCTACTTTTTGCTCATATTATTGGAAAAGTCCAGCTGCTCCCTTTGGCTCAATTTCTAATATAAGACCATCCACCTACTACACTTCAATTCATTGTAGATTCATGACTAGGGTAATGGGAAGGCTCTTCTTGAATTATGGCTCTAGATTTTTGGAGGCCACTCTTTCATTACTGCTATACCCAAGCAATGCCTAATTTTAAAATCTTTTCAAAACCTTTTTATGGATGGGAAAAGGAGAGGGAATGCTAAGAGAAATTGTCATTGACTGGAGCAGAAGGGACAGCTTTGGAATGTGAGACATTTTTAAGGAGACCCACATATACATGAATGTTCCAAGTTGTGATCTTAGGACAGCATTAAGATAGTTTATCCCAGGATGACCAGAGCAGAATAAATCAATGAGTAGGAAGGGGCAGAGGAGGAAGGATTCTAGCAATAAAATTTCCCATATGATTTTAAAAAGAAATGTTACATAAATGAGAAGTCTAACACTGTGGCAAGAATTGTCACTTAATAAAAACTATCTTGTTATAATGAAAAGCATTTGTAGAATCTGATGTTCATAGTGAACCTCTGTAAACTATAATGTGTAAATCTTTAAAGACACAATGATAAAAATTTAGCAGTTTACTATATTGTTTTGACAATTACAATTACTTTCCAAAGTAATCATCATTGAAGTCTCCCTAAAGCCAGCGCATATTCTTTGTATTGCCCAACCATACCCAGGAGGGTACCAAGCTGGGTACCTAAGAGGAACATGGCAGAGGAGAGACTGAGACAGAGGCATTTAAGGAAAGTGGAAAGTGTATCTCCATCGTTTCAGCAAGTGTGGAAGCCTCAGTATCTTTGAGTTCTAGAGTGTTCTCAAAATGCTAATGGATAAACAGGTGTCACGTCTCTGTTTATTTTGGAGCTGATCTTGAGCTCCTCTAACCTCTTGTGTTTGTTTTCCTTCAGTGACAGAAATAGTAGGTTCAAAACAAAGGAGGATTGTGGGAATAGTGATTCAAATGTTCTTCACCCTTGGAATCATAATTCTCCCTGGAATTGCCTACTTTATCCCCAATTGGCAAGGGATGCAACTAGCCATAACGCTGCCCAACTTTCTCTTCCTCCTTTATTACTGGTAATGTGGTTTTGGTCATTATCATATTTATACTTATTCCACAGAAATGTAGAATCTAAGCCAACATGAAAATGAAAGAAATAAAGGAAATTTTCTAACATTTCCAGAAGGGATATGGACTTTGAAGATTTTCCAAGTACTTGAGAATTTATAGTGATTATTTATTCATTATAAGATTAATGGTTGTTACTAAAAGTGATAAAATACCAAAATGCAAAAATCTAGAGAATTGCGTTGTATTTTATTATTTTACAATATCTTAATGAAAACCATGAAGCAGCAAACTATATCTGCCAGTATTTCAGAAAGCAAATTGAATGTAATTAAATTAATTTGCTTCTCTGTATGCTTTATTGAGCGAATTAACATGACTCAAGAATTCTATGAGGAATAAGAAAATGTTAAGAGCATCAGAAATTAAATTATCAAGAAGGTACAGGTATATGCATTTGACTCTTATTAATGCAGACATGTTTTAATCATTCCTTTCATTTAATTTTAATCTGTCAGCAAATCAATTTACATAAATCAAGTTATTAACTTCTTCCTAATACTCACTAAACCCCAATTCTTTTCATATATGTGCTAGAGATACTATATTGTAGGACAGCCTGGTCTTGCAAAAGCAATGTAATATTATTTTTATGATCAGTGACCCAATTACAAAATTTACATTTTTTCATTCATTAAAATTTGCAAAGATAGTCTATGTTTCAGAGAGTTTACTGTCAGCTCATAGAATCATTGCAACCTGTACCTAACTGCAAGATGCATTTTGATAGAAAAATTCACGTCATAAACTTTTAGGTTTTGAAATTCCTGACATAACTCAAAAAAACCTCCTTCTTTACTAGGGTGGTTCCTGAATCTCCCCGCTGGCTGATTACTCGGAAGGAAGGAGACAAAGCATTAAAAATTTTGAGGCGCATTGCTAAATGCAATGGGAAATATCTCTCGCCAAGTTACTCAGAGGTAATTTTATTCATTAATAATAACAAATATTGTTAAAGTGGGGATGAATTTATTACTTATGTACTTAATTTTGCTCCTTAAAATTATAAATCTTACATAAAATCTTACCAAGTCATTTCTAGTTGAGGTTAATTGATCATTTCAGTCTGTATTTTAATAGTTGGACCAAGTTCCTTTAATTATTGTTCTTTATTTACTGTTGGTCTCATACCAATGATTCATTTTTACTGCCCAAACTATGAATCTTTCCTAATATTCATTTCACTTTGAAGATTCATTTTTAAATTCAGTCTCGGAAATACTATTTATTCAAATTAGAGCTCAACTAACAATGCAGTATTTCAGCTGTAGGCGCACATTGCTTTCTTCCCTCTCTGCCTTTCCTTTCTTCCTCCCTCCCTCCCTCTCTCCTTCCCTCCCTTCCTTCTTTCCTTCTTTTTTTCCTTCCTCTAGCAAAGGTTGTTTAGGAATCTCTGTATGGGGAAAATGAAAAGCTTATTCTTTGCCCTGTGGAAAATATGTTATGCAGTTGAGGATACAATACATATACTCAAAGTAACTGCTGAATAATTAGAGAACAGCATACAGAAAATATATGACAGTGCTTTAGCTGCAAAGATCAAGTGAATGCAGGGTAATGAAAGGATTATTATAAAAGGAATACTAGTGCTTGCTTTGGCAGCACATACAAAATTGGAACTATACAAAGAAGATTAGCGTGGTCTCTGCACAAGAGTGACATGCAAATTCATGAAGCATCCCATATTTTTTGTAGACTGTGATATTTAAGAATTATCTGGGCTGAGTGAGGGTCACTTATTCTCATTACATTATCATATAGACATTTAATCATGTAATAGTTCAGATATATTCCAGTAAGAGAATGCCAGTGCAGTCTATGTGTAGAGTAGTAATGAAGTTCCTTTTGAGTTAAAAAGTGTCACATTTTTTAATTGCAAGATTTCTTTTTAGAACACATAAGGCACAATCTGGTCTTTTGGCATGCACCCACTGCGGACTTTTGCCTCTTCTGTAATAGCTGACCGTGGCAGTGTAATAGTAAGACACTCATTAGAGATGTTGCCCACACCCTGTTGTCTCTACTTTTTCTTTTGCAGAACTCAGCAAAATTCTGATGATGTACAATATTCATACTTTAGGTTGAATACATTACTATTTGATTCCTGGCTGGTAGATCTTAGCTACTACACCTTAATGAGAGAGTGCTGCAGAGTGTAAATAAGATTCCTTCCCTTTATTACACTGGCTTTTAGCTTAGAAAACTGGTTTTAAAAAATGTTGGTTTCTCATCAAATGGGAGTGTTCTCTGTCCTACAGAAAGGAATCTTCTAGAACAGTGGTGGCAAACCTGCATGCCACAGTGGGCATGCAGAGTCCTCTCTGTCAGCATGCAAACAAGTTGCCCCAGCAGCTGATCATTGAAAAACAGGGTTTTTTTCCAAACTAAAACCTCAGCGTTCAGGTTTAATAGCAGTGTTGGCACTTTGGGATAAATAGGAGGGTTTTGGCTGCAGATTAGGCACTTGGTCTCTAAAAGGTTCACCAATCACTGTCCTAAAAAGATTTGTGCTGAGTTCTTTATGAGAGATCAAAAAGGTCCCATGCCTGTCCACACTTTGCACCTGAAAATGTGTGAATGTAAACGTGGTTTCAGGTGGGAGACTGAGATTTTCCATAATATTTTTACACTGGTCTTTGAAGTATGATAGTTTTCAGAACACAAATTGGTTTCATTCCACAGAAAATTGTCACACACTGTCATCTTGTAACTGTATAGTATTGAAGTTTGAAATGCATACTGAAGAATTGTGAGGGCTTAAAAAAATCCTTTTAAATATTTATATAGTTTTGCATGGTCTCATGTAGAGAGTTCTTCTAGCCATTGAGATGTATATTTAATGAGGAAATTCTACATGTTGTTCAATGCAACCTTCCTTACAAATCTGGTGAATTATGGTGTTAATCCTCATAAGTCTACACACTGCAGGTACCTGAAGATCACATGAGTGTGGCAGTTGTGGTGGTGAAGCTGGTTGTGAAAACTTCCTGTAAAGCCATGCCTCACAGGTCATTTTACCAGCCAGCCCGGACACCAAGTCACATGTGACAGTGTCTGATGGGTAGCAAGTAGCGGAGCCCTTGCAGGTGGCACTCAAGACACCCAACTCCACCAGACTGTGAACAGTCAGACTTTCTCTGCAGCTTAGAAAACAGACGTGCCACTGAAAACTCCAGACAGAGGAAGTGGACCTATGTGGACAATATTGTGCGTCTCCCTCCCTTTTTTTAAGTAGAGGACAAATGAATACAATTTTTTAAAAAAACTTTAATATGCACGGCCAACAAATAAATCAGTATAAATTACTTATGAATCCCCCTCCTATGTTCAGGTCTTTAATAGTTAAGATTTCTTCTCTCTCCTTTTTTAAAAGAGTAGCAATTATCTTTTGAGCCTATGAAATTTTTAAAGTTTAACAATGTTATGGTCCACCTTTTTCTTATTATAGAAACTAATGTGGCTTTTGTCATGTTCTTAATTCTTGGGACAAATTGCAAGACAGTGAGATAGTTTAAAATTACCTTTCATGTTGGAAAACATCTAAAAATGAGAATCCAGTGATATTTAAAAACAAATGCTACATAAAAGTTAAAAAAAAGGAATATTAACAATTGTGGCAGATATGGATCTTGACTTAAACCTTAAAATTATTAGACAAAAATATTGCTAAAATATCAGCATTGTTTTCTTTGTAGCATTCAGCTTGTTTTGATAGACATATTCTAAGAAGAATGTTCTGACAAGAAACGAGTTTTGTTGGTTTCATCATTCCTTTCCCTCCCACCCAACCACCCCTATGTTGATCAGATTTATGTGAAGTGAGAAACAGTAGTCTCTCTTTACAAAGGTTTCAACTGAGCAGTTGTCACGGTTGCAAGTAGTTTAATGATGATCCAACACTCACCAGCTTATGACCAATCTTATGTTTTCTGTACACCACTTACTCCCCTTACCTGATTAAGAATCATATGCCAGCCTTCAGGTCATTTCATTTTGCAATATTTTTCTCTAACATAGAAACACGTTCATATTTACTTGACTGTAGGACCATGTGTGCACTATCTTCAGGACATTGCTGAACGAACAGTAAAAAATATTCATTTGGCTCTCATAATTCATTGTAAGTAATCAGAACTTGGATCCAGCTGTGAAGACAGGTAGCTATGGTATGAGCAAATTGGAAGGGCAATGGTATATAGAAAATAATCCTAGCACCATTATTCTAATAAAAATAATTAAACATAATTTCTTAATATCAAATATCAAGTCAATGTTTCCAATTGCCTGATTGTCTTGCAATGTTTTACAGCTCTTTGTTGCCTTAGGCTCGTCATGAAGCTTGTATATTGTCTTGGTTGATACGCCTCTTTAGGTTTCTTTCATCTGTAAGCCCTTTTTCTTTTCCTTACAACTTTGAGGGTGAAGCATCTTGGATGTTTTTCCTGTAGAGTTTTCTGCAAACTAACTTCTCTTGGTTACATCTCTTAGGCTCCTTTAACACTTCCTCTGTCTTTGTAATTACCTGTAAGTTGGTAGTTAGAGTTCAATTTGGTCTGTGTTCATTATTTTTGGCATGACTACTTCATAAGTGGCTTCATACATTTCCATTAGACAGACCTAGTGTCTGCTTGTCTCTTCTTTGGGGACATTGATTGCCACTGATAATCATAGTCTGAATGAATTAAAAATGACAGTATTATCATTGTATCATTATTTCTTCATTTATTTCTGGTATACTTGTATAGAAACTAAATTTTTTAATCAACTCTTGGTTACCCTAGGAAATAGTTCATCTCAGAAATAAAATTTTCTTTTCAAATTAATGAATTTGTTCTTACATGCTCCAAAAGTGAACAGAGTTATGTGGCTTTTTAAACCTCATTATAAACTCCTGGATTTAAACAATCCTTTGTGGTTATTTCGGTAGTATCTTTATTGGTATTCAAATTGTCCCATCTTGGGGTAGATGCAGCTTAGCTGCCCTCATCTGGTAGTTTCTGAACACTTCCTTGCACTTCTAATACAGTGGATTTTTTAACCTCCCTTCTCCAGTTCCAGTCTCAAACTTGGAAATGTGTTTCTTCAGGAATGCTTTGGTTAACAAATGCCTTCCAACCTAAGCTATCCATCTCTAATTTTTTTTTATTGAGTTTATTGGTACATTTAGGAATACCTTATGATCACATTCATCATTGAGAATTTGTACCTATACATGATATATCTTGATTCTTATTTTTTCCCATAACCTTCCCTTCCCTTCAACCCCTCTGGCTCCCCATATACATAAGCTTTGTTTCCATTTTTTCCTTCTTCCCTTCAATATTTTTCTTTCCCTTCTCCCCACCCCCGAGTTCCGCTTCCCCTTTGAACATTTTCTTCCTATTTCACAATACCTGTTATACATTTTGGTCCTCATTTACACCTTCAGTTTCTCACATCAGAAAAATGATTCAGTATTTACACGTGTGTCCTATTTATTTCACTTAGGAGTATGGCCTCAGGGTGCATCCATTTAGCTGTAAATGTCTCAAGTTTATCTTTCTTTATGGCTGAGTAGTACTCCATTTTATAAACACACACGCGCACACACACACACACACACACACACACACACCTTCTTTATCCACTCACCAGTTGATGGGCTTTTGGGCTGTTTCCAGGATTTAGCTGTTACAAATTGTGCCACTATAAACATAGGTGCACATATGTCGCAGTGGTATGATGCTTTTAATTCTTTTGGGAACATACCCAGCAGGGGAGTATCAGGGTCAAATGTGACCACTAATCCTAGTTTTTTGAGGAATCTCCACAATTTCCACAGTGGTTGCACCAGTTCACATTTCCACCAATAGTGGAGAAGGGTTCCTTTCTCCCCGCAGCCTTGCCAGCATTTGTTATTGATTGATTTCTTGATAGCAGCCATTCTTCCTGGAGTGAGATGGAATCTCAGTCTAGTTTTCATCTGCATCTCTGAAATGACCAGTGATGTTGAACATTTTTTCATATGTTTCTTTGCTATTTCTACTTCTTTGTCTGAGACATGTCTGTTCATTTCAGATGCCCATTTTTGGATTGGGTCTTTAAATTTGGGGGCAGGTGTCTGATTTTTTTAGTTTTTTTTAATATATTCTAGATAGTAGATCTTTGTCTGAGGAACAGCTGGTAAAAAATTTTTCCCACATTGTAGGTTGTCTCTTAGCTCTGTTGGTGGTTTCTCTGACTGTGCAGAAGCTTTTTAATAAGATGAGATCCCAGTTGATTCTTTTTGCTAGTTCCTGTGCTACTAAGGTTTTGTTCATAAAGTCTTTTCCTATGCCAATGTCTTCAAGAGTTCTACCAAACCTATCTTCCAGCAGGTCTATTGTTTCTGTTTTAATATTTAGGCCTTTGATCCACTTTGATTTTATTTAGTGCATGGTGAAAGATAGGCATCTAGTTTTAATCTTTGGCAGGTTGAAACCCAGTTTTTCTAGCAGCATTTATTAGAGGCTATCTTTCTTCCAGTGAGGGTGTTTGGCTCTTTTATCAAAGATGAGGTGGCTTAGTATGTCTGGAGTTGTTTCTGTGTCTTCTAATCCGTTCCATTGATCCTCAAGTCTTTTTCTTTGCCAGTCCCATGCTATTTTTATCACAGTGACTTTGTAGTATAGTTTCAAGTTGGGGATTGTGATACCCCCCTGTCATGTCTTTATTGCCTAGAATTGCCTTTGCTATTCTAGGTCTCTTCTTGTTGCAAATGAATTTTTGAATTGTTTTCTCTAGTTCTGTGAAGTATATTGTTGGAATTTTCAATCGAGATTACTTTGTATCTATATATCGCTTTTGGAAGTATGGCCATTTTCACTATATTGGTTCTTCCTACCCAGGAACAAGGAATGTCTTTCCATCTTCTGATATCCTCTTTGATCTCTTTTTTCAGAGTGCTGTAGTTTTCAAAGTAGAGGTCTTTTGCTTCCTTTGTTAGATTGATTCCTAGATATTTCAATTTTTTAGATGCTATTGAGAAAGGAATTGTTTCCCCAATTTGTCTCTCTGTGTGTCTTTTATTCATGTACAGGAAGGCTATTTATCTATGAGTGTTGGCCTTGTATCCAGCTACTCTACTGAATCTGGCAGTTAAGTCTAGAAGTCTTTTAGCGGAGTTTTGGGGTCCTCTATGTAGAGTATCATGTCATCCTAAAATAATGACAGTTTAACATCTTCCTTTCCTATCTTTATTCTATTTTTTTCTTTCTCTTATCTAATTGCTATGGCTAATGTTTCCAAGACTATATTGAACAGGAGTGGTGATAGTAGACATCCTTGTCTTGTTCCTGATTTTAGCGTGAAAGATTGAAGTTTTTAACTGTTTAGTATGATGTTGGCTGTTGGTTTTTCATAGATAGCTTTTATCATGTTGAGATAGAGACCATCTATTCTAATTTTCTGTAGAGTTTTTATCATGAATGCATGTTGGATTTTGTCAAATGATTTTTCTGCATCTATTGAGCCATGTCTAATCTTTTTAATTGTATAGCATGTAGAAAAAGCAAAGTATTGTCTTCAAAAAGAGAAGAATTTAGCATTTTCAGTTTAAAACACCTAATAACTGAGTTTAGTTATATTATAAGCCAAGCCATAGTTTTCTGTGTCAAAGATCCCTATGTTCCCACAAGACATAATAATGTGCAAAATATCTTTTATGATAACCCAGAAAAACTGGCCAGCAATAAGGCATTTTACTTGATCTCCAACACTAAAATCAAAGCAGGTAGTCTTACAGCATTTGTGCAATGATAAGCATGGCCTGTATTAATTACTCATATTTCAGTGACTCAAATAAATATTGTCCATGTCAATGTTAGGATCGCCTTGAAACCTCATGTTTACACAATTACTTCACATTATAGTACTAGCCTGCATCTGGCACTCTGGATACCAACTCAAGGACATTCAGGCCCAGAGGTGAACTGCCAAGTGCTCTCTGTTTTCCACAGAACCTCTTCCCAGTAAATTCTGACTTTCAAAATTTGTCATTGTATAAATTGCCTGATCTTTCAAGACCTTGCTCTAATGTCCGCCTTATCCTTGGGGTGCCCGTAGTAGGGAAAAGAGAAAGTTTGAATAGATTTTAAAGAGTCTGGTAAGATTTAAAGTAGCACTAGGAGATTTGACAGCTCTGTGCTCTCCTCTTCAAAAGTACCCCAGCTACCTGCTGGTTCCATCTCTGACAGCAGAGGTCCTGGGATGTTTTAGGGAATCCTAAGGACCTAGTTTAAAACTACCCAAAGCCTAAATTCACTATAAACTAGGATTATACCAGTCTCTGAGGTTTTAGTAACTGGAGGGGAGAAAATAGGTACAAGGCATTTGATTCCAGCATACAGCCAGGTGGATTAGTCCATCATTTGTCTGTTTTGTCAGTCATCTCAGTTGTATATCACATGGATGTTTCTCTTTTCATGGGTAGACAACTCTGTCTCTCTATCTCACTGGTCCTTAGGCTTCTATTTGCTGAAGATCCTGGGTAGCCTCTGGCTCTGTGACAGTGATAGCAAGAAGGTTAAAAAACAAATGGAAGTGACCAGAACTTCAGAATCTCTGAATATACCAACAATGTAACTATTATTCTCTGAGGAAGTCCAAAATCAAAACCCATTGCCAAACAGCCAAGTGGTTTGAGCTCATAGGAAGTTGTGTAGAAATTGGAATCAAAAATATGGGTAGGATTTTGAACAGTAGGTAATTATCTGATGCAGAAGAAGGACTAGTTTAGACAGCTAGGCCAATGATTCCTAAAGTCTTTTAGCCTATGAATATTCTAATTTTAAGGTATATTTGAGAAAATTAAAGCCAAATTATTGGTACATCTATAATAGTTACAGCACAAACAACTCCACAGCATGGCAGGATCTCACAATATATTTAAGGACATCCAGTCATCCACTGACCCACGGATGCACATCAGTGATGAGAGCTGTTCCTGCCTTGGCCACATCTTCTGTTTTGTTCATAAGGCAAATTCCTGGCATATTTTAGTAAATGTAAAATTTTTCCTGATATCGGTTTGGCATTACTTCCTAAATATTACTTGTAATATGCTATTTCTCTGCCCTATATCTGATCATTCATTCAACTTTCCAGTCCTATGTGACAGACATATAATTATACTGTGTTCAGGGATGAAAGACATGTAGGTGAATGATGTGTATGGGAGTATTGAATAACAATGCTCATCTGAGGATATAGCTGTGATCCCACAGGCTGAAAGATGCTGAATACTTGTGCTCATCAAAACAGAAAAAATGGGAACATATTTGAGATGTTTATACTTTTTGCTAATAGTAGGCTTGGTCTATTGATAACTAGTAGAGAGCTATGATTGTTTCTTGGTGAGCTTTTTTAATTTTAAATCAAGAAGTGGTGTTATCTGTAATAGATTGTATTGATGTTCCTAAATATTCACATACTCTGTAAGAGCATTATACATCCTTGTGATTTGCCATGTGACTTGCAGCAATACCTCTTCCAAGAAAATATATGTCCACACCCATCCACACCCAGTGTCAGTCTTGTCCACCTGACTTGACAGGTCTCTACCAATCCAGGACAAAGCTTTGATTTTTAATACAAGGTCTCATTGTGTAGTTCAGACTGGCCTTGAACTCACTGTGTAGTCTAGGCTGGTCTCGAACTGGTAGCGATCCTCCTGCCTCAGCCTCCCAAGTGCTAGGATTATGTGTGTGCCACCATGGCCAGCTCCAGGATGGAGTTTTAAAAGGCAAGTTTCTGGAAGCCTCCATGCTCTTACCTTCTGCCACATATGTAGCATACCTCAAGGGTATACCACAACAGCATATCCCAGCATGGGCTCATGACAGGCAGAGCTGCAGCTGGGAGCAGAGCTGCCACAGATGGGCTACAGCTGCGCTGGGGGACATGGTCAGGGAATCACTGTTTCCTCCTCACATTACTAGGGTATCTTGGCATGCTGCAGAGATGTGGAGTGTCTAAGCATGCAGCCAAACTGATCATAACAGTACTTGTTCATTGCTAGAGTCAGAGTTAATACGTGTTTGGTCATCCAGAGGACACCTGATTGAGGTAAATTAGATGAGTGTTTGGAAATAGTCACATTCTTCTCTTCAATTCCATGGGCTGAAAATACTTCTGGGTTCCATTGATGTTGGGTATGGCAATGTAAATTGCTTTGACCTCATTCATGATGTGTGAGATGTATTGTCTGCCCTCTGATACTGGGCATAACCATGTGGTGTGCTTTGCCTGGTACAAGATCTGACACAGGTAAGGCTTGCATGTGCTTGTGTGGCTCAGCCTTATTTCTGCATTTCATCCATTACCACGGGAGAATATTTCTAGACTCACTTGTTGGGAGAATTTAGAGCAGAGTTCTTCCAGGAAAGATTCCCCAAACCTAAATCAACAATTTCCCAACCCACCCATAAATCTGAGCTAAACTAATGTTTATTATTTTATGTTACTCCCAATTTCAGACCCCAACTGGGTCCTTTTTCCTTTTTGGAACTGTGGCACCAATAGCAAGACTGAGAACCAATTGAGCAGCAAAGGAGACTTTGATTCTTGTCTGAGAATAGAAGTGGGAGATAAATTTGCTAATTAACTTCTTGACCTATTGGGGGTTAGATTATAAATGTAAGGTAAAAGAAATGAGAGAGGGGAATAGGTTAACAAAGGGGCGGAATGTTCATGCTTTTCCTAGGACCTAATATACACTTTTCAAGGATTCAGGCACCACTTCTTTTTGTTTCTTTTATGGTTCTTTCCAGTCATCATCATGGCAATTGTCAGCTGTTATGCACTGGGGGACTAGCAATTTAGCAATGCAGATGGGATTACAGTGACATTTCAGGTTGTCTGGCAGTCACTGTGGCAGCTATCTTAGATCCTTCCTGAAGGGGAACCTCTGGCCTACAGAGATCCTGTCCTCAAGAATAAACAAGATTGGAGTACTACTCAGCCATAAAGAATGAGAAACTAGAGACATTTATAGCTAAATGGATGCATTTTGAGGCCATACTCTTGAATAAAATAAATAGGACACACAGGTGTAAATACTGAATAGTTTCTCTGATGTGAGAAACCGAAAGTGTAAATAAGGATCAAAATGAATAATAGATAATGTGAAATAGGAAGAAAAGGTTCAAAGGGGAAGAGGAAGGGAGAAGGATAGGGGAAAGGAAAGAAGGGAAAGGAATAAATGTGAGAAAAGGAAAAAATGGAAACAAAGACTTTGTAAATGGGGAGGGGTGGAGGGGTTGAACAGAGGGCAGGGGAATGGGGGAAAAAAATAAGAACCAAGATATATTATGTAAAGGTACAAATTCCCAATAATGTATGTCAGCATATTGTATACCTAAAATGCACCAATAAAATTAATGAATTTTTTAAAAAGAATAAACAAGATTAAGGTGGGGTAGAGATTCAGGTAGCTGACTAGGGCAGTACAAGATTAGGAGAGGGTAATGTTGCTACTAAGATTAATGGTTGTTAATCAGCTTTATTTAACAATAGCTGACTGATACATTGGTTGATCAGACATTCTCACTGGTTGATCAGCCATGTTCAGCCATACTGAACTGGATTCTACAATCTCATAGATCACAACTGTGGCAGCATTTTTGGTTTCATTTTTGTTCAAAGATTTTAAAGGCCTTTATCCTAAAAAAAAAAAAACCCTTTCTCTTTCTCACCTGCAAGCCCGTTCTGTATAGTGGAGAATAGTAGGTTAGTATACTATAGAGAATAGTAGGTTACAACTGTAACAAAAAGTCTCTGATAACTAAGGAGTATTCCAAATATATCCACATTCATTAATGGTATTTTTGTGCCATGTTAGCCCAATAAACTCATAAGGTTTGATTATAATTTTCTTATTTTTATGATATGCCTATATAGTTTATTGCTCATGTAAATAATCTCAGTTTATGGAGTTCCAGATATTATATCACTATCCATTTACTCATAGATATGCTCATGGGCAATTCTGATGCTATTATGTTTAGGTGATATGAAGATTAGATGTTGGAGCTTTTTGATCTCAGAGTAATTCTTTTGGGCCAGTTATCAATATGAACGATCCCACTCTGATATATCTCTAAAATAGGAAATGCGTAAACCTTGTTTAAAAGTGTTAATTTGTAGATTACCTCAGTTACCAGAAAGATTTCTAACTCTTGAGAGCCACCCTCTTTTCTATACTTTAATAAACTGTCACATAAACATTAATATTGCTACAGAAAGGGATTTTCTAGCTTTGGGAATATCAGACACTTCCTTTCAAAGGGGAATTTCTACAAACATAATTTTTGTTCTTTGGAAAGAGGAACTACATCATGATTCTGACTTTCATGGTAATTGTCAGGGTCATGTGGGATTTTGGTTCAATCATTGTGCTGTCTTTGTTAACTGTTGTTTTTAATTGTTAGCTCAGATTCAAGATTTGAAAACTCTCTGCATGGAATGCATTTCACAAGATCCATTTAAAGTGATCAAGGCCTAAGGAATACACAAGGGGTCTCCAGGTCAGTCTGGTGTCAAGAACCAGAATTCTGTAAGCCGTGAAAAAACTAAAAGATAGTAGGAAGAGAATTGCTGGAAATTTGTCCAGTCTGAAGTCTGCTTTCTTTCACTTCACACAGTGAATGCTGCCAAAAGCAAAGCCCTCATCCCTAAAATGATTCCTAAATATGATAACTATGGTATGTGTACCATCACATCAGCCTTCTATTTCCAAGTGAAAAAAAAGGGTCAGGACACTGGGTATACCCATGAAATGGACCTTTATAGCTAAGAATTAATTTAATAATACTTTATATTTTTGGAAATAAGCTGACTTTTATAAATGATATATGTAAATAAATTTCTTTAGTTTCCATGTCTTTAACTTTTTGAAAATAGGACTACATTACATAAAATGAGAAAACTGGTTATGCTACAATGAAATAGCCATAAAAATAGCACTGATGAACTGTGATACGCAAATAAGTCAAGGACCCTGAGCTCCGTTTCCAAGCATCATGAAAAGTTTCTTTCACAAATTGGAAATTTTGTCTAATAGCTTTCAGGTCAGTGTGCTGTCATTCAACCCATACAAACACTGAGGCAAGGATGCGCCAGAGCATTATATGGCTTTAATTAAATTAGAAATTCAGATGGCATATGCCTTAAAGAATGGGAGTGCAGACAGGCTAGGCAGACTTGTGAGATGCCTCACCAAAAAGCAGCACTTTGAGTGAGGAATCATGGAGAGATGGGGGCCTTCTCTCCCACTCTCACAAATCCATCTTTCCTTCTGAAATAATTAGACCAGGCTTTTGTCAAAATCTTAGCTTTTTTTTTTTTTTTTTTTTTTGCACAAGTTAAAGCTTGAGGAATACTCATCAGCGGTATGAAAGGAAAGCTCTCAGCATTACCACAGAGAACCTTCCTGTGTATGATAGCATCCACCAGTGCTGGTGGGTGGTGACACAGATGAAGAATAATGTATCACAGAACCCAGGTGTGGCTGAGTGGGATGCCCCCCTGTTGCTACTTGCCCAGGATCTGGATGCTCCTGGAACTAAAGACATTCAGAGCCAACACTGAGAATATCTGTGGCAGATGTCACCTTATGGCAAACTCAGTCCTCCCCTTCCAGGTTATCCTCAGAGGAACAGGCCAAAGATGTCCACTTGCAGACTTCCCCAGCCCCTGACCACCTCTCTCATGGTCCTTTCCCAGGAGAAACCATGAGATTCCTGGCCTGACTGGACAGTAGGGCTTGGAACCTGTTCACTTGGTGATTCCCTGTGCCCACAGCCTTTCTCTGTGTTCCTTAGCCCTTCCACCTCAGTGCCTCCTTTTTATTCTCATTCTTAATCTGGTTCAGAATCCTAAACTGTTTCACTGGGGCCCTGAACCCCTGCTTAATTCATGCCTTCCTCAGAAAGCAGAATCTGGTCACTTCCATCCTCACCCATTCATTGTCCCAGAGTGAAATGCCAGCACCATGTAGATGGCAGGACCTGCCCTTTCTGGAAACTGCTGCTGCTGAGGCTTCCTCTCCAGGCAAGTCCCCAGGCCATAGACAGCGGTGCCAGCCTGCAGAGGCCCAAGTGTGCGCCCTCCCCCACTAAGGGAAATCGTCCTGTTGCTTGACTGGGCTCAGGGCCAAACCCCTTTCCCTTCTCGGTTACTCTGCTCTCCCTGCTGAGATCCCTGAAGACCTCACTGGTAGGTCTGTGTAGGTTATGACAAAGGAGAAAAGTCCTTTGGAGAGTCAGTCATTTATTAGTTGTGTAGTATCTGGAAGTCAGTGGTGGTCACTGTCCCCTTCCTAGTGGCAGACCTTCCTTTTGCCCTTTAGGAATGTGCATCTTTTCCAGACCCAACACCCCCTGCTATGTAGAGACTCCCTTGCTTTCTTCTGGCCTAGCCCAAGCCCAGGGAGTATACACAAATAGGCTAAAATATAAAGCGAAATAAAGAAGCCACCCGGGCTTATTTCATCCCCTTAATATTAGGTGTACTCTTTGGTGGGAATTGTGAAAACATCTAATTCAATTATTTTAATTCTGGGCCTCTGTCTAATAGACTGGAGGAGTTAATTTGCTTTTGCTTTTTCTCTTTTGGGCAGGCACCAAGGGAACGGTCCTCCAATCCCTTTGATGAATCTTTGTGCTCCAAATGTGAGATGGAGAAAGATGTAGGCTTTTGCAAGTGTTTTGTTCCCGTGCCATTTGGCCCATTCTTGTGTTTTCTGCAGAACCAGTTCTTGCAGTCCAAATTACTATGCTTCCCTACTGTGAGTCAATAAGAAAATGCTCCTCTGTGTGACTGTGTTCCTCAGTGAGGGCCATGAGCACAGGGCCCACAGCCCTGTCCAGGAGCGTCGCTCACAGGTGATGCAGTGTCCTTCCTAATCCATAGCTGCTGTTGCATTGATAGCAGTGCTTGCTTAAGCTTTGACCCAGCAGGACAACTGTCTTTCTTCATAAAACTGTCTTTAAAAAAGAGATGTGGCCTGGTGACTAGGTGCAATCCATTTCAATTCTGCAGAGCTAGGTTGAGTGTTGGTGTGCACAAGTGTGCCCCTTGGATGTGTATAAATCCGGAGGAAATTGTACTAAATGATATTACATTACGTGATTGACATGTAGTGTCTCAAGCCCCCACCAAGATGGTAATCAAGGTATCAGGTGCTGAATTTTCATGGGATAAATCCTCATTTTCCCTAAAAATAACTAAAATCAAGAACCCTGTAACAGATGACTGGATGAAGAATATCTGGATTGTTTGGCAGAGCAATGCTTTTTCCTGTGGGTGCTGATGGTGGTCACACCCACTCATACAAATAGGACTCAGCCCATACAGTTCAGAGATCATCAGATCGCTCAGTTTGGAACTAATATTACAGACCTGTGCTGTTTTCTCTTTCTTACAATTTGATGCTGTTGGGGGGAAGGAAACATAATTTAACAAATATACAGAAAGGGCAACTGATTGAAAAGCCACTTGCCTTCTCCACATAGTAGATGGACCTCTTGGAAGGGGCCTGAGTACAGGAGGCCTTAAAGAGTGGAGACCTATGTGTTCTTTGCAAGAGAATTTAGAGAATGTTAGGGAAAATGGACAGAACTAAGGACTCTTTTTCTGCTAGAGGAATCTTTCACGTAATAACAAAGCTTTGTCACCTTCCCTAGTGATGAGTATAGAGGGTGACCAGAGAGGGAACCCTGAGCCAGAAGGTTAATTATTCTTGTTCACTGTCCTGCCTCCAAGCAGATCTGACCTCAGCTCCAGATTTTTTGGAATAATCACATCTGCAGTCTATTCCCAGATCACAGTTCACCAGTGGGCCATAGATCCTTAGGGACCATGAAGTTACTGCAAAGGACCACAAACCATTTGCAACCAAATCCTGTCTGTAGAATGAATTTATACTTCTTGGATAAATATGTTTTTTCAGATAAAAGTAAATGCAGTTGCAATTAATAATCACTAATGAATTAAAAGGCATTGTTAAATAATTAGGAAATTTGTGTCATTATGTGGTCTCAAAGAACAAGAATTAAATGCACAGTACCTATTACATGTTTAAATATTTTAACATTAAGCAGAAATCTTCATACTCAAAAAGGCCTGGAGCCACTGATCTGTGAGCTCAAACAGGGTTTATCTTCATCTGTTGCACTCTGTTGCAGGTATTTTCCAAGTCCAAATTATACCTATTCTTAGGAAAAACTGAGGAACCCAGTGGAGTCTTGGCATATATCAAGTTCCTGACATCTATGATCCCTTCACTTTTTGTGTTCCATAAAATAGACTCAAGTTCATTATATTCTGATCCTTTACTATATAGTATGATTAGGGTGGAGTGTCAAGTTGACTGGCTTTAGGATCCACCCAGGGGTTTATAGAGCACCTTTCGGCTACTAGACATGGTCCCTGGCCCTTTCCATTTTGGCACTGTTTCTCTGCTCTGCTTCCTGACTGCCATGAACTAAGAAGCTTTGCTGTGCCAGATCTTTCTGCTATGAGGCTACTGTCTTGGATCTAGCTGACCATAGACTGAGTCCCCTCAAAACATAAGCTAAATTAAACCTTCCATATGTTAAGTTGTGGATGTCAGGTATGGGTTCAGCAACAGGAAAGCTGACTATGTAATACACTGATTGACCTTAAGGATAAGTTCTCCAAGTAGGAGGAATTGAGTAATGGTTCAGAACTGCTTTGCTGTCTCTCAAAAGTGAATCTCTGCTTTCTTTTCTGACTTACATACAGAACCTACACACACAAACAGTTTAGATCTTAAAGGAAAAAAGGAAGGTTTACGTATGTCTCTGTGAGACCTGACCTAACCAAAGCTGACTAAAGACAATTCAAGGACTTTAAAGTTCGTCACAGTTAACATATTCTACTTATGCAGCCTGCTCTAAAATTAGCAGGGCACCAATTTTGATGTCAACTGAGTGAAATATAGGAACTGCTTCAGGTAGGGTTGTTTACAATCTCTTTTTTTCCGCACAATTCTGGAAATGGTTTAGTATGCTTTGCTGTCTAAAACTAACCAGCATCTCAAGTTCAACAAGCTAATTATTAATCATTGTAGTGAAAATATTTTTCACATTAAGAACTAAATCACAGAAGATATTATTTGTTTATCACATTTGAAGAAAATCCATTTTCCTGGGACATGAGATTATCCCAGAAACAAAAAATAGATTGCAATACACACACACTCCAGCAGTTATTTATCCTCATCTGCTCATTGTCTATTCAGCAAATAGTTACTGAGCTCTTTTTTTTGGTGGTATTTGGGGTTGAAAGCAGGGCCTTACCCGTGCTTAGCAAGCCTTCTACCATGGAATACATCCCCAGCCCTTTTTTTTTTTTTTTTTTTTGAGACAGATCTCACTAAGTGGCCCAAGCTAGCCTTGACCTTTTGATACTCCTACTTCAGCATGTCCAGTAGCTGGGATTACAGGAGTGTGCCACCATGCCCGACTCAATGCTTTTATTTTTTAATTTAATTTAATTTTTTTTTGGTACCAGGGATCGAACTCGGGTAGCCTCCATTCGATGTTTACTTTCAAAAATTTTTCCCCATATGCATTTGAGATTCCTTATATTTTTCTCTATAGTTGCTTTGCTTTTTTGATCTATTTGCAGTCTCCCCTTCTAATAATAGTTCTATATTCAACTCTACTTTTGTTGACCATATAGATATATTTAACAAAACTAAATGTAAATTTTTCCTTTCCTTTGAAGTTAGAGAACAGAGTAAAATCTGAGCATATTTTAATTTTGATTGTTTTGTGTATATGTAGACATTTGAGTTAAAGTCTAGGTTAGTACAGCTGTTAATGATGAAAATTCATCTATATGTTTGATGGAATACAATAAACCAAGTCATGGCTCAAAGTCGTATCATGTAGTGTACACAATATAACATTGATGCTCATGACTATAGTCCAGAGATCAGCAATGTGACTATAACACATTACACTATCAACAGCCTTTAGATTTGCAATTCCGGAGATGGTGTGTACCACCTACTAATGGCTTACACACAAAAGCATCTCACTTTTTTTCTAAAGAACATTTGCCTTAAGCAACAAAGGATATCCCAGTAAACAATAAAGTATCATACATAGAAAATATTCTGTGAATCAAGAACCAGAATGAGCAAATTGCACAGCTCATCAAAGGATTGTGATCTTTTTTTGAGGAGCACGTGTACTGATCTCTAAAATCTTCCACTGTTCCTAAGTTTCTTTGGAAATTTTCTCAACATTCTGAAATGAAACTGAAGGCCTTCTGAGCCACAGAAGGAAAGGAAAATGTAGTATTTGGAAAATGTAGAACCACTGAAAATGAAGGAGGTGCTGTAATAATTTCTAAGTTACTCCATGTGAGGTAATTTTTATTACTGTTGTTTGTTCTTGGGTGCAGAATTGGGTTCACCTGTCTCTCTGCACATGGATGGCACAGTCACCTGAGCCTACCACTCTCTTGGTCTTACTTGCTCCAACATGGAGCCAATTTTCTGAGTACCAGCTAACAAATAGACTCACCATTTTACCAAGTTATCATTTCTGAGTTTGAATTAGTTAACAGCCTAAAACCTGCCTACTACTTTTAAGGATCTAATATCAGGGACTTAAATATCTATTTCCATGAGGAGATTTCAGCTAGGGTACAGACAGGTTGCAGATGGTACCTGGGCATGGTGCTCATGGTTGCAGAGGTACAGTAAGTCCTTACAAATGAGTTCTGTTCAGGGATTTGTAAGTTGGACTCATTCGTAAGTCCAACAAAGTGAGTCTTATACACCTTTGACACAAATACACAATGTAAAGCATAAAAAAAAAAACACGCACCAAAAAAACTATAAATAAATGATTCTTACTTTTATAGTCTTTGTTCTTTAGAATCTTGCCAGTGTTTGAACAATTCATTTTATAAGAACAAATGACATCTAGCGTCTTCTCACCTCAGTCCATTCTCTCAATTATTTTCACTTTTCTTCCCATGGTTATTGCTTTGGTCATCCTAGAGGTCCCCTCCACATCACCACTGCATTTCCTCTTGCTTCTGGACATCCTGGGCTCTGATTGAGCACTGTCCTGCTATACACTATCACACTGTATAGTAAGCACACAGCAGCACAACTGTGACAATGTCCGGCAGACACATGAGCTACTTCTATGGTTTGCTCACATCTACAAATATTCAAATGAGAGGTCCATTCATATCTGTGAAAGTTCACAACTCGAATGTAGAAGGAGGTCATGAGATTTTAGTCACCCATCCTTTCATTAGATTTACCTGGGGGCTGAAATTTGACTTTGTCACCATTTTATGGCCAGGCAGAGGTATAGCTTTCAGCTGAAAAACTTCAGTGGTATGGTACTTTTGCCCAGGGTTCCTTCTCCTTTAGAGATACCCAGCTCATTTACGGCTTTGTGGCTTATTCCTGTGATAAACTGATTAGTCCCTATTAACTGAAATTACAGTATAAATACAATAGTTCTCATTCCTTTCTAGGAGTGTTAATGGTGTGATTATATAACAAGGACATTAACCATAAGAAACTAACCAAATCATAAAAATTGCAATTTTTCAAAATTTAAATTGAATAGCCTTTGTTTACTTAAAATAGAAACTTAGTACTTAACATAAATTTCTATCAGGAAGAAGATGGGGGCCATGGCCCCCAGTGTCCACAGCCTGGGACACTGTAGGAAAGGATCAACTCTCAGGCTCTTGTTTTAGCAATTCCATGTTCACAACTCATTTCAAGATTCAGGAAGTTGGCCTGACCCAATCATGAGGGAAGCAGACCAGCCATCATCATCCCATGTACCCCTCCTTGGGGGAAGGAGGAAGGGAACTTAAAATATTTGTCAAACAGTGTTACTGACTACTCCTAATCTCTTTTCAAAGAAAAAAACTTATTGAGAATACAGAATTAAGAAACAATGATTTAGGAAGATAAATACTTTCCAATTCAAATTATTACTGCCAAGGAGATTCACCTTTGTAACTACTAAAAGAATAATTGTTCAAAGTACCAATGCCTTTTTAAAAGTTCCTATGGAAGGGGATATGAAGTCCCTTTTCCCAGGCAGAGAAACCCCAGTCTCCTGACACACAGAGGGAAGAAGGAAGGCTGGGTCCAGGGAGTAGAGGTCATTGGAGAAGACAGAAGCAATTGCAGGGTATCAGGTCCCTGGGGCCAGGCACAGGCAGGGGCCAGCTTGGAGCTGGAGAGGACACAACACTCGAGTGGAGGGATTGGAGGAGATGCCTGGGAACCAAGTAGGTACAAGCTACAGGAAGGAAAAGAGGAGAGGGACCTGTCCCTGAAGGGAAAGACTGGCAGGAGTAGAGGAGGCAGCAGACCCCACTGCTGGCCTCCTGTGAACATTGTCCTGGACTAGCTCCAGTGCACTGCTCTGATCACTTGTGTGACCAGCCTGATGTCACCCTGGCTGTCCTTGGTCTGTGCAGAAAGTGGCAGCCTCCGAGAATAGGTATAGGAGAGTCCCATGTGCCCAGGTCGAGGCAGAAGACACTTTCTGGGAATCTGACTGCAAAATTGCCATTACTCTGGAATCCTGCTCACACCCAAGCCTTGGAGCAGCCTCCCTCACTATTAAGCAGAAAGTGATAGAAGTTTGCCTGCTTTTTTCCAGCATGTCAAATGCCATGGTTTTATGAAAGTGACCCTTGAGAAATGGGGTGATGTGAACTTTACAAGAGGCTTGATTTTGGTTTGTGATATGTCAGAGGTTTTGGTTTAATTCATTCACACTAGCTATTTCTCCCTCTACAAAAACAAAGAATCTTTGGCTAACTAATATCTTATATATGCTCAATTTGCCTATGTATAGAACTAAAAACTGAGTGTATCCATACAAGCTGCTGTAGTTGAAGACATTGGGCATTTTAAAATTTTGCTGTTGAGAACTTTCCTTTTTGCATAATGATTATGGCCACCTATTGGTGCTCCTGGAGTTGTCAATAACATGTCCAGTTCAGCCCACTGACCTTGAGCTCTGGTATTTTATCCCACATTATGAGTTTCCAGGAGTAGAGTTTTAGAACTGAGAGTGATTCTCTCCCTGTTCCTTCTCTTACCTAAATATCTGTCCTGCAAAAAGCGAAAATAAAACCTCTCTCAGCTTCTCAGCTTTGTTCTTAAGAAATGAGGTGTTCCCACACATGATCCCCAGCCACAGCGTCAGCCTTTGTTCATCCTGGGGTGGTGGACAGTCCCCTGGTGAGGACTGTTCTGCTGTGCTGGGCATGGCAAGTCACATGGATGGGGAGGAACTCCTACGGGCCATCCAGAACTCTGGAGTAGAGGCTCTTCTCTGCAGAGTATTTCAGGGAGCCCCCCGGGTGGCTGTAAGTTGTCTAGACCTGCCCTGGGCAGTATGGTAGCCCCTGGCCCTTGTGCCACAGCGCATGAAATGTTCTGTAAGAGCAAACTGCACAATGAATTGCAAAGATTTATTCTGACACAGACAATATAAATTACCTCATGAGCAGTCTCCTATGAATTACAAGAGGAAATGATAATATCTTGAATAGATTGGATTAAATGAAGCATGTTAAAATGTTTCTTTTTATCTTTTTAAACATGAACACTGGAAAATATAGAACTTGCCTATGTGGCTCACTTTTATTGCACAACACTGGTCCTAGGGAGTAGAATTTATTTTTAACTTTAATAAACATCAAACGTTTACAATAATTTTAATGCAAGTATTTCTTTATGAGTTTCTGCATTATAAATATTTTATCTACTCTTGTTTTAATATATAACAAAGTTTTCACAAAGTCCCAAAACACTACAGATAATTTGGCAAATTCTCTTTTGTGGACACCAGACAGTGCTATTTCTACCAGAAGCTAGCTAATGCTCTATAATGTCAGACATTTCTTCTGGCATTTCTGGGGCTGGCCTTTGGCTGACTTGTGGGGCCTTCCACTCAGTGGAGTTTGGAAGATCATGGCTGTACCTCTGCAGGCATTGGCAACCCTCCCAGGCCCACCAAGCCCTCCCATTCCTGGTGCTCATCTGTAAGGCCTTGTCTTTGAGGATGATTTCTGGTTCTCCAAATCAGTAAGCCCCAAATCCCCAAATAATATTTTATTCATAAAGACTTCTTAAAGATTAGAAGCTTCTAGAGGGCATAGCCTGCTGAGAACTTGCAAAGGCACAAACACCAAGTAAATCACAACTTTGGACTCTAGATTGACTGCTCTTCTCATCAACATCATCTTTCCCTGTGAAATGGGGCAACTGATGAAGAAATCACCTTCTCAGAACCACAGATAGATTTGTATAGAAATGCAGCTCCCTAGAACTGTCTCCTCCCTGCTGGTAGCAAATCATGCACCTAAGAGAGATAGGGTCAAGTTGCTAAGTTTCCCAGGCTGGACTCAAACTTTTGGTTCTCCTGACTCAGCCTCCCAGATTGCTGGGAGTACAGGCGCGTCTCAAAACTAAAATATAAAAAAGAGCAGGAAATGTAGCTTTGTGCAAAGGCCCAAATTCAGTCCCAAGTACAATTAAGAAAAAAAAAAGAGGATGCATCAACAGTTTTTCTTTAAAAAGGGTTCACGCTGGGGCACCTTTCACGGTATCTGCCTGTGTGTATTACAGCATTGGGTACAGAAAGTGCTGAGTGAATTATCACCTGAAAGTAAGTATCTCCCAGATATTTTTTAAATGTAATATTAATGCTGACAGCCTGCATTGTGGGACACTTACTCTGTGCTCTGTGTGTGTGTGTGCGTGCGTGCGTGCATGCACATACACTCATGCATTATCTAACTGAATCCTCCAAATGCCTGATTGCAGTATTAGTATTTCCATACTACTGAGGAAAAAAATCCAGGCTCATAGAATTTAAATAAGATGCCAGTAGAAAAAATAAAATACTATAGCTCTGGCATGGCCTTAAGCTATTTGTCTTTTTTTTTTCCTCTTTCAGATGTCTTATCTTTAATGAACTATGTTTAACATTTTACAAATCTTTAGACTGTTACAGTTTTCAGCAGTAAATACAGAAAGAGTGGCAATAAATACACTAAAATATGAGATTTCTCCGAAGAAAGAATACAAAGGATAGAAACACTTGGAAACAAGAGGGCAAAATGTAAACTCTAGATCTGGAATGGAAATGAATGCAGTCAAATTCCTTTATGATGTCAATGCATGGAGAAATGAGTAACTCATACTTTATAAACGAATGTATAACTTTGAGGTTCACCTTTCTGGGAAGTTTTGTGGGGCATTATGTGACCCACAGATCCGTAAAACCTTATACTATGTATAGATAACCGGAGGATTCGAACACATGGAAAGAGATCTGAAAGTGATTGCCAAAGAAAGTAAGTTCTTTTCTTCAACATTTGTGATCTTCATGGTACACTGTGTATTATAAAAGGGCATCATCCCCATACAACTGCATAAAGTCATAAAAATTGATTTTATAAAGTAACTGTTCTTTTTGTGTTTAATCTTTTTTGTAAATTCAGCACATATTGATAAATTGGAATGAGGTTAGAAACTATATAGCAAAATGTTGCACCTCCACAATATTTTAAGTGTGTGTTTCTCACCTTTAAAAATGTTTCATCTCTCAGCTTGGAAATGAAATACACATATTGGTATGTAGCTGTACCTTCCAGATGTGTAGCTTACTTTTTCACTCTCGTGCAAGGGAAAGAGATGATACGCTCCAAGGGCTTTTCTAGAACTTCTTGTTTGGTTTCAGAAAAAAAAGGTTTATTATTTCTCCCCTGACTTTTATTATTCCTCCCTCTCTTCATCTTCGTCCTCCTCCTTTGTCACTGCACATGCTATTTGAGATTGGGAATTTTAGGCAATTTAATTTTTCTAATGATCAAAAGAGTGTGACTTCTCATTTGTGAACAGTCCACAAATTTCCTGTTAATAAACGCTGAAACCATCTACTTTTTCTTAACTCAATGATAATAAACCAATGATAGTCACTACTTTCTTAAATTTTTAAATTGAAAACCAACAGTTTTTCTGCAAGTATAAATCTAGACAATTTTGGTTACAAATTGTTAACATTTGTGGATCTTTGAACATACTCTGGATATATCTTACAGGCAAAATATCGCTCATGTAACTGATGGATTCATTTACTAAAACACAGCTGTATGTATTTTTGAATACATATATGATCTTGAGACTTTATAAAATCAATTTTTGTCTTTTTTTTTTAACCCCAAACTAATCAGTACTAACACACAGGGAGCTCTGAACACCATCATTATAACAGATGGTTATTTGTAATGTCTTTCTATTCCTTGGCAACTTAAATTAAAAGGTCAACTTGAAAAACTGTTTTAGAAAGGGACCAGGAAGAATTGTAAAGGGAGCTAAATTAATCAGAGAAAGATGAATAAAATATTCTTTTAACATTGAGTACATCATTGTTGATGGAAAACAGTCTTGGCAGAATTCAAGGGCAATCAAAGAAATTGATAGAGCAAAGAGCAATTCAGCTCAGGAAATAAATGTCTGTAAGGAAACCAACTTGTGCAGTCAAACTTGAGCAATGCTTTTTTCGATGAGTGGCATTACTAGGCAACAAGCCTCCAAACAGACAAATATTATCCAGAGCAAGTCTCTGCTGCCTTTGCTCCAAATCAGAGCTGGCATGCCCCACTTGGGTGAAATAAAAGGTATAACAGAGTAGTGCCAAGTGAGGCCCGAAAGACAGCATATGGTCTGATTCTATGGCCATGAAATCCTAGAAAAAGCGAAATTTTTGATGGAAAACAGTTGAGGCATTGGCATGAGCAGAGTGGGTGAAGGGGACTAACTTCAGAGACTGGAGGCAACTTTCAGAAGCCATGGTAATGCTCCACACCATGATTGTGGTCATGGTTCCATGAAACTATACATTGGCCAAAACTCATTGAGGGGTTCACTTAAAATTGCTGAATTTTATTGTGAGTACATAGCATCTTAATAAAACAGATTTTTAAAATGATATAATAACCTGGAATAGCAGTTCAGTTCTTTTGTATCTCAGACTAAACAGAATTTGGTAACCCTCTGGCAATAGAGAGCAAGCACAGCCATAGAGCAAGAGGTTATATAAAAGGACAATAGCCACAGGAGGCCCTGTGCAAGAATTGGCAAGACTGGACTGGATGAATTCCAGCCAAGATACGGTTTTAGTCTCTTGAGGTCTCTGGACACCCAGAAAGTGGGTCGCCTTTCAGAACACGTGCGTCACTGGGAGAAGATGTTAGTAAATCAAAAACCAGCTGGATTTGCTCTGAAATGTAACAAAATACTTTCTTACTTGGAAGTACTATTAATCCTTCCATTCACTGGACAGGGAAGGTTGGTTTTACGGTCTTGATTACTTTCACTTGTTATCAGCACTTCAGATTCTCTTGGTAGAGGATAATATATTAAGCACTAAACTTGTGCTTTGGAAAAGCAGAGACGACTGTGTGATTGCTTGGTTCCAAATCTTAAAAGTTAGAAATTAAAACTAATCCCAAGTATTTTTACAGAGTAAATTGGAATATTGAAATGATTATGATAATTATGATAACAGTAACATTATTTTCTAAAATAGTTATTAAAGCAAAAGCATTGTTCTGGAGTAGATTCTTCAGATAATTCTACTTTTGGCAAGAAGTAACAGAAAACCAACTTAAATGAGCTTACACAATTAGAGTATTCACTGGCTACTGTGACTGGAATTCTAGTCACAGCAGGATTCTGGGTTGGCCAGATCAGGGCATCAGCAATCTCATCTAGTCTTTTACCCCTCCACTCCGCTGAGAGGACAACTTCATTCTAAGAATGGTTTCTTCATGGGTGTAGGGTGGCTGTTAAGATCTGCTTGGGCTCATTTCTATATTCATTCCCTGAAAAAAAGGGAGAAAAGATTCCTGCAGGAACCTCTGACTTAACAGCAATGCAGGACTTTCACAAATTCTTTTCTCATTGGCCCAAATGGGGTCACACACCTTGTTTTCACTGGCCCAAATTGAGTCACATGGCTGTTATTTGTTGGTTTAAATTGGCCACATGCCCAGTCAGAGGATAAACTACCCTTAGATAATCAGACTTCACTCCCACAAGCAGAAGCAGAGTCAGCTCGCCCGTGAACATGAATTGATCGTGTGTGTATGTGTGTGTGTGTGCAAATGTGTGCAAATGCTAGCTCACTTGTGGTGAATATGCTAGAGGTAATATTAGAAAAAAGAAAGGGAAATAATACTGTCTCAATAATTAAGTACACTTGTATCTAATTTAAAAGTGAGCTTTTTTCATGTTACAAATATAATATAGATTTTATTTTTAATTTTAAGACACAATTCACAGCCACAAAGAAAAGTAAAACAAAACAAACAAAAAAAACCCATGGTCCCACTTCCTCATGAGAACCATAGATGAAATTATAAAATGCACTTTTAATCAATAACACAAATATAATATTTACATACTGCAGATAAAGTGTAGCATAATGTTTAAAAATGCAGAGTTTGGTATCAGCATCCTGGCTCATGTGCTCATTGTGTGTCTTCTATGGATAGCTCCTTGGCTTTCCTATGGCTCAACTGCTTGCTGTCTAATAGGAGTAATCATAATCACCAATTTGTAGAAGTTCCTCCAGCTTTAGCAGGCTGCAGACAGACTCAGATTACTGCTTGTTTTTATAAAGAAGTTTTATCAGAACTCATTTACATATTGCCCATGGCTACATTAAGACTACAGTGGCAAAGTCAAGTAGTTCCAAGAGAGAACGAATAGCCTACAAAACCAAAAATACTATCTGGCATTTTGCAGAAAAATTTGCAGTTGTCTTGTGTCCATCTGACGTCATAATTCTGTGCTTGAGTGGTGACGACCAAGTTCTGACCAGGAAAAAGCGGACATCTACAGATCTAACATGTGGGTGAGAAATGCTCTGTTGTTGTGTGACTTAGGAACACTTGCAGACCATAAATAATTTTTAAATCCTCAAATTTGTTTGAATGTCAAGTTATCTACGAGATCCATGATGTGTGATTTCCCTGGAAGTCTGGGATGTTGACATTGGGCCTGAATGAAAGTGGCTTTGGTCAGTCTTATCTAGTAGGTAGAAGTCATAGGTATAGGCAGAAAATATGAAGACTAAAGAGGAAACAAAGAAGTCCAGAATAAATTTTTGTGAATACTGCTTCAAAAAGAAAAGGTTGTCACCTTTGTGGACAGTGGTATAGATGGGAATATGAGTGATCCAGTCAGGGATTTCTCAGAACAGTCGAGACTAATACAACCAAGCAGACCCAGGGTGTGGAAACGCCCAAAGTGAAAGAAAAGAAGCAGTGATATAAACAGTGTTTGAACGAACTAAAGGAGTCCATTTTTGGTGAGGAGCATGGTGCCCTTTAAAAACATGTAGAAATGACCATTGACTATAAAGAATTTTTGTGGAATAAAAGCTTTCTTTGTAGTCAGCAGTGCTGTGCAATAGGTAAGAACAGAGAATTTCTAATAGCCTAATTTCAAATCCAGACTCAGCTACCTTCCTGCTTCTTAATCCCTAATGTCCTAGGACTTGTTTTCTTATTTATAAAATTAGATTATTGTGAGTACTAACTTTCATAGAGCTTTGATGAGAATAAAATGAAATAATGCATGTACTTGGTCCAGAATCTAACAAATATGACATACCCCATAGATGTTAGCCATTTAATGTGGGTAATGCATAGAAGCTCACTGTGTGGGGGAAATATTTTGATAATGAACCATATAATACCATAGTGTGGTAATATATGTTCTTCCACAATGATAGTCCTGCCTTATTTTGAAAACAATGGTAAAGGAGTCTTAAAATTTAATGTTGGCTAAGGAACATTTTAGTAAGCATTGTGTTAGTTAAAATCCCGGTCAACTTGAAATATAGTGTTTTTACAGTTGAATGGGCCAATAATAGTCCAGATTCTTGTGTACAATTAGGAAAGAATTGTGAAGTGTATGCCCAATGGTAAGTGGTAAGTAGATATGTTTATTGAAGATCACAGGAGAGGTAGCAGCAGCAACAGAAAAAAGGGAAAAGGGGAGGCTGATAACTCAGGCTTTTAGAATTTAAAGGCCAGACACCTCTGGCTTTAGGTGCCTCCCACTGAATCTTCTTTGGTGCCAGTGCTCTGCTGCCTAGGGCATGGAGATCTCTTAGGGTTTTGTTATTTCATTTTATACTCTCTTAGGATAACGGAAGCAGGAATAACGCTTGGGTGCTACTTAGGATTAGATAGAGGAGGGGGAGAGTGACTCACTCAGCTCGTTTGTTTCTAACTATACTAGTGTCTAAAGGGAAAGGTATTTTTTCCTCTTCCTAGAAGTGAATAGCCCAGCTCTGGCAAGGAAACCCTTCTCCTGAGATCCTCCAGCTCCAGGGGTCCATTTATCCCATTTCTTCATCTTCACCTGTGGTAGGTTATGTGGTTGAAGCTTACCATCATCTTCTGCCATTCCATGGGAAGAAGAAGATAGAAAATGGACAAGCCATGTACCATGTATAGACTAAAATTCTATAGATTCTGTTATCAAAAGAGAGAAAGCAAGAACAGGCCAGTGAAGTATATTAGCAACCTTCCATGAGTATCATCATGGAAACTACTATTGTTTTGTTGATTTTAAGACACATAAGCATTCTATATACTAGTAAGTGAAAAAAACTTGTTGTCATTTGTTGTTTGATCTGTCATTTGTAGGACAGACCTCAATTTAGACATTTTAAAACTTGATGGGAAGAAAGGAGCATATGACTTGCTGTAGAAGTATACTGTTAGAAAGACTTAAAGGGGGAGAAGACATTCATTTTGCAGTCTTCTATGTGTGTGATTTTCCCTAGAGCAAATGTGGTCATGAGATATCAAGCTTTGGTTGATC
This sequence comes from Heterocephalus glaber, assembly GCF_000247695.1. The sequence goes on along the minus strand of NW_004624855.1, from coordinate 2,420,336 downwards.
CACTGAATTTAATGTTCAGGATAAGTGATTGACAAGATACTGTCAGTGTGGATTTACTCTAAATCAAATTCCGTGACTGCTGGTAGAGATAACCCTGTTTCAAAGGCTTGGGGAAAACATGCCTAGATTTCCACTCCTTCTGAACCAGATCTGGAGTTGAGTAAATAGAAGAGGTTCTGTCTTCTGTAGTAGAGTTCCAGGTTAATAGAAGGACAAAAAACAAGGAAAACAGTAAAGGAATAGATATGGCCAGGGCATATGGCTTCTTGTTTTGACATTCCATTGTTAAGCAAACATTGTTGAACAGTAGGCATTTTGCTTGATGCTGCAATACAGTCTTTGGCTCTTAAGAGCTCCACAGTTCTGGAGAGAAAAATAGCAATAGATAAATCAGAGAAAGCATTTGTATAGGAGCCATGATAGAGGTCTGGGGAGTGAAGGCCCACTTCCAATAGAGGCTAGAACTCAGAGGAAGTGAGGAGGCTAAAGGCTCTCCCAGCAGAGGTACAGATTGTGCAAGTATGTGAAATTGTAGAACAGTGGTCACTTCAAGGAACTGCATTGTGAGGCCTTTGGCAGCCTGGACTAGAAGCAACATCTGAGCGTGGAGGTTTGCTCTCCTGCTTTGTCTCCTTTGTAGTGCCCTGTATACAGTGGGAAGACAACAACATTTATTGAATTGAATTGAAGAAAATACCAAGTTTGTAGATGGAGATGGCCAAATAGAAATGAGCTGAATTTTCCTGGATCAAAAAGATGCTGGATTTCAATAAATAGATAAAAGCAAAATAATATCTTTGGTTCTTGCTTTTACACTTATTATTTAATTTTATTTAAATTTAATTATTATTTAATGTATAAAGAAGAACTTGATTGGATCTTACTTTTTTACTTTCATTCTCCCTTTCCCCTCCAATTTAATAAATCTGCATGTTTTTCTTTAGAAGATACCTTCTTCCTTGTTCATGCAGAGAAGTTTATCATAAGTACTGCACTTATCTCAGGAGCAGATTCTCTCTCAATTAAGTAACCTCATCTTTGTGAATTTGACCTATTCAAAATGTCACAAGACAAGCTCTCTCATTCTCAAGTTTTGTTTTGGTTTGGTTTTTTGAGGCAGGGTCTCCCTTTGTAGTTCAGGCTGGCCCTGAACCCACTGTGTAGCCCAGGCTGGCCTCGAACTCGCAGTGATCTTCCTGCCTCAGAATCCTGAGTGCTGGGATTTATAGGCATGTGCCACCATGCCTGGCTTAATTCTCAAGTTTTCAGATACAGTTAGAAAAAGCCCCAGTCAGTTAAGTAAGATCCTTTTATCCTATAGCTTTGAATCTAGTTCATAACAAATTTATACTCTGCAGATGTTTCTTGCTATATATTGCTACTGAAATCTGCTTTTCTTATGTAGATCACTGTTACAGATGAGGAAGTTAGTAATCCATCCATTTTAGATCTGGTGAGAACTCCCCAAATGAGGAAATGCACACTTATACTTATGTTTGCTTGGTAAGTTTGCCTTGTGATGGATTTAAAAGCTTGTACAGTCCACCCCTTCCTTCCAATCAGGTGAAGTTACCTTTTTATTTGTTCTCTGGTGTCTGCCAATGTTGCTGCAGGTTCACAAGTGCAGTGGTGTACCAGGGACTTGTCATGCGCCTGGGAATCACAGGAGGCAACCTCTACGTAGACTTTTTCATCTCCGGAGTAGTAGAGCTACCAGCAGCTCTATTGATCTTACTGACCATTGAGCGGGTTGGACGACGCCTCCCCTTTGCAGCAAGCAACATTGTGGCAGGGGTAGCATGTCTTGTCACCGCATTCTTACCAGAAGGTAATTTTCCTTCATACTGGTTTGGCAGCTGCTGAAAAACTTGAAAACGCTTATCAAAATAATCATGCCTGAGGAGTAACTTTTTTGTTTTAGAAACTGTGCCATCACATTTTACCCTTGGTACCAGGTAAGCTTCAGCAATGTCACTCAATTTTCTACTTAATCAGTGTAAAGACTATGAGGATATAAGATACTGTTTTATAAATTTTTCTATTTTCTTAATTTTATGTTTATTTATCAATGAAATAGATATTTTGCAAAATCTAGCTCACATCAATGTGATTTACTTTTGATCATCTTTTCCTGATTTCCAATTGTGATATGGCTGACACTGTCTAACACATCTCCTGAGTATCTGTCGTATCACTGGCACCATGCTAAACACTAAGGTTAGGAACAAAAAAGGATGAAGTTCTTAGCTTCAAAGAGTCATGACCATTAAGGGATACAGACATTTAATACTGTCACAATTAATTGTGATAAATGAATTCATAGAATTATTTATAAGATTTAGAGACAGAAAAAGAAGAAAGAAACAAGGAAGGGAGGGAGGAGAAAGAAAGAAAGGAGGGCAGGCAGGCAGTCTGGGGCAAGTAGCTCTGAGGTAGAACACTTTCCTAGCAGGCATGAGGCTCTGCCCCAGCACCACCAAAAAAAAAAAAGAGAGAGAGAAAGGAGAAAATAGGTGGGAGAAGTGATTAATGCTTGGGAGCTCAGAAAAGCTTCCCAGAAGTGTGAAAGAGGCATGTGTTGAGAATGCATGTATCAGATAGAAGGTAGGAGAGGAACAATTTTTCCAAAGTAGAGAACAGATCCCAGAAATATGAAAACCTTTGTGAGTTCAGGAACAAAGAACTTTTTTGTTATGACTGGAATCCAGGCAAAGAGGCCTGAAGACGGTCAGTCACCAATACGACTGCTCCTCCTGGCCATCCAGGGGTGTGGCATTGCCCTGGAGCCCCAGGAGGAGGAGTGAGCTTGTCGTAACTGACACAGCTTGGATGATGACAATAAGGAGGACAAGATGTTGAAAGCTGGAAATAAGTCTGGGCAATCAGGCCATGGTGGGAAAGGGTGAGTTCCTTTCAGTAATGTGATGGTCATGTTTTCAGAGCTTGGTTGCTAGAGCATAGGGTTTGAGATGAGGAGGAAACCAGGGGCTGCAGGTGCCTCCAGATCCATGGTTAACTCAGCTGGATGATCTCTGCCATAGAACACAGAAGGATTGTAAGTTAGAGCAGGTTGAGGGGTGTGGATCAAGGATTATGCAAAGAGCTACATTCTCTATTGGTCATTTATTTCTGCATAAGGGGTTCTTTTTGAACATCAAGAAAGACACTGGTAATACTGAGGAAGTCAGGACTGTCAAGCATTTATTTAGAAAAGACTTCATTAATTAGATGCAGATTTATGAAATCCCAAGATATCAGGTAGACCATGAGTATAAAACTACAGAAATGTTAATCTTCAGAACAGAAAAAGAGGTACAAGTTTTGTCATATTGAGATAATTGATGATAAACAGAAACCTAACTTTATCTTATTTTCCTTGAATGTATCAGGTTCCTAGGGCTGCTATAATAAACCAGCACAAACTGGATGACTTGAAACAACAGAAATTTATTCTGTCACACTTCCGGAGGCTAGAAGTCTAAACTCAAAGTGTTGCAGATGGTAGGGGGGCGGGGTTCCCCAAGACACTGGGGAGGAGATGGTCCATGCTTCTCTCCTGGCTCCTGGTGGTTGCTAGCAACCCTTGCCATTTCTTGGCATCTCTGCAATTCTGCCTCTATCTTCTCATGACACTCTTCTCTCTGTGCCATCCTAACTAATATATCTGTGAAGACCCTGTTTCCAAAGATGATTACATTCTGAAGTTCTCGGTAGACATGATGGAAGGGGTGCTATTCATCCCACTACTTTGAGTTAACTCATTCTCAGAGTTAGGTAAGCTGTATAATAGCCATCAACGTGTGTTTATTTAGTATAGTATTTATTGTCAGCCACTCACCTAGGAGGGAGAAAGAGAAATGAACAAGCCAGAGATTTAGCTCAGTGGTTCTGTCGCCTGCCTCGCAAGCACAAGGACCCAAGTTTGATCCCCCCAGTACCAAAAAAAAAAAAGAGAAGTGAACAAGACAGACATAATTTCTGCCCTTGGAAGTACACAATTAAAGTAGAAGTGAATCGAGCACGTTGGAGAGCTCACTGCTCTTTCTATTTTATTTTGGTTTTGGAGTTAACTTTAAAAAGCAGTTGCCTCAGACTAGGTCTTCTAGTCTCATCACATCCAGAACAAGAGTGAAGTATTCACTGCATATGAAATTAGAAACATGGGGAGAAAGATAAGTGATATGTGTGGCCTATCATTTCATGATGAAACACTTTACCCCAGATTTTTTCTTAGTCTTAGACTGTCTGGGATGATTTCCCTCTATGATTTTCAGTATGATGCCAAAAAAAGCAAGCATTCAAGACTGTATGTCCAAACCAAGGTCAGAGTAACTGGATGGAGTGAGAATCAAGGTTATTTTGTAGAGAACACTCACACATTGGAAAATATAAGACAAATAATAAACTTTTCTGCTTGGTCCAATCAGTTCTATAGCTATAAGTTCACAACTGATGCTTTAGAATCGTTTTCAGCAAGAGTAAAAATTAATTGCACCTGTTTGGGACACATTTTATGTGTATGCTCTGCAGACTGAACTGCTTTTATGTTGGTCCTCCCATGTTGGTCATGAATGATTGGCGTGAATAAGTTTGTAATCCCTAAAGTGAGTTCCAATTAGAAAAAGAGGCTTTTCCCTTGCTTCCAACTGAATGGCACACTTGGACTTGACTCCGGAACTGTTGAATGAACATTAAGAGGGTTTCCCCCACTCACCCTTGCTTGATGTCATCAGCAGGCCCATGGCCCCTGCTGTGAATGCTGAGGAGTCTTTTGGAGAAGTCTGTCCTGAAATTATCTTAACAGAAAACCTTTCAACCAGCTCTCCCTCCACTGAACCCAACTTTTCATGGACTGGGAATAAAATTCTGAAAAAAAGGCAGTCTTTCTGGCTGTATCCTCAAATGAGACTCACTATTTGGGGCCCAAATTTCTGAACCCTAATTAAAGTCTGGAAAATAGAGAGCTTTATCGATAGTGGTCTTCTATCTTTAATTTGAGTTTATTTAGGGTGGCCACAAACCTAGCAGTTTGGATAAATATTCTTTTTGAAATGAAAATATTTCCTGTTAATTTTATTTTTCTTTAAGTAAGGTTTATATATCCTAATTTGCATATCCCATTAGTATTGTTCACTAAATTTTATTTAAGAACTTGAAGTAGATTGTATATTCAGAAGAGACTCAAAACTGTATTTTAAATTCTGTATCTTTTCTTCAAGAAACGGGCTATTACTCTTAATAATCTGTAGTAGTTTGATCAAGTCCCCATTCACAGAGGGACATTGTTTCCCTGTGTTTTCATGTAACTCTGGAAGATGACTTCAGCTTTAGGGATCATTTTTGTGTGTGTGTGTGTGTGTGTGTGTGTGTGTGTGTATGTGTTAATTGTTTTCTTGGTTTTGGTTTGGCTCTTTCCATCCAACAGTCCTGACCTTAGTTGTAAACCTTAATTAATAATGAACTTGTCAGTGGGGCTAAATCTTGATTTAGTGAAAAGAAACTTCTGCTGAAATACCTAGCCTGGATAAGAAAGGCATTTCCCCAGTAGCAGGTGACCTTCTTTCTTGAAGCCCAAGTGCGTTGAGAGATTGTCCCTTCCAGCTTTACCCAGGGAATCTAGGCCACGGCTTCCACTTTCAATTCCCAGCAGCACCTGCTCATTGAAGATGGGGCTGGAATGCATTTCCTAGTTCCCTCTTTGGCCTCCATGAAACAGCAGAACCTAAATAAAACACATGTTTACAACTGATGGTGGCCCAGTGCATTGATACAACTTGGATATCCTTACTCCCTGATGTGACTATTCATGTGACAGCTACAGGTGTTCCCATCTTGGAAGACATCAAGTACACCAGGATGTCTTCAGCCACTGTGCAACTAAACTGCAGTAAACTGGGGCTTCCCAGCAGTGGTTGGAATCCTTAAACCATCATTTGTTTTATTGCCTTCCAAGCAATTATATTACAGAGTTTTTAGTGCTTTTTTTGATTTGTTGAATATTCTCTAGAGAAACACATAACTTTACTGAGCTTGATTCTTTTCTACTAAAAAAATTGTATATTCAGCAAGGTGTAATATTCTCCTGGAAGACAAGAGGATGGTGCTGAGAATCCATGAGTGTGAAAGGTAACAGTCCTACCTTCAAAGACATAGGATATCCCTAGCTTTGCTTTGGAGAAAAGATAGTCTTGTCTATGCAATCTCATGTCCTCATACCAAGTCTTTTAGGAAAAGCTGACAAAATTCACACAGCTCTTACAAAACTTAAAAGACAGGTGTTAAGGTTTAGAATAAGAATGACCCGCAAAATTCTCATGCACTCAGGGATAGGGCTTTTGAAAGGTGATAGGTCGCTGGGTGAGTGACCTGCAAGGGTATTTCTCCTTCCCATCTCCTCCCTTCTCTCTCTGCTTCCTGGCCACCATGCAGTCAGCAGCTTTCCTCTGCCCAGGCCCTTCTACCATGTAGTTTATATTTTTGAGTCAGCCAAACATAGACCGAAACTTCTAAAATGTGATCCAAAATAAACCTCTCCTCCTTTAGTTGTGGGTGTCTGCTGTTTTGTTCCATCACTTAGGAAAATGACTTATCCTAGCACTCTGGGAGGCTGAGGCAGGAGGATTTCAAGTTCAAGCCTAGCCTGGGCAACTTAGTGATTTAGTGAGACCCTGTCTCAAAATTAAAAATGAAAAAGGTCTGGAGATGTAGCTCATTGTGAAGCCCTTGGATTCAATTCCTAATGCTGCAGAATAAAAAGAAATGGAGAAAGAGAGAGAGAGGACATTTTTAAGAATTTAAATGGTAACTTCCTTCTGCCTTTAAAACACAAAGAAGGAAGTGTTTAATAGAGAATGCTTGATATTTGCCTTAGTTACTCTGGAGGAAAAGAGAATTTCTTCATACAATGAGAGCAGCCTTAAAACATTCATTTTTAAGTGGATGAACCAATTACTATGTAGGAACCTGACTCCTTCTGGGCCATTTCTTGGTGGGTGGTACATGGTTGGGAATTTGGTTTTTTGGGGGGGTTTTCTTTTTTTTTTCTTAAATTCTTTTATTGGTACATTTTATGTATACAACACATTTACATTTCTCATTGGGACCTTGTACCTTTACATGATGCATCTTGGTTCTTATTTTTTCCCCATTCCTTGCCCTCCCTTCACCCCCTCCACCCTTCCCTATTTACAGAGACTTTATTTCCATTTTTTCCATTTCTCATCATTTTTCTGGGAATTTGAAAGACAATCAATGGCACAGGCACATATCTAGGGTAACACTTGGGTTAGTTGCCCTCTCCCAAAGATCTGAGCCCTCCAAGCTTTACTCCTCTCTAGTACCAAGCTCATCTCATGAAAAGAGCTTTCCTAGTCTCTACAGAGGACAGGTGGGTGCCTAGTTGTGGTGAGGTCTTCAAGGGCACAGTGGAGACTGTCTTCCAGACAAAAGACAAGCAGACTTGGCCTCTCCAGGAAGGCACTGCCTGCATCATTGGCTCAGTGTTGATTGGGCACTCATTTATCAAATGGTTCTTGAGTTGTATTTCTATAATCTAACCTGGCTCAGAAAGGCATCTCTAGAACACTAAAATCTTAATGATCATTCTAGTTGTTATTGAATATTGTTTACTGCATTACAAGGATCTATCATTTGGATTTTAAATTAGCAAAGACTAAGGGCTAGGGGGCACTAAGACAGTGCCTTTCGTTGTTTCATAAATCAGACCTAACTTCTCTTCCAAATGTTCTGTGTTCACAGGAATACCATGGTTAAGAACAGCAGTTGCTACCCTGGGAAGACTAGGGATAACCATGGCCTTTGAAATTGTTTATTTGGTAAACTCAGAATTGTACCCAACAACATTACGGTAATTCCAATATACATGTCATAGTTTCTCCTAAGCTCTCTGCAGCCAAATGCTTCCTTAGCTTTCCTAATATGTAATATATTAGCTTGGGCTGAGTTTAGCCAGTAAAAAAGATAGTCTTTGAGTTACAGCTGTGTTCTGCATTGCTACCTGCTGCATTTTGTAATAAGGTACAAGTATTACAATACTTTCCCATGTCAGTATTTTTATATATAGCTGTGATCTTGGGGAAAAGTACTAAACTTGGAATTAGGAAACCTCTTAGTGCACTTGCTCAGATTGCAAATTAAATTTGTATTCATCACCACTGTCGTATTTCAAGGCTCTGGCTTCTCTTTTAACCACATTGAGAGCGTAACATTTGTGAGCAACTCATTATTGAAGGATAATGTGAAACTGTGCACAAAATAGCACAATTTGGGTTTCATAGCTGTAGAAATATTCTTCTGGGTACACTTTTCAGGGCACTGAGGTAGCACGTGAGTGTTGTAGAGCAGAATAGTAAATGTTGATGGATGAATGTTTTACTAGCAACACTGGAGGCTTTCTTAACTATCCTCATTGTGAAATAGTATCAAATGGAAATAATTTGCTTAGAGTACAAGAGGAAATGGAAAATACTGTCACAATTTCTATTATTTAATATCTGAATATTTTAATTATCCTGAATATCTAAGTCATTTTTCTTAAAGCTATTTTTCATTCTGCAGAAACTTTGGTGTTTCACTCTGCTCAGGTGTGTGTGACTTTGGGGGAATTATAGCCCCGTTTCTACTCTTTCGACTAGCAGCCATATGGCTAGAACTACCTCTGATCATCTTCGGTAAGAACTCATTTTATATGTTATTCTCCAGTGCTTTTCTTCTATAGTCTTTGCATTAGTACAACCTATATGATTACTAGATTTGATATTTTTTGTTGTTGTTTTGCTTTGTTTTGTTTTTGGTACCAGGGATCGATCTCCGGTCCTTGTGCTTGAGCAGCAGGTGGTGAAACCACTGAGCTAAATCCCCGGCCCTAGATTTGATATTAATGATATCCATTTCTTCTTTTTGTAACAACTTTCTAAGTTTTAAGGAGCCAATCTATTCACAACAAAATTTGAAATTCTGAATGGTTTTAATTTACTTTATATTAAAAGGTGATGATAACTGTTTGAGTTAGCCTTCTTTGTTTAAGTTCTGAGTTAAAACCAAGTACCACAAAACCCTTTTATAGTATTGGGGGACAGAATATAATTTCCAGAGGGCTAAATTAGACCTTCAGTATGTTTCAAATTCAACATAAAGACTAACTGTGTTTTTAAATGTTCAATATTTACTAATACTAGATCTTAACTTGGTTTGATGCCAAATATGTTATGTTGAAAGAACAGAGAACACAAAAACCCTTCCACATATCCACATATCCTATAACCTCTTCCACATTCCTTAAATTCACATCTTCCTTCTCACCTCCAGTCTCCATAGAGCTCATGCATTGACAGAATCCTGGCCTCAGGAGGCACCAAAAGGCACTTCCACGCTGTCCCCTAGGGTATATACACCCTGTCCTTCTCAGAAGTAAAGGACAAGAGTTGGTCCTTCTCTTGCCCTGCCTTTCCTCCAACCCACTTCCTTACTTTCCATACACAATGTTTCCATACACAATGTTTCCATTTCTTGCTCAACAGGTGAAATTTGATGACAATATTGAGTCCAGGAGGCCATACATTCCGGTTCACGCAAAACTCCTTCGACAGTGCTAGGAACAGACAATCAGCTTCTAACCATCTAACACCACCAATCTTAGTACAAGATCATTTCAAATCATTTAATGGTTGATAATAAAACTCAGTGTTAATTCTGCAGCCAGCATGAAAAGCACAAAGGCACCATTGTCCAACCAGAACAGGGCAGTCAAGGCAAAGTATTGGGTTAGTCCTATGAGACTGCAGTGAGTCTATGGGGAGTACCACCCAAGCTGGCCAGGGCTGGGGCAGGCCCTGCCCTCCTGGAGCTTGTGGGGAGGGGACCAAATTCCTGAAAACTCAAGGACAATAGAGTGTGAAAAATCCTGAACATTATGTCTTGGGGATGTCAAGGGGAGAGTACTGGGAGGGAAGGAAGAAGCCAGGTCTAGGGTGTGCTCTGAAGTGAGAAAAAACTCCCCACGTGGGAGGTTTGAGCTGTGCTCGCAGCAGTATGAAGCCCTAGAGCAAAGGTCAGAGTCCAGTGTGTGAAGTGGGGCCTGATGGGAATTATCGCCAGGGAAGGAAGGCACAGATCACCGAGGGTCTTCTCAGGTGTGCAGAAACTTTGCTCTTTATCTGATGACAGGGGAAGCCACTGAAGAGCCCAAGACCGCTGGGTTCAACACAGCTAGATTTGTATCTTAGAAATAGGATGTTCTTCCTTTCGGATCCGCCATCTGTGGTGGAACCATTGCCAAGATGCAGATTTTCGTAAAAACCCTTACAGGGAAGACCATCACACTTGAGGCTGAACCCTCAGACACTATAGAAAATGTAAAAGCCAAGATCCAGGATAAGGAAGGAATTCCTCCTGATCAGCAAGGGCTGATCTTTGCTGGTAAGCAACTGGAACATGGACGTACTTTGTCGGATTACAACATTCAAAAGGAGTCCATCCTTCATCTTGCATTGAGACTCCGTGCTGGCGCTAAGAAAAGGAAGAAGAAGTCTTACACCACCCCCAAGAAGAATAAGCAGAAGAGAAAGAAGGTTAAGTTGGCTGTCCTGAAATACTATAAGGTGGATGAAAATGGAAAAATTTGTTGTTTTCATCGGGAGTGCCCTTCAGATGAATGTGTTGCTGGAGTTTTTATGGCAAGCCACTTTGACAGACATTATTGTGGCAAGTGTTGTCTGACTTACTGCTTCAACAAACCAGAAGACAAGTAATTATACATGAGTTAATAAAAGACTTCAGCTAACAACAACAAAAAAGAACTAGGATGCTGATGGCAGATAGGCAGTTGAATTACAGGGGGACTGAGCTAGCTGTGAGGTGATTAAAAGAATGTTATAATTGAGTAAGGGATCATAGTGGCTTGATCTAAGGAGGCAATGGGAGCAGAATGGAGAGGAAGCATCTTAGGAATTAGATTGGCAGGTGGGATAGTTGACAGGACCAGCAGCCAAGGAGTCATGAGATGGGCGGCCCAGGAACCTACAGATGAAAGACAAGCACTAGTAGAAGGCTGTAGCAGGCTGAGGGGGGATGCAAGTGAGGTAGCTGTAAGATTCCAAGTCAAACTATTGAGAATCTGGGAGTTTGGATGTCACTGAGCCCAGGAGAGAAATTGGCCTACAGATGGGGATTCAGAAACATTTGAATATGGATCACTGGTGAAACTGGGGCAGTGGCCAGAATGTAGGACATGGGAGATGAGAAAGTGAGAGGAGAGCAGGGAAACCACGAGGGCAGGGCAGGGCACGGCAGGAAGTCGAGGGGAGGTAGGTATAACTCTACACTGGCCAACAAAGCCCAGTAGCAGTGCCATTGGATCTGAGCAAAGGCAGTTGGTGACCTGGCTGGAGGAGGACCAGGGAGGATGCAGGGCAGGAGCAGTGTGCAGTGGGGCTGGATGTATGACATAGAGTGACATGCTAGGACTGGCTCCTATCAGCTCACCAGCACTGACTGTGACATTTTTTAGAATTTTGAGAGTCAGTCAGTCATTAAATACAACCATAATTAAAAATTAGAGTGTATAAAATACATTAAAAGCAGAGATCATAAATATTCAACATTCACCAGTTCCTAATCCCACATTTTTACTATTATGGATGATCTTCAGATTATTTATTCTACTGTATCTTTCTGGTGGGAACACAGTAGGATGGAGCACTACTGTCTGTCTCTTCCCTGGGACCGTGTTCCCGGAGGTCGTGCCAGTAGGTTGAAGTGCCCATGCCGGAGCATTTATACCATGGAAACAGGCAAAGCTGTAAGTCAGGGCTTTATTGTACAGAGCTGGCGATTAGACATTTGCCAGCACACTGCTAAGATAGGTGTGAGAAAATAGGCAATTACAGTGTTTGGACTCCAAAGAACAGAAAAGGGAGGATGGTAAGTGGAGGGTGAGGCTAACAGACAGTTTGTTGGAGATGACAGTTTCAGTGTGTTGGAATGCTCCTACTGCTAGATTGAAGATGCTAGAGAGTAGATTAATCAATATAATGAAGACCCAAAAAGAGAGGACTAAGTGAGGCCTCATGGGAAGGAGAGGATGCAATTAAGTTTTAGTGTCAGGAAAGGGAAGAGGAGGGGATCTTCTCTGGTTCTGCTTTCCTTCTGAAGCAGAAGGTGAGTGCTTAGCTTGGTTGATACTCAATAAACACAGTCATGCACCACGTAAGGATATTTTCAGTGACCCACAATATCATCTTGTGGTGATCCCATAAGACTATTGCCTAGTGGTGTCATAGCTGTTTTAATTTGCATAAGTATACAGTAGTGTAAGATGGTCACACAACAAAGAAATCACCTAAAGATTCATTTCTCAGAACATCTTCCTGTCATTAAGTGACACAGGACTGTAATTGTTAAAGGTGTGAACGAACAGATGTATGCCAAGGGTCCAGGGCCCATGGTGTGGTACAGGATTTGAGGAAGGTGGGGAACATTTGAGATCCTAGAAGAGCTGAGTAGGGTAAGCAGAGGAGTGCTGTGGTTGAAAGGGTAACTTAAGGTCAATGAGCCTGGCAGCCTCCAGAGTGAGCCGGGAGCCGGGAGCCGGGACAGCCAGCCTGTGCTTCTGCAATAGTAATGCCTTTCCCCTTTGCAGGTATCTTGGCATCGGTTTGTGGTGGCCTTGTGATGCTTTTGCCTGAAACCAAGGGTATTGCCTTGCCAGAGACAGTGGATGATGTCGAAAAACTTGGCAGGTATTGTACAAAACTCAACATATTCCAAATCAAAGCAGCATTTTAAACCCTCAAGGGAAAGATGCTGTTGAGAAAATTGAATTTCCATAGGAAATGATAACATTAAATCTCCCTTTCACATAATAAGCAAAAAGATGGAAAAATTAAAAAACCCCATGATATAAAAGAATATGAACTGTTTTTAAAATGTAGTTGGGAAGCATTTCCAAGTAAGATGTTAAAATCAGAAGTGATTTAAAGAAAGGGACTGATATGTCGCAGAGTGAGGCAACTTAAATGTGCATTAATAGGGAACTGAAGGAAAGATGATAATTTTAATGTGGGTTACTACACAAAGATGAAAAGAAGTGAAGGCTATCTACATGGAATGCATGGGAAGCTTCTTGAGATTGACTACAAAATGAAACAAGAAAAATGTGCTATTATATTTATTACAAAATAAACCAGTGTGTAGCTGTATGAGAAGATAGCAGGTGACAGAAAGATAGATGATGCATAATGTATCATTGCTAAGTGAAGATGGGCAGACTGATAGGTAAATGATAGATGACAGAAGATAGATAGATAGATAGATAGATAGATAGAGATGGAAGAGAGAGAGATTGACTTTGGAGGGGAGGATCTAAATACAGGGATGCCTTGGTTGTCAAACAGCTACAGGCTCAAACTTTCCACTGCTCAAATAGCAAAGTTTGAAAAAAATCTGCTGTGTTCACAGCTTTGCACAATAGTCAAACAAAAACTCCAACTTGAACAAAATCTGTCTGTGCTGAGAGTGAATCACACATCGCCTCTAGCCGTAGACACAAAGAGGTGATGCTTCAGTCTAAAAGCCACTCTTGCCCAGACAGCATCCAGTGCTTGTGTTAGTGCGTTAAGACATTTGTCACTGTGCTTTTCTTAGCACTTTATTTGCATAAAATATTGTAACTATAGCTCCAAAGAAAGTGATACCAGCAGTAAAGCTAAGAGGAAAACTGAGAACCATTGCAAAATTTGTTAAAGTACTGGAAACTTTTGGGCCTCAGAACCAATTATTTGGTTTTCTATTATTTCTTATGGGAAAAATATGTTGAGTTCTTAAACTTTTTGATGTTCAAACACAAATTTGGGAGGAATTGAGTTTGACAACCAGGGTATCACTGTAGTGTTCAGTGAATATATTGGAAAAGATACCAACATATAAAAAGTTATATCGATAAAAATTCACATTGTACAAATTCTCATTTTATGTTTGAAATTTGTAATAATAGAAAGAAAACATGACTGCAGAAATGAATGGTTAAAATGTAAAACAATAATGTATACCCTCTGGGGCTAGAAATGTGTTAGAAAGGGATGTGGAAGGGAGGGCCATCTTTTTTATGTAGACAGATTTCTGTAGTGTTTGATGATTCTTCAATTAGATCACATGATGTGGTATTTCTTGTGTAATTTTAAAAATAATTTGCCAACTAATTTTTAAATAAAACTTAATCTTCCTTAATAATGATATGAGAATGTGGACCTCTAAATTTATAAAAATGTATCAAAAATATTCATAAAAATACATTTTAGTAACTACGAGGTAGTTTTTTCTTCACCTGTAGATTGGGAAGAGGGTAAAAGCTGACATTTTTTTGTTTTGTTTTTTGTTTTTTTGTTTTTGTTTGTTTGTTTTGAAGCTGACATTTTCAAAGCACTTAAGTTATTAATGGTTTTACATATGTTATTTCATTGAATAATCAAAGCAATCCTATAAAATAGGAATTTTTACATTCCCTTTTTTGTAAGCAGGAATTCAGAATGGTTTCTCAACTTTTAAAAGCTAGGACTGGGGGTGATACTGCCGAGTACAAGTATGACTCCATTGCTGTGTATAGTTTCTTTTTGATCCCGGGCATCAAACAAACTCAGGACCTTGCATTTGCGAGGCAGGCAGCGGAACCACTGAGGTAAATCCCTGGCCCCATAGTTTTATTTTATGCTGCAGCCTATCTGTGAATTTATTTTACATAGTGAGCACCCCTCTGGCAGGACTGGAAAAATCTCTTCTTCTGTTCTTCCATTACTCAGGGACATCGCCCTCTCCAGAGGCAGGGAACCGTTGCCAAAGGTCTCCTGAGTGTTTTACCAGAACTTTAAAACTTTGCAGAGTATAGCTAACTTATACAATTATCTTATTGTTCTGTTTTCTGAAGCTATTTTGAAAAATAAGATTGATTAATCACCTCCCAGAACTTCCATAAGAAAGGTCTCAAAATGAAATCACCAGCTGTATTCCTACTGGTGGGATGGGCCAATCAGAGGACAGGGGCCATTTCCCTCACCAAGGAACCCCAGTAGATTCTTGTGCCTGTTTGGGAGGAAAGGGATTAACAGTGGCTTATTCCCCACCCAGAGCCCACTTGTTTCACCTTAGAACAGTGCAATGTGAAGTTTGGGATGGGGTGCAGTTTCTCTTTATGACACCACTATCTTGTAAAATGAAGTTAAATGAATCAAAGAAGTGAATTATATTTATTAAAACTGTGTAACATCCTTCGAAGCCTTCTGCCATGGTAGGGTCTTGCTCCATCCAGAAAGGGGACACACTGGGCTAAACGGTCATCACTAACAATGACTTAGAGGGGGGTCAGGATGGTGCCCAGTCCTGTCACCCCAGTTGTAGCCATACTCAAAGATCAGGAGAAATGAGACTGTTCAAGAAGGTTCATGAAGCAGGAGGGAATGGTGAGGAAGGAAACAGAGTTGTCTTAAAATAAGAGGTTCGTAGTATGAGAGGGATTTCTCATGGGTTTATGCTTGCTTCACTTCGGCAGATTTATGGGTCAAAAGAAAGGAGGAACTCAGCGCTGGTTTTTGGAGGCAGAGCCTCCCTGGGACTACCAGACTTCCAGCACTCAGCAGGACAGAAGCCTTCTTGTGACCAAGTCACATTTGCAGCCACACGAGTGAATGCACTCTCCTCTAGCCAGGGGCCCTGCATTCCTCCTGTGATGCCCTTGTTCCTCATCCCCAAACCCTCAGGTTTTCTAATTCATCAGGAAAAAAAGGAAGGAAGAAGGTATTTGGATCAGGACTCTGCCACAAATTCAGTCACATTAGTTAGATTAGACAACAGGGAGAGATACAGATATTTTTCAAGGGGGATCCTGAATATTGTACAGGAAGAATTAATTTCCAACTGATGTATAATCATGAAGAATTATACCAAAAAAATTTAAGTTACACAGATTCTTTTAATGTTTTTGTTTGTAATTTTCATAATAAAAAGCAGAGTAAATTAATCATAACTACTCCCTGCTTTTGAAAAATAATCTGAGAGTATGATTTACAGCTCTACAAACTAAGCTCATTAAATATGACCCATGGCTATTTACTCTAGAACAAAACTGCTTAGCCTCAAATTGCCAAAACCTGTTGATGTGTTCCCTTTTAAAACTGCAGGGAATTATTCTATCATTTCTACTGTCTTTTGTTCACATCAGCAGCTCATTTCTAAGCCACCTGTTGTTTAGTAGAAATGCATTAGAAATTTGCAAGCTATAATGCTAATTAACCCCTAAACAGATCTAAATGAGCCACAGAGGTAATTATTTTGGCTGCCTTTGAGTTGGGATGCTAATGTGATGTTATGCATGAGTGTATTTGATCAAAACCAACCATGCTACTGAGTAAGGACAAGACTTTCTTCTAACTGGTTGCATAGTTGCTCACAAGGACTATATCTTCTCCTTTGTTTTGTAAATTCACATCCAATAGCAGGAAAAAGAAAACCCAGGTATCCAGCTCTCACCTGTGAGACCCCTGCAACTCCAGAGGAAGGAGCTATTGGAGTCGACCCTCCTGGAGAAACTGAGCCTCCAGAGATGTACCTGTGCACTTCAGCTTCATTATGTAGCGCCGATTCAAGTGTCTTTGATGCCATATAAAGACCTGCAGACTATCCAGAGTATTTTTATACAATATTGGATGAGTTCAGATTTATCATGCAATTGAAGTTTCTGGGAGCATACGATACGTGACTGGGTGAGCAAAGAGCCTACTCAATGCACGACCCATCCTATTTGCTTTTTTCTAGTGTTGGGATCAGCAGTCTCTGACTCATTCAGTCACAGAGGGACAAGAGAAGCCCCACCTGATCCTTATCAGAAATGCAGGCTGTATAACCAAGGATCCAGGAAAGGTGTATGGAGATGCATTCATCGCATCTGATTAAAGCACACAGCACCGATAAGTGTCAGGAAGAGTCCATGAAGGATGATGGTTTTCCCGAGCCACACCAAACTGAGCCTTTGCTTTCTCTGCTCCCCAGGTTCCAGGCCTTTGCAGTCTGGACAAGCCATGTGTCCCTCCCACCCACCTTCTCTGCAGCATCTGGAGTTTCAGGCACAGGTTAGACCTCATTCCATAAATAAGCACAGTTCTGGTGTATAATTTGAGGATTTGGCTCTATTATTTTAAAATCAGGTTTGAGTCCTAAGATTATTTGCAATATTTTTAGTTTCCTTTAGTGAACACCTATATAACCAGAAATTTCATTCTTTAGAGAAGAAAACCCACAGATTATGATTTCCTGGGTCTTAGGATTTTAAAAGCAAAGGGATAGGGCCGGGGATTTAGTTCAGTGGTTCCAGTGCCTGTCTTGCAAGTGAAAGGACCTGAGTTTGATCCCCAGTACCAAAAAAACCAAAAACAAAAGTAAAGGGATATTTGTGTTATATTTATGAGTTCTGTTCCAGTGGTACCTGTGGTCAAGAGTGAAAAATATGGACGGTTCTCATTCAATCTTTGCCCTTTGACTTACCTTGGAAAAAAAGCTTACATTTTCACATAAAGAAAATGTCAAATATATCCAAGCTTAAAAAGAATTAGCATCAGCTTTATAAGTGACTTTAGAGATATGCATAAGAATTTGCCTTTTGTGTTATCAAGACTCTTGAAATGTGGAAGTTAAACACAATGTTCTGCTTTGTGTGTTTCATCTGTTATATTTTCAAAATCTAATATATATCTTATGCCGAAGTTTTTAATGAAGAACTTTATGTGGATAGACAAAATGAGTAACAAAGGAAAACCTTGCCATTGAGAAAGAAAACTTCTATGAGAACATATATATGTGACAGTATTAAGATGTGTGTGCTGATTGTAAAATAAACTTTGTGTGTGTATGTGTAGTACTGGGGATAGAACCCAGGGCCTCATGCATACCAGGTAGGCGCTCCACCACTGAGCTACACCCCCAGCCTAAAATAAATGTCTTAATCTTTAAAGCACATCAGAATTTCATATGAACATTTTATTCATCAATAAAGGAAATACACCTTTTTGAGGATTTGATGCTGCATTCATCCTGTATTCACAGACACTGATGTTTTTGCTTTTTTTTTCATCTCTTTACTGTGAGATGGCAGTTGCTTTTTGATACTATCACCTTTGAGTTGTATTGGAAGTGGACATTTTTGTTTGATAACAATAAAAAATTTTAAATTGTTAAAAAATCCATTCTTTCTCTCCCTTCTCAACATATGTCACCATAAAACACCATTCCTATGCTGCCTGTATTTTCCAAACCTGGCAGCCAGTTAGGGGCAGAAGGTGAAGTGGTCCGCCTTCATCATTGGTTTGTTGTTTCTACAGCTCTTGGTATCATTCCTGTACTCAGATGTGACCCAGAATAGCACCCAGACTCTGAGCTGGTCTAAGAGTACTTCCAATGCCAGGTTCACACCACACACAGCTCTGTTCCATGCCCCATGGACTGGGCTAATATTGAGTCATCGGTAAGATTTAATTCCTAGGAATAGTACTTGTTCTCCTAACTCCCACATGTGTGGCAGCTTTGACAACATTCATTTCAGTGCCAGGAAGAAAAGCCATTAAAGATGTATATCGAGCCACCTTTAGGTGACACAGTCAATACCTGGATGACTTGCTAAGACCTCTCAGTGATCTTCTAGGCTTCTTAGTCCTATAAGCAACTATTCCTTGTGAAAATGAGCTGAATCACTTCAGTTTTTTCCTTAAAACTGGTAGAATGAAGAACATAAAATGTCCTTCCCCCCATGCCAAAAAAATTAAATCAAAGAAAGTACAGAGTTTATTTAGAACAAATGTCATAGCTATGTGGCCTTATTATTAGAACCCATGGACAAGATTTATTCACAAAAATATAAAAAATGCCAAGGGTTGGCAGCAGATGGAAACTAAGTACAAGGTCTTAGTCCGATTACTGTCAAATTATTTCTGAGCTTTCTAAATTCCTTACCCATGTTCCAGCTTCTAG
This sequence comes from Heterocephalus glaber, assembly GCF_000247695.1. The sequence goes on along the minus strand of NW_004624855.1, from coordinate 2,401,310 downwards.
GTAAGCTGATATTTCATTCTGTCACACATCCAATTAATTAGTTCCCATTATTTCTTCAATCCATTTAACAAATGTTGAAACACGAACGTAGACACCAGGCTTATTGGGGCGTGCACAGCCAAGACCCCAGGAAGTGACTCCTTGCAAAATGTACTTGTCCTTCTCGAAGCAAACCAGAGGCCCTCCACTGTCACCCTAGAGACAATGGAGTAAAAGGTTTATTAGAGGACTAAACTACTCTCCCCTTATTATGGGTCTCCTCCTCCTGTTAATCCCTAGGTAGATTTTTCTCAGCATTTAAATCAGAAAGGAACTTATTAATAATACTATCATTTGAGTATCTGCAGTGTTTAAGTACTTAGCAAAGTCTGTTCAGAAAAACTCCGTCATCTGGTTTTCCCTGGGAAACAATCCCTTGTGAATACTGTCCTTATCCCCTCCTGTCTTGGGGCTTCTTTCAGGTCTGGCTCGCCTGAGCACAGTTGCCAAGAGGTGCAGTAGGTCTCTATCCTGGACCCTCGACCCTCTTCCCTTCTGCAAAGCCTTCCAATCTAGTCTCAGTCCACCAAGAAGGCACATGGCATGTGGAAGTTACAGTAACAACCGCTCCCTGACTTCCCATCTGGAGCCCAAGCCTGAGAAATCATCTTAGATTCTCTGCATAACCCTTGAGGCAGACATAGGGGGATTCTCAGCAGCATTGTGACTGGGGCTTTGGGCTGGCAAATGTTTCTCACTTTGCCAGTTTGGGACTGAAAGGTTCATGGGACATCAGGCCAGGCCAAGGCTGACTTGAGTCTCCTTAGTCCTTTCTTACCTGGCAGCTGTCCGTGCCACCAGCCAAATGCCCAGCACAGAGCTCAGTGGGTTTGACTCTGCCATTCAGGTACTCAAAGCGGTTGCACACCTTATTCTCGATCACAGGGAGCTGGGCCTCCTTGAGAAGACCAGCACCATAGGTTCCTGTGAGTAATGAGACAGTTACTGGATCCAAACCTGTTCTCAAGGAAACTTCTAGAACAACAGAGCAGCAACGACAGATCACAGCCAGACAACACAAGGAGCCAGTCCTAACAGTATTAGAACTCTCTGATACTTGAAAGTCTAAGATGTTATGCTCCCAAGACCTGCACTTAACAATCTGAGCTTCCTGATGGTATTTGACTGTTTGTTGGTTTACTTTTAAAACTATAAACAAATTATTTTTAGTATGCAAAAGAAGTTTGAGAAATACAATTGCTATTATTTTTATATATTCTTTTTCAGGCTTTTTTATGCTTCATTTACTACCTAGACCATATCATACAATTTCAAACCTTGAGTTTTTGCTCATCATTGTAACATAAGGACTTTTTAACTAACTCCACAGTCTTTATAGTATTTCAATAGAGTGTGACTGCTCAGTGGCTGTGAGGTCTCCTTTTTTGGGAGAGAGGAAAATGTTCTGGAAATATGGTGATTGCTGCACAACATTTTCAATGAACTAAGTGCCACTGGGTTGTACTTTTCAAATTGGTTAAATAGTAAATTTTATTTGCTTATATTTTATTATAGTAAAAAAGAAGAACTATCATTCACTGAGAATTAACCTCAGGCACAAGCTCATGCTATGGTGCATCTCATTTAATCCCCCCACCAGCCCTATGAACTAGGCACTGTTATCATTCCTGGCGTCCAGTTAAGGAAACAGAGAGGGCGGAGATGTTATATTGTTTGCTTTGAACTGGGGTCTATGAAGTTATTACCTAGATCCTCCATCACCATACTTGATGGCTCCTACTCGTGCTTGCAGTGTTCTACATCTCTGCTCATACAGTTTATTCTTAGTCCCTAATATTTTCCTAAGTCTAAGTTTCCAGAAACTATATAGACATATTTATGACTGCCAATAACATTGCCAAATTATTTTCTAAAAAGGTATGAAAGTGTAAAATGTATTGGGGAACATACTCCGTCACACCTTTATGAATATCCCTAGTAAAATGTTATCTTTTAAAAAATATATTAGCTAATCTAATTATCTGATTATTAATCTGATTATTTTCCTAATTTACATTTGTTTAACAATTAGGGAGAGGGGAAATTTTCCTGTGTTTGTTTTACTAGTTGTATTTCTTCTTTTTGTGAAAAACTGCTTTTTCTTTCCTTGCAAAATTGAAATAGAGTATTTGCAGACTTACTAGAAAAAAAATGCTGCTTTTCCAGATGGACACACCCAGGATGTCTCAGTGTTTGTGCAGATAATCCAGTTTTCCAATTCTGCAAGCCCAAGCTTTCCCCAGGGCTCTGCAACTACTCTTTGCTTTGCTAGAACAGCCAAGAACTGACAGCTATCTCTTCTCTAAAGACACTAAACTTAGATGACTGACTGTCTTTTGTTCAGAAAACTTGGACTCAATCTGAAAATCACCAGAGCCCATAAGAGGCTTGTCTGAATGTCATGGTCCAAAGCTAAGCTCAAGCCTGGCTGGGCAGCTGTCCTGGCCAAAGGTCCTGACTACTAGGGGATTGAGCAGGAGGGAACACTGCTCAAACTGAGTAGAAAGAAGGAGTGCCTTTCTCAAACATTCTGCTGAGGCAAGGCATGATGGCACATGCCTGTTATCCCAGCACTCTTGGAGGCTGAGGCAGGAACATCTCAAATCCAACCCCATCCTGAGCACTTTAATGACTTATTCTTAAATCTACTTTCTCAACAAGAGACATTTTGACTTGGGGAAATTATCCACCTCTGGGTTACTGGAAGTTGGTATGGTCTGTGGGAACATGCTGCCATCCTGTGGCCAAAGTAGGGAAGGCACTTCTGGGGGCCCATAGACTGTGGGGACCTCAGAACAGAAGCCCTAGGTGGGGTAGAAGGAAAGGAGTGGCAGGGAGGTCCAAGAGCAGTAGCAGGTCCAACGTGCCTGAGCAGAACTGATGAGGGGCTGAGCTGGGAGAATCCCTCATCCTCAACTCTGACTTTATGCTTGGAATGTGAAAGTCAGGGAAAGTCTTGGAGACAAGAAGGGGAGACAGGAAGAATTTGGATCTCACACTGGGGAGGTGAAATGTTGATCCATCTGCAGTCTTTATGGTCATGGAGGAAGTTGGTAAGTAGACCTGAGTTACACTGTGTGACCTGTGGTCCAGTTAATACACTGAGAATCATTTCCTCAGGACACGTGCGGCAAGACTAAGAGTAACAAGAAGTCCAGAATAGGACGGTGGTTAGAAATATGTGGGTAGGGTTGGGATAGAAGAAACCATGAACACACTTGGTATTGGGCAGGACTGGACTCCATCAGGGCTCAACTACACACTGGCTATGTGATAAGGATGATGCTGATGTTAATGGTAATCATGATGGCAACAGTGACAGTGGCAGTGGTGATGACGGTGAAGTTGGTGGGGTGATGATGGTGATGGTGAAGTGACACTGGCAATGATGGGTGTGTTGATGGTGCTGGTGGTGGTGATAATATTGATAGCAGTGATTTGTGGCAATGATGATAATGATGTCAGTGACAATGATGGCCGAGGTGGTGTGGTGGTTATGATAGTATGGTATAATCTTAGTCCTCGTGATGACCTTGCAGTATAAAACAGATGAGAAAACCAAGACTTTCCAGAAGTTAAGTAGCTGCCTAATATCACATGGAAGATGATAGAGGCCTGTCCTTATGATTTTAGGCCCATCTTTCACCAAGATAGTGTAGATAATATATGCTGCTTTTCTGGCTGCCTAGCAGCCTTTCACCCTATGTCGCATAAGCTGCCTATTGAGTGATCTACCCTTTGCCCCTCTGGGTATGAGGCAGATCCTTCCCCCAGCTCTAGAATGGAGCAGATGATGCAGATCTGAGTCAGCCAGGATCAGAGAGGATAAAGTGATAAAGTGGCCTCCATTTCCCCTTCAGCAGAGCCGGTACAAGAGCCAGCACTGCATCTGCAGCCACAAGGGAAGCCCCTGTGTGCTCCAAACAGTACCCAGACCATGGCTGGAGTAGAACTGAGGCCTGAGTCATCAAGAGAGCCAGAAGAATTTTCAGCTCACTACAAACTTCTTCTTCTGTGTGTAATCCAGTTTAAAATGGATTTTCGGTCAGTTCCATGGGTCATGTTGGATACAACTATATTCCCTATCATTAAGAGAACAGCCATTCGTGGAACACTGGGCATGTGGATGGTGCTGTATGTTCTTTCCCATTGCTTCTCCCACCACAGCCCTGCAGCTCATTTTTCAGCCTTGGAAACCACTCGTGAGCTTTTGGGACTTTTTTAAATACCTAAAACTGATGAGACATGCAGTTTCTGCTGGGTCTTCCTGCCTTTTCCACAAGCCTCAAATTCTTCATGTATAAAACAGGAACAACACCTCATGGGGTTTACATTTTTTAAATCTAGAACCCCCATAAGAGATACTTCATTTGCCAAGTTTCCTCTCCCTTGGCCTCAGTGCCTCAGACTCAGAAGTATGGAAAAGGGAAATAAGAAGTTTGTTTGTTTGTTTGTTTGTTTAAGCCATGAAACCTTTCTTCAAATGCAAGCTCTCTGCAACTCAGGGCAGAGCCATTGGCCTCACTAACACTTCTGGGAGGCAAAGATCCACATAAAAGGCCAAGCCTGATGGATGTAATTATTATCTGGGCATATGCAAAGAGAAAGGTCCCCAAAGTGGAATGCAGGTGCTGATTCCAGATCCTATACCACGGTGCTCTCCTGGACCGACACCCCATCACCTGATACCAAATGCCATCTTTGACCAGGAGCCCTGGCCTTCCCTTCTTTCCCAGATTTTAGCCTATCCCCTCCCTAATAGCTTCTCACACACATCCATCTTATGAGTGTTTGGGAAGAAGGCTAGTTTAGCTATAATTTTTGTTGTTGTTTTATGCCATGTTTGGGAACCCAGTATGGCTAAATTCACATGAAAAATCATGTAGCACTCTTAATTCATGGGCTATGTCAAAACCCTCTTACCTGGAGAAGCAGTATTAACATTGCAATTAGGGGGTAAGAGACTCAAAGAAGTGGTCCCCCTCCCCCTGCCAATGACCCTTGATGACTTATTATGGAGACATAGACAGCAGACAAAATCAGGAAGGGGCTGATTTTCATGCAGGAAAATTTGTACAACTCTCTCCAAAATGCTCATTTTGTCATGTAGGCTGTAGGTCAAGACTAAGCAATTACACGGACCCTTGAATTCATCTCACCTTTGGTTTCTCCCCAGCCAGTGATATAGCATAATGTCCGATCAGCGACCATGTAATTTGAGGATGGAAGACAAGCTGGGATTATTTTGTCAGTGATGACAGCAGGACTGAAAGGGAAAAAAATCAAAAGTTACATTGCTTCTCTGCTAGAAACTTCTTCCCTTCATCTGTGGATCACCTAAACCTGCCTTGAAGATCCAGGACCCTATCAGCTGGTATTTCCTCACTTCGTTCTGAAAGTAACTTTTCATCCTCACAGGTGTCTGCAGTTTCCTATGAATTGAACACATGTAAGATTCCATTTTAAAAGTATCAACTGTATATAAGAAACTGCTGGCTTCCATCACCTCTAGGAGTAGGGATGACAAAGCCTCTTTCTGCATGTACATCCTGGACGCAATTGGAATTTTATGCCAAGTATTTCCTTTTATGTTACTTTAAGAGGCCTTGGTAAGGAGGCAGAATATGCAGCCAAACAGTGTCATGAGGCTGGACTAACAGCAGATGTTCCTGTGACCACAGTGAATTGCTCTATATTTGGGATCCTCAGTCTCCTCATCTGTAAACATCACCAGACCATGGTTGTAAAAAGCCAGTACAGTACTAGATACAAAGTGAAAGAGGATTGGAAATAAGCACCTGGCATAAGCAAAGTGATACTGTTTCCAAAGAGCATTCATATGCTTAGAGTTCCAGGGGCTCTCAAACATTAGAACTTTGATTTTTAAACCCAATTCTGCTGTAGTGAGTTCCAGGAGAAAAAGGATTGGAAATGAGAAATGCCCTCTTCTAGTTAAGAATCATCATTGTTGTCAACTTCAAAGCACATACACTTTTCTGGAGGCATCAGAACAGACCTAGCCCTTTTACCTGGATGTCACTCTATGGATTCCTTCGTGGGACAATTAGACCCTTGAGATGTGGAGGGTGTAAGAGGTGCACTAAACTCAAAATGCATTGGCCTACTAGAAAACACTTCCAGAACCTAAATTTTACTAAATTACTCATTCAAGCCATCAGATGACCCCAAGTCTCTGAGGGCCAAGGGGAAAGGGGACCTTACATTTGACTATTTGCTGAAGGGCTGGAGGACAACATTGGAGAGTAGGAAGGAAGTCAGCTGCTTTTAAGGCTAGACAGTGAAGTTTCCTTCTTTCCTTTATAGAATGTCCAAATATCCCAAGATATCACCTCTCAGTTTACAGACCCACAAGTCACTCATGTTTGTGGCCAGACCTAGAAGCACAGTGCTCAGACTCCTGACCACAATCTTGTGCTGGCCCAGACAGCCTTCGTCACTGCCAGCACCATCACATTGGCATCTGGAACCCGTCAGCCACGGCTAATGTGCTCCGCATGCCTGCTGCCTGTCCCAAACACATGTTTCTCAAAATAGCTGTCTGTTTGTGACAGCTCCACTGGGATCTGTTTGCAAATATTCCTAAGTTTGTGACATCAGCAAATTTATCTCTGTTGGGGCTTAACAAAGCACCATTTCAATAGGAAAAATAAAGCCAAAGAAAATAGGGATGATATAATTTGCATTCGTGAATTGTTTGAGGACATTTTGTTTTGTTTTTACTTTGTAGTTTTTAAGAGTGCTTTGAAATACATAATCTCACTTGATTCTCTCAAACATAGTATGTTGAGAAGAGATTTGTCAGCTGGAATAATTGAATCATTCTCTAATCATGAATATGCTTATCCACCAGTGACATTAAGAGAGTTTTATGGGTCACAGTGGACATCATTTGTCAACTCACTTTTTTTCCACAAGAAGAAACAGTCCTGGTGCCTTCTTCAGGAACATAGCTAGCATGTTGCAGGACTGTTTGTTTGATGAAGTTTGATGGTGTTTTCCCAAACTCTTATGCCTTTCACAGCATAGACAGTACCTCCCCACCACTGCACCACAGTTACAATTTATAAAACCCAGGGGTAGAGCAAATGTCTTCACTCTGCTTAGGGTACAACCAAGGTGATGTGGTACCTGCTTAGCTTCAGTAAGGCAATGTCTGCTCGGTGGGGTTCCAGGAACAGCTTGGTCACGTCTTTTCGCTGCACATTCGATTCAAGATTGATTTCTTGGTGTGCACCCAGAATGACCTTATAGAATGCTGGATTCAAAGACCTAGAAAAGATGATGATGTCTGGAGAAAAATATAGTCCAGCCCCTTCAATGGGTCCCCTTCCATATCATCTGCATCACACTGTCTCCCAAGACCCACAGCCATAAGAACTGGTGATTCCAAAGTGGCAAGAAATAAAATTCATGATTCTCTTGAAGCTGGCAGTTAAGGACTGCTGGGAAACAGTGCCTATTGCAGTTCATGACTCTGACTGTGGTTTATCCAGGCCCACAGAGATACCCACATTAGGTCTGTTTTCGGCTGTTTCTAGAGACACTTCTCTCTCTCGTTTCTCACTCTCACCCAGTTACCTTGGCAATTCTGCCATAGGTTTCTGTATATGGCCTCCCTGGTCCCTGTGTCACTGCCATAGAAGGAAAGGAGGGAAGGAGTCTTAGGGACAAGACCTCATGCCAGTTACCCCTGAACATACTTCTCCAAGCAGTGGGCTGCAGTTAGCACCCACTCCGGGGCTATCAAAGTGCCTCCACAAAAATGTCTCAATTCAAACCTAGGAGAAAGAAAAATGCCAGGATATTAGCTCAAAGGTCTCCACCTTTAATTCAACGATTCACAAAAGTATACAAAAGCACTTTTTAGAAGCCTATCTTTGTAGATAGCTCTCCCATCACCTGCAAAAAGTGTTACAATTTTTACAAATATCCCTTTCTTTTCATTGTACAATGAACCAGTGGATATCTGTATAAACCTGCAAAGCATCGTCAATATTTTGCAGCAACATCAGAGCTTGACATAGGCTACCGTATCTACAGATTTTTATAATAGCAACCCAGAGGGTTTTTTTAAATCCCATACTGGCCAGTTTTAAAATAAAGAAGCTAGAAAAATACATTTTTTAAGTTGTATAGCTTTATTTCTTGGGAGAATATAGAAAGAGGGACTGATACTCAGCTGTGTGAGTTTCATATGAAGGCTTTTTGTTTGCTTTGTTTTGTTTTGTGTTACTGAGGGTTGAACCCCAGGGCTATCAGCTGTGTATCTCCAGTCTTTTTGTTGTTGTTGTTTGTTTGGATATAGGATCTCATTAAGTCACTAAATTGCCCAGGCTACCCAGGCTGGGTAGCTCAAACTTGCAATCCTCCTACCTCAGTCTTCCAGAGTTCTGGGATTACAGGCCTATACCATTATGCCTGGCTGGTATGAAGGTTTTATGGAACCTACCAAGAAACATGATACACATGGTTTCAGGGAATGCTCTTACCTTGTTCTTAGACTGACTTGCCAGGGCCAGGAGTGAGGGTTGGCCACACACCCACCTACAACCCTTCCAGGACATTTCTTTGGCTCCACTCGAGGCTTCCCACAGTCATACGAAGATGGAGCTGTGACTCAGCATTGGGAGAAAGTTGTGTTTGAGTCAAATTCTGCCATATAATTCAAGATAAATTCAAAACTCATAGCCAGGCTCTGAATTTATCACATCTCAAAGCCCAAACCAAATAGCAAAATCATACACAGCTTTTGGAGTATTTCCTCAAAGTTTCCAAAAGTTGTAGTAGATACCATAAAACCCTCTCCTTTAAAGAAAATGTAAGTGCTTTTTATTCTTTTGGGGGAAAGTAATAAAATAAATTGATACAATTCAGCATTAGAATGAGATCTTTCTGAGAGGAATGTGGCTGGCACAAACGGCTATTTGTAATTTTATTCTGACTCGCCGTAACATATTTACATTACCATCTATCATCATCCCCCTCTAAACCATGCAGGGTGTCCTGAAGACCACACTAATCACCCCAGCTGAGAGGCACTAAGGTTATTATTTATGTGAGTGTGTGTGTGTGTGCACATGTGTATGACTGTAGGTGGCAAATGTATCTATTCTGAGCAGAAATATGGTCTTCTGTCAGCCAGCTTTAGCACAGCTCCTTCAGGGAGCCTCCTAGGCCTGACCCAGGACCACAGGGTGAACTGACCTACACTTGCCCTTTCCTATCTTTCCATTTACCTCTTGCCTTCCCTCTCACATTAGCCCAGCCCACAGCTTCCTGGAAACTTGGGGCACTGTCCCATCGTTGGTACCCTCCACCAGTGAGACTGAAAAGGTATCCCAAAATGCTTCTCTGTGGTCTGCAACCCTAAAAAGTCCTCAGAAATACACATGACAGCCTTCTCTTCCCCAGAAGCACTCAGCTCACGGCCCTTTAAGTTTAGGGAGTTAGTTTGTTTTTATAGATCACAATCTCGAGGAGGCCATGAGTGCATTTATTTGAGAAATGTTTTCTTTAAAAAAAAAAAAAAAGAAAAGCAAAGAAACTCACCACACTGAGGGACATCACAGTAGTCATAAAGTTTTGTTGGACTCATTGTATAGCACCAGGGGCCACTGAAGTCACCGTCAGGGTTTCGGCAGTACTGAAAAGAGGCAGGCACTTGAGATACAACTCCCTTGGGGCAGAGGAGGGACAAGGGTCCTGAGACATGCACATTTCATTCCAGTCCTTGCAAGATGGAAGGAAATGTCCCTTTCTTTCTGCCTTTTGTTCTTCCTTTCTTCCTTTCTTTCCTTATTTTTTTTTTGGCCAATTTATTTTATTTTGGCTGTTTATAAAGCGTTTGAGTCACAGGACAGACACCCTTAGTCATGTCTCCTTTCTCAAAAGTTAGAGAACACATAAAGACAGCTTCCTGCTGGGAGCCTGGATCAGTGGAGATCTGAGAGACCCAGCCGTGGAGTACAATGGGACACAATATTGACTCATCTTGTCCCTGGCTGGCTTCAGCAGTCCTCTACCCTGACTGCTGTTGGTTCAGAAATGCTTATTCTTATGAATCATGTGCCCTCCGTGGGTCAAGACAGAAAGTCAGTGTCTTCCTTTTCCTCCCTGTGATATTATGACATAATAAATATATATTTGGTCTCTGCTCCATAGTTTCTGACACACAGCTCCTAAGACCACTTCCTGAGTGATAACATCTGACATGGAGCTCCTAAATGCCTTGGAATTTCCTGGGCAATAGGCGTATATTTTGTTCTACCAAGGTGACTCTTGGAGCTTCTGGGCAGCTTCAAAATGGAGACTGGCTGCCAGTGGAACCCACCATGTGATTAAGAAGTTGAAATGTCTAGCCTCACCCTCTGACTTCCAGGGGAGGAGAGAGGCTGATGGCTGAGTTGATCAGTGTTATGGCTGTGTCTACATGTGCCCCCAAAGCCTCATACCCTCATAGGTGGGGCTTTTGGAGGTGGCTGGATCAAGTGTGTGTGGTGCTGAAATTAAGGATGTGGTGCTGGGACTGATTCACAGTGTGATGCTAGGATTAAGGGTGTGAGTAGCTGCCACGGAGAGGGGTTGCTTGGATAAAATATAAGGAACAGAAAGAGGGCTGTTGTTGTCACTACTTGTCTGTCATTGCTTGCTTGCTGTTTGCTGCCTTTTGCCTGCCCTGCTTTGTCATGAACTGTTTCTCCTCTGTGATGCCCCTCTGCCATGCCACCCTGCTTTGGAACCAACCAATTATGAACAGAAACCACTACAAACTGTGAACTACAATAAACTTTTCTTCCTTTAGCTTTGGGTGTTGGGTATTTTGTCTTGGCAATGAGAAAAGTAACTAAGACAATCAGTTAAGATCAGTGTTATAACCAATCATGCTGATGTAAACAAGCCTCCATGAAAAACTAAAAGCACGAGGTCCAGAGGGGTTCCAGATAGTGAAGCACTTGGTGGTGCCTGGAAGGCAGCGCTCCTAGGGGGACTTGGAAGGACCTCCCCCCAATCCTTGCCCTCTGTGTCTCTTCTTCTGGGTATTCATCTATACCCTTTGTCATATCCTTTGTAATCAACAGGTTAAAAACAAAAAACAAACATAAACAAGCTGTTTCTCCGAGTTCTATGAGCCACTCTTGAAAACTAACCAGACTTAAGATGGGAGTCATGGGAACCCTGAATTATAACCAGTCAGTCACACATATAGGAACCTGCAACTGATATCTGAAGCAGGCCAGTTTTGTGGGACTGAGTCTTTACCTTTTGGCATCTGACCCTATTTCCAAGTGGAGAATGTCAGAATTAAGTTAAATTATAGGAAACACCCCATGTATCTGGTGCCAGAAGTGTTGAATGGTGAGAGTGAAAAACTAACTTTGTTTTTCTTATATCTCAAACATCCCCTACATATTCCCAAAGTAAACCATCCCAGAGAAAGTATGAAACCAGGGGAAATCATACTGTGGGAGTCCTCATGGCCTGTTTAGATCATAACTAGATGCTCCTACCCTCCAGCCTCATGTGCTCACAGGCAGGTCTTTAAAAAGGTGAATGGTTGATGAGGGCATTGTAGCTGGCTTGCCGTGGGGCCTGGTCAGAAGAAGTGGGTCACAGGGGGTGTGACTAGGAAGTATATATCTCTGTCCCAGCTCCTTCCTTCACTCACTGCTTCCTGGATGCCCATGCCATGAGCAACTCTCCTCTGCTGTACTCTGTCATGCTGCCCTACCTTGGAGCCAGCTCACTATGCAATGAAACCTCTGCAACCTGCAAACCAAAATAAAACTCTCCTCTTTTAAGCTGTGAGTGTGGGGTATCATGTCTCAATGACAAGAAAGTGACTAAAATGTACCCATCCAGATTTTTTTTCTAGAAAAATCTGACAAATGTCATGAAGAACATCTTTGGTCACTAGAACCCAGAGGATAAACACTAGAAACTATAAGCTGCACCCAATAAAAGAAGTATGTACAACCCATCACATGTGGAAGCAAGAGGTCTGACAGCCAGGGGTGGTTCTCTGGGGCTCGCTGCACTTCCATGCTGAGGCTGCTTATTGTCTAGGTTTCATTCTTCTGAAATTGCTCCAAAGTTTCCCTCCCCTCCTTTCCCCAGCAACACCAAAAATCAGTCCAATTCTGGACCAATTTTGTTTACAGATTGGTCAGCAAAAGGCAAAATAGAGTTCAAGTCTGAGTGACTCACATTTTCTTCCAAACCCGCCTGTGGATTTGACTCTGGAGTGAAAATCCTATGTTTGTGAGGCTCCTGGTCAGCCCATCCCTGGCATGGAATGCCAGCAACAGTGGTGGCCATCTTTCCCCGATATTCTTTACCATATCCAACCATACAGTCTGCAGGAAGGAAAATGGGTAGTTACGTGCCACTACATAGATCCAGTATGCAATAAATGCAAAGGAGCTGTGCTGCTGTAAGGTGACAGACTCAGTGTCACATCCATCAGAGCCCTGGAGGGCTGAAAATCACAGCAAACATTGCATACCAAAGAAGCTGTTGTTGGACAAGAAATAATCACAAATTTAGCAGGATGTCAGAAGGGAAATTTTGGAAAAGACACCATGAAAACCCAATTTTACAGCAGCATGAGTAACAAGATAGAGCATCCTGGGAATTTGCACATGTTTTGAGGAAATCACCAACCCACATTAATCCAACAATCATAGCCTTGGCTTCCCAGAGTTGGTGCTGGGGCGCCTTCCACATGCTGGACCCTCAACCAACACTCGAGTTCCTGTGTAGCATGGGAGCTTCTGCATCAGACTTTCCATTTTTCACATCCCAGTGTCCAAGTGTATAGATGCCTGACCACAGACTTCTTACCTGGTTCAGAAGTAGCCTGTACACTGGGAACTTGGGCAGTGGTCTGAGATTCCACCACACTTCCTTCTGTTTCTGAGCATTTCTTCAAGTTACAGTACTCCCACCTGACACTCGGGTCAGTGGTGTAACACCAAGGGCTTTTATCAACATCTGGATTCCTGCAGTAGTTCATCGTCAAGCCACTGTAAATCCCAAAGTAAGGTTCTCACAGGTGGGAAAATTCAGCTCCCTCTGAATTTTGTTATGACAAAATGTTAACGAGTGACTTTGAAAAATTCTCATTAAAGATATAATAATGTCACAAGCACAAATGGCCCTTTAAATCAAAAGTAATGTGTCCACCACAGAAAAGCTGAGATAATATATAAATGTATAAAAGAAAGTATCATATTCTGCCAAGTATATTTCCCAGGGATAACCAATACAGATTCTAAAGTATAATTTTAGATTTTTTTTAAAGCATGCAAAAATCTATCTATATCTCCCTACGAGTGAATAGATAGGGATATGTAAGTTAGAAGTAAAAGATACTACTCTTGCTAGGTGTGATTACACACCTGTAATGGCAGCACTCTGGGACCTAAGACAAGAAGATTAGAAGTTCAAGCCCACCCTGAGGAATTTAGCAACATAGTGGAACCTGTCTCAAAACAAAAAAAAAATTTTTTTAAATAGGAAGCCCTGGGTTCAATTCACAGACCACAAAAAAAAAAAAAAAACCCAGACAATTTATTACAATGTCATACAAAACATCCACCCAGCCAACTCTCTTAGTTTATTTATTTATAATGTAGCTAAAATACTACAGATATTCCGCACCTAACAAACTGTTTAACAAACTGTTCAGACTTAGCGAGCCACCACTACGACTTATGACCTCTTTTTTTAACAGTTCTGTATATCTCGTTTATAGAATCTCAGTGTCTTTTCTTGTACAGTATACCTTGTTTATACAATACTGTCGGTTTTGCTGATTGTACTGTATTGAATTGCATGTACGAGTTATGCAAATGAAAGCAAAGTCATACAGTTGGAGTTTCCTTTGACTATTTCTTTGTTCTGAGTATTGTAATGTATATACTATATACAATTCCTCATTTGGGGAACAATTCATTTAACAATCTAATTGCAGGAATGTAGCTCAGTTGTTAAACAAAGCATGTCACACTAAATAGTTGAATATATTAACATAAAGTTGTTCTTAATCTTTACCTATTACTTCCTAATATCTGAGGATTCTCTCTTGACACCTCCTCTCCTATTCCTTATGTTGGCAATTGTGTTCTTTCCTTTTATCATGATCAGCTTAGCCAGAGATTTATCTTTTTTTTTTTTTTGGTACTGGAGATGGAACTCGGGACCTTGCGCTTGTGAGGCAGGCAGGCGGAGGAACCACTGAGCTAAATCCTGGCCCTATCAGTTCTTTTGATCTCTTCAAAGAACCAGCTTTTTGTTTCATTAACTTACTAAATTTTTATACTATTTTCTTTTACATTAATTTTCATTTATTTTTATAATTTCCTTTCTTCTGCTTACCCTACATTTTATTTGACTTTCCTTTTCCAGGTTCTTATGTTACTATCTTAGATCAAAATTGTGTCAAAATTTTTGATCTCAGGACCCCTTCACACTCTTTAGGAAATATTGAGGAATTCAAATAGCTTTCCTTCTTGTGGTACTGTACAGACTGTAAGTACTGCATTGAAACTACAACTGAGAATTTAAAAAATAAGAATATCCAGTCACACATCTTATTAGCTATCAGAGAGATGGTCTCATATCATATTATGTAACCTCTAGAAAAATCCCACTGTACACTTCTGAAACATTAAAATTAAAAGGACATATAAAAATAATTTTTAAAAACTGAAAGCATTTTAACTTCATAGACTCTGAAGGGATCTCAGAGAATCCTCAAATAATCAGAGCATACTCTCAGAACTACTGACTTATGTCACTGATTTTTAAATGTTTCTATTTTCTAATAACAGCATTTAAAGTTATAAAAACCTAAAAATGTTAGATACAACCCACAAAATCTGATATACTGTTTTTATTATTATTGAGATCAAAATATTTCTAAATTCTTTTGTAATTTCCTCTTTGACTCACAGATCATTTAGAAATGTGTTAAATTCCAAATACTTGGGAATTTCCCCAATTTCTTGTTATTTATATAATAAAATTAATTTAATTCTGTAGTGGTAGAAAACACATTCTGTATTATCTTAATCATTTTCACTTTATGAACACTAGTTTTAAGGCTAAGAACATGGTACACCTTGGTGAATCACCCATATGCACTTGAATGTGACTCTGTAGTGGGGCACAGTGATAAAGAGGTTGATATTTTACTTTAAAACTTCTATATCCTTTCCGATTTTTGTCTATGTCTTGTATATTTTGTTTTGAGAGGATTTGTAACTAAACTGAAGAAATGTGAGTCAAAGTCCAGCTATAAATGATTTACCTATGTCTCTCCTTTGTTCTGTCCATTTCTGCCTCATGTACCCCAAGCTCTGTTATCAGGATGGCAAAACATTAGCATTTTTAAGGTTGAGATTAAACCCCTTCTATTAACAAAATGTTCTTTTTAGTTCAAGTATTATTTCTTGTCCTGAAATCTGCTTTGTTTGATTTCTTTTTTTTTTTTTTAATTCATGTTTTGCTAGGACATCTTTTTCCCTACCCTGGTTTTTAACCTATGTCCTTATACTTAAAGGGCAACTATTCTGAAAAGAACATAACTTGGCTTTGGTTTCCATTAAATTTGACAATCTACACATTTTAATTGAAATGTTTAATTCTGTTACATTTAATATCCTTATGATATGGTTTGCTTAATTCTATGATAATGCTATATATTTTTATTTATATCGTATCTTCATTCTTTTTTCTTCCCTTTTCCTCTTTTTTGGAGAATTGAATTTTTTGTTTGCTTTTTAGACAGGGTCTTGCTTTTTAGTTCAGGCTGCCCTTGAACTCACTATGTAGCCCAGGCTGGCTTCAAACTCATGGTGAGCCTCCCGATCCTTCTGCCTCAGTCTCAAGGATGGGATTGCAGGTGTATGCCACCATGTCCATCTTGAATATTCTTATTCTTATGTTTCCTTATAGATTTAAATTATTATGGTTGTGTTAGGATTTAAAATAGCCTTCTTTAACCTATTGCATTAAATCATATATTAATATTACATAACAAGCCAGGTGTGGTGGTTCAAGACTATAAGCCCAGAACTCAGAAGCTGAGGCAGGAGGATCAAAAGTTTGAAGCCAGCCTGGACTACATAGTGAGACCCTGTCTCAAAAAGACAAAGAATTGTATAATTTCATGGTGAATATAAAAAACACAATAATATACTTCCATTCATCTCTATATTATTTACAGTACTGTTTCTATAATTTTTGCTTTTACATATGTTAAAATAACAGTACATTGTTATTATTTTCCTTCAAGTAGATAGCCAGGTATCTCTTAAACAAATTAAGAAATGAGATAAATATGCCTTTTACATTTATACTCATATTTACCATTTCTGAGTTTCTTCATTCTTAGTTTTGATTTAAGGTTCCATCTAGTATTATTTTTCTTCCACTTAAATAACTTTCTTTAACACCTATTATAATATAGGCCTGTTGGTGAAAATTTCCATCAGTTTTTGCTTCTTTTGGGGGTAGCAGTAGAATGTCATTAACATTCATTTTCAAGGGATATTTTGGCTGGATATAGAGTTCTATTTTGATATGTTTTCTTCTCTCCCATTAAAGACGTTTCTAGCTTGTGTAGTTTCTGATGATAAAGTATCATTTTATCACCATTTCTTGATGCAAATGTTTGTTTATTCTCTTACTTCTTATAAGACTTTTTATCTTTGACTTCTGACAATATATGATCTACCTAAGTAAGTCTTGTAGTTTTGGGGTTTTTTTAGTACTGGAGATCGAACTCAGATCCTTGTGCTTGCAAGGCAGGCAGCAGAACCATTGAGCTAAATCCCCGGCCCTTGTAGTTTTATTTTCAAAAAATTCTTCTGATTCATTGATTACTTGAATCTGTGAGTTTATAATTTTCTTTATATTTGAAATTTTTCAGCCATCATTGCTTCAAGTATGGTTTTTTTGTCCCCATGTCTCTCTTGTTCTGGGACCTGCTTTACACAGATATCAACTCTTGTATTTTTCTAGAAGTCCTTGATACTCTCTGTGTTTCCCCCTAGTCTTTTGTATTTCTTTGTGCAACAGTTTGCATAGCTTCTATTGCGTTGCTTTCCAGTTAACTCTTCTATAATGTCCAATCTAATAACGAGGTCACCTGTCAGGTTTTCATTCAAGATATATTCTTTTTTTACTTTAATTTCTATTTGGTTTTATAATTTTCCTTGATATTACCTATTTGGTTTTTTAGCTCCATATTTTACCTTAAGGATTTAAACACATTTATATTTTAAATTTTTTATCTAATTTCATCATTTTTATAATTTCTGCATCTGTTTCTATTGACTGGTTATTGATCACATTTAATGCTGTATGTGTGTGTGGTACTGGGGATTGAACCCAGGGCCTTCCCACTGAGCTACTCCCCCAGCCCTTTTTTTTTTAACATTTTGAGACAGAGTTTCACTAAGTCGCTAATTTGCCCAGATCAGGCTCAAATTTGTGACCCTCCTGACTCACCCTCCCAGAGTTGGGATTATAGGCAAGTGCCACCACACCTGGCTTAATGCTTTTTGTGTCTAGGAACTTCTTACACTTGCGCTGGACATTGCAGAGGGCTCACTGCCGAGCAAGTTGATATTTTTCTTTACCTCTAAAGAATGTTAAGTTTTCTTCTGTCATTATTTGGAGGCAATTTTGATCTTTTTAGGTTTGCTTTCAAACTTTGCCAAGGTGTTTCTAGAAATACATTAACCTTACTCCTGAAGTCTTGCTTTTCTGGGTCTCTAGTGAAAGCCCACAATGTCTGATGAGGTCCCTCCTGTCATAAGAACTCAGGTTTCTCCAAAAGCTGTGAGTTCTGTAGCCCAGACCTGGTCTTGCATCCATCTACACACCAGCCCATTTCACCTTTCATCTTCTAGGCTCTGCCTGCCTCTCTTCAGCCCCCACCACTGCTTTTGCTGTTTTAGCAACTGTCAGCACTTCACACCGCTAGTACTCAGTGTCCACTGTGCCTGTACAGTGTGCCTATACAGATTAGTATAGATGCAGTCACAGAATTAGATATTGATCTGTGGCCCACAGCACAGTGGCAGGCAAAAAATTTCACTTTAAGTTTTTGAGGTTGGAATGATAGAATTTCATAGTTGAAAAAAATGCATTGACTTTTAGCCTATAACTTCTCTTCTCTTTCGGAGCCTTGGCTCAAAAGCAAGTTCCTGAGACATTTTTCCTCCTATTCTGGATCTAAGAGAAATTTAGTCCTAAGAAGTTAGCATAAGGCATAGTTTATTTAATAAAAATTTAAGTTGGCTACTATTATTCTTCTTATGGTTAAAATCAAAGACATACGCATTTGGGTAGTTTTCTGGGGTCTTCCCATGCACATGGGGTCTCACAGATGACCAAGACTGACATTTCTTTCCTGTGACAGTGATGGACGATGTGCCTCGATAACTCTGCCCATTACCATGATAGCATTCCTGGACCACTGGAGTTTGCTCAGGTAGAGCTGAAATTAAAAAAGGGGAAAACAAGGAAAATAATGGAACCAAGGGACATATGATGCAATTTAATGACACAAACAGTACAGTAGTCTCTGGGAATTATCAGTGTTCTCTTTTCCACATTAGTAGGCACATCGATATGCAAAAACAAAAACGCCCCCCTACCCACACACACTAGATTTATAGAATTCTAGAAATTTAATGACCTGGTTTTGCTTGGAAATATTTAATATAAAACTCAGAGGGGAAAAGCAAAATCAAGTGCCTATAACTGGGAATTGTACTTATGTGTAAACTCTTCATGGCTCTCGTCTGGGTGCTCGCGAGAACAACAGAGCAGGAGGGGAGAGGGAGATATGCTGGGGTACAGGTGGCAAGTGATGACTGATTGTCAGCCCACAAACATGAAACTTTCGCATTTCCCCAGCCCCTTTATTCGTACAATGCCAAAGCCTTAAGCTCCTGGGGAATGGAGCAGGAAGTGGTCCTACGTCTAAGACTGTGGACAAAGATACCAGAGCTCATCAGAGATGAACACATCTGGAAACTCTCAGATAGGGATTGTGAGTTAACCACGAAACATGTTAACGGAGCTTCTGGTAAAGGGGGACAATATGCATGGATAGATGGTGAGTTTCAGCAGAGAAATGAAAATTTCAAAAAAGAGTAAATTGGAAATGCTAAAAACATGATATCAGAGATGAACTCAATGAGCTGATCAAAAGACAGCACAACTGAGAAGATAATACAAAAGTAACGGTTGTTTAAACTGACCCACAAAGAGGAAAAGGATTAGGTAAAAAACAAGCAAAATAGAACAAACATACAAAGAGTTTTGAGATAATATGAAATGATCTAACATTTGGAACATGGAGTCCAAAGTAGGGGTGGGGGAAGAGAGAGAGAGAAATCGATGATGTCTGATGATTTTATAAAGATAATGAAAATCACAATTCACAAATCCAAGAAACTCAGCAAAGTCCAAGCAGAATAAATAGAAAACACACACACACACACACACACACACACACACACACACACGTACTATAATCAAAGTGCTGAAAAACAATGAATTGAATATATAAGAACCAAGATAAGATTTCTTTTTTATTAATTAAGTTGATTGGTACATTTTAGGTATACATAATGATCACATTCATCATAGGGAATTTGTACCTGTACATGACATATCTTGGTTCTTATTTTTTCCCATTCCCCTTCCCTGACTTCAACTCCTCCACCCCTCCTTATTTACAAAGCTTTGTTTCCATTTTTTCTTCTTTTCTCATTTCAAGATAAGATTTCTAATCAGAAACCATTCAAAACAGAAAATAATCGAATATCATCTTTGAAGTCGTGAAAAACTCAATCCAGTATCTATACCCAATAAAATTATTTTAAAAGCAAAAAGGCAAGATGAACAACTTTAGCAATAACTGTATGTGCTACCAGAAATAGTGAAGGTAGCATTTTCTACAGTAGGAATATGACATAACTGGAAATTTTTTCTACACAAAGAAATAAAAAAGCATCAGAAATGGGGAAATAAATAATGAAATATAAAAACTTTTATTTGTGATCACTGTAAAATACAAATTACCATTGGAAAATAGTAAAAAAAATAGTATCAGTGTATTTTGAGATTATAACATAATAGAAGGAAGTAGCTACTACCGAGAACAATAGCACAAAATTTTGGAAAGCGCAATGTTATTAAGGTTTTATACATGAACAAGAAGAATAACATTGTTTAAAGGTTGAACCTGATAAATTAAAGTTGTATGTTGTAAACATTAGGGAAAATACAAAAAAAACATTAAAAATTGGTTCAATTAATAAGGAAATAGTGAAGATAAAAAGACAATCCTAAAAGTAATCATTCCAAATGAAGGTTTTAAAAAAAGATAGAAAAAGGGACAAAGTTCAAATAGGGCAAAGAAAAACAAGTTGATAGTAGACTTAAATCCAAAATATTAACAATTGCATTAATGTAAATGGTCTAAGTATCCCAATTAAAAAGCTGAAAAAAGATAACCAAATGATAGTAAAAATAGAGTTGGAAAGCAAAAACAAACTTAAGAACAGGAATATTTTCAGAGATGTTGCATCATAACAAAGGGATCATTCCATCTAAAAGGTATATATATCTTACATATATTTTTCTTTTGTTTGTTTGACTTTTGTGGTATTGGGGATCAAACTCAGGCCCTTGTGCTTGTGAGTCAGGTATGACACCACTAAGCTAAATCCTAAGCCCATAAATGGCTTAAAAGTATATGTACGTAACAACAGAGCTTCAAAATATATAAAGCAAACAATTAAAACTGAAAAGAATAAACTAATACACAGTTAAAGTTGGACAGGTCACCATTCATCCCCCACTAATCAGTAAAATAGGAGACAAGAAATCAGTAGGAATATAGAACAATACTAACAACCAGTTTGACTTAACTGACCTTCAGAAAACATTCTATCCCTAACAACAGACTTTATATTCAGTACCACATGAAACATTCAGCCAGTGTTTATTTTCTAGGCTATGAAATGAACCTCAATACATTGAGAATACTGGCACTGAAATCATACATATTATGTTCTCTGACCTTAACAGGATTAAGTGAAACAAAGTTACTGTGCAGTGTGATGCTACCACTGGAGTACAAAAATAAGAAGAGCTTTTGGGCCCTCAGTAGGTACTCATGGCCATCCCTTACCTGGACCATCAGAATGCTCTGCAGACAATTGAGAGGACTCACAGGATGGGATCGCACAGTATTCCCACCTCACTTTACTGTCAGTTGTGTAGCACCATGGAGCTGTTTCTCTATCAGGGTTACGGCAGTAGTTTTCTTCCAGATCTCTGAAGGAAAATGAGTGTGAGTTTGGCTTATCAAAAAAAGTAAACAAGGTTCACACATACTTGTTAATGGCTGTATTGGATACATATCCAGCTAATACTGGAGAATTACACAGAATCACAGGTGTCAGAAGGAAGTTTAAGTCAGGCAGGATTCCATAGGATACCATAGAATCATGACAGAGACATTTGTTTTGGGCAAATGGCTAAAATGTATACAGTGATGGTGTATGGTCAACTGAAAGAGTCTGATTTTGGGGGGTACTGTGTTATATTTTGGAAGCTAGCAAGGATCTTTCCCCACTGTACCTGCCCCTAGTGTATGCATCCTAGGATTATACAGGTTACAAAGCAATGATTCTCAAGCTTCAGTGTGTGTGGAGCAGAGGGCATTACCTGCCCTACCCTGGAGTTACTGACTTAACAGATCTGAGTAGGGCTCTATAGCTTACACTTTTAGCAAACTCCTGGAGACCACATTTTGAGAAAGACTGTTAGGAGAAAACACAATGCTGAATTTCACTTCCTAAGTTGATCAGTTTTTGTTCCTGAATACTTTAATCCTGGGTCCCTACAGTGTCTAACAAAAGGCAAAGCCAATGGAGCTTCACAGTCCATAGCAGGAGATGGGAGGGGGCTATTGGACATACTTGCAGAGATAGTTTTCCGGAGTCCTGTTGTGTTTGTGAGGGGTCTGTTCACTCCATCGCTGACAGGTGCGGCCAGACACTGTAACCGCCACCTTCCCTCGGTAGTTTTCACCTCTTCCCTTCAGACACTGGTAGACTGGACCAGGGGGTGGTGGAGGTGTTGCTTGAATGGGGAAAATAAATCATAATGAATATTTTTCAAATAAGAAATGCACAGATTGACATTTTGGAAAAATGGATACAGGGCGATCTGGCTGACTTCTCTTTTGTACCTTCTCCTTTGGAATTTGGCACTGGAAATTAGTTTAGTAATTTCAGAAGAAGCTGATTTGGTGGAATCTGTATCTATGAGACCATTTCATGAGGAATTTCTCCAGGGATTTCTACCCTTGGAGTAGATGCTTGTTTCTAAAATCTCTTGGTTCAGTTTGTCATACGTGATAAGAAGCAACATGGGTTCTCTGCCCACCTCACATCCTTACATGTCCCAGTGACCCACACTCTTTTGTGAAGAACTCATTATTTGCTGATAAACATAACAGAGTGGCACTCAGTATTTCACAAAGCAACACAACTGAGAAAGAGCCCATGGAAAGAAGAAAAAAATATCCTCTAGGACATATGTGCTGCTAGAAGTCAAGATATTTTTTGAGGGGAAAAATAAAAAGACAAGAGAAACCTCAGCTTCCCAAGGGCACTGTCCTAGCTGAGGAGGGAAGCCAGGACTCACTGGACCCTTTATCACTTGTGATGACTGCCTCTGTCTAAACTCAGTCTCTTGGCTCCAATTCTCAGATAAGGAATATACAAGGGGTGATCAAAATATACAGTGATGTTTAAATTTTTAAAAATTTGATTACTATGAAAATACATTGCCATTAATCTCCCTCAAAAAACTAGCTCTCATTTCAAATACACTTTTCCCATTGTTCTTGCCACTTTTTGAGCAGTTGTGGGAGTCTTCTTTCCTGATATGTTTTATAATGTATGATTGAAAAACCAGTGAATGCTCCTGCTGAGTGCCATCCAATGGAAAGATATGCTTGTTAAAAAAAACACTGTGATGTGTCCTTATCCATCTTATTAACCAGATCTGGCACCAAAATCAAAGTAACAATGAAAAGTAACAGTTTGGAATCAATTTGGGACATCAAGGTCTAGGATAGTAAAACTAAAAACCCTTATGAAAGAGGACTTCCAGAACCACTTCAGAAAATGGCAAGAACCATGGGATGTGTGTTTGAAGCAAGGTGGAGTATTTTGAGGGGAATTGATAGCAATTTTTCTTTTATTGTAAAAAAATTTTAAACATTCATTGTGTTTTTTGATTGCACATCATTGAATACACATATTACAAAGTAGTTTCCTGCATGTCACTTCTATTATGCCTTTCATTTCATCTTCTCCTCCTGAGTTCTCTTTCCCTACCATTCCCCAAGGTGGATATTATGAAAACCTGGAGCCCACAGACATCTCCTTGTTGAGAAAGCAACAGTTAGAAAGAACTCAGCCTGATAATGGAGTCTTTGAAACAGAGTATGGGTCTTGCCTCCCTTTAACACAGGGAAAAGAGAAAGACCGGAACTACCATTTGAGAGCCTTACATAAGCATGCTCAGAAGAGGCAGAAGTCATCAATAGAAAAATAAAAAGATAAATGAAATGCTCTGATCAACTACTTACAGTAGCCAGTAAATTACTCTAAAACAGCAATAAAATTAAGAGCAATAACATTACACAAGACATGCGAGTCACTTTTTAGGCCCTCCACTCAGGGCCTAAAATAAAATAAATTGTTCTCTGCGTGTTATTTTTACTAGGCCTTTCATTTCATCTTCTCCTTCTGAGTTCTCTTTTCCTGCTGCTACATGTTTCTTTCTTGCTTCCAAAAGCAGAGCAAGTTGGGTTCCCAGAGTACCGGTGCAAGTCATACTTACTGCAGCGGGAAATGTTACAGAATTCCCACCGTTTGTTGGGGTCAGTGGTAAAACACCATGGGCGGAGCTCCCCATCAGGGTTACGACAGTAATTCATCTTCAAGTTCTTGTTCGGATGTCTGAATAGACAGGAAAGATTTTAGGGCTGAGGATTTACCTCAGTGTTTCCACCGCCTGCCTTGCAAGTGCAAGGTCCCGAGTTCGATCCCCAGAACCAAAAACAAACAAACAAAACCAAAAAAAAGATTTTAATAACTGTACACATTTACATTCCTGGGTGAGAATCTTTGAATACAAGCCAACATCAATCACTCGCTGTGTGGTAGGCACAGTTAGGAGGCATTGAGGAAGTAATTGGACAAAGGCTATCTTCAAAATGATGGTAATCTAGGAAGAAAGATTAACTCAGCATTCCAAGGACTACTTTTCTAACAGATTACAAGTGTAAAAATCACTGAACAGGATCAGTAACCTTATCATTTTGACCCTCTGGAAAATTGATGTAAGCAAACTCTGGTTACTCAGCTGAAAATAATAGCAACTTTTAAAATACAAGGTTCTCACTGCCTGAAGGCAGTGTTGTGGTACAGCCAGGAAGCTGGTATCTTGTTATCTGGCCTGCTACCTGACTTAGCTTCTGCTACCTGCAGCTTCGAGAAACTGAGAGTGAAGAGCTGCAGTCATGCAGGCACCCCCGGCCCACAGTTGGTATGTTCATGCCGTGCCTCCTTCACGACTTCTCTGAGACTGACCAAGTGCTTAAGATGAACAGAGCTGTGTCTTAATCACTCTCTTCTCCTTCTGGTTTTCTGGATGTGAATTTACCCCACCATGGGCCTTGAGGCTTGTACTATTTTTACTTTTGAAGATCAAGGGCAACAACTGTGTTTTCAGCTGGCTATTGCAATGGGAGGTATAAAAATTCAGTGGAGTTGTTTTCCACTGGGAAGCCTGTAGCTTACCTCATTTCTGAAGTTCTAAGAAGCCTTGTTATGGCCCTACAATAATCACAGAATAAGGAGAAATACCAGAGCAACTACAGAGGGGAGGTATTTCCCAGTGCAATCTGTGTGAAACAGAATTCTCACTATTACTTTCTACAGCAGGGAATCCTATTCCTATTGAAATTCATGGTCGCTTATGACAGTTTGGTGAGAAAGCTTGCCACACAAAAATGCACCAACATAAATGCATGAAATATTGGGGAATTCACAAGACCCATGATCATAGGTTGGGAAGCCTTGAATCTTACTGATACGGAGTGAAAGGAAAGACATGAAGAGGAAACTATTTGGGAAATACACAAGAGAGCTGTATCTGTATCTCTTAAATTTTAAGGTATGTACAAATCAGCTGCCGATCTAGTTACAATGTAAATTTGATTCAGAGAGCCTGAGATTCTGGATTCCTAACATATTCTCAAATGATTTCACTTCTCCTGGTCCCTGAACCACATTTTGAGTAGAAAGAATGTATACTTCATTTGCAGCCTTGTGGGCATAAGACAGCCTTGAAATTCAAAACCATGAGATATTCACTTCCCAAGACATGTTAGACATCTAAACAACAGTAAATGTCGTATAGAGCTGCAGGGTCTTGAACAGTGAGACTTACTTGGAAGGAATGAATCCATGAGCATGTGGGACCTGAGAGTCCCAGGCCTGGCATTCAAGTCCAGACACAGTCGTGGAAATTTTGCCCATGTAATTTTCTCCAAGGCAATGCATACATTCATCTGAGCATTAGAGAAAAGATGAACAAAGAAACTGAAATGGATGGAGCAAAATAGAGTAAAGCTAGAATCCTGGTAGAAATGTCTCAGATACTTCTTATCACTAGTTCATACGTAATTCCCAACGATCACTTGGCAATGAAATTGTCAATAAAGACTCAGAATGTTCTACTATGATCCAAAATGTCATTCTCTTTTCCAATTGGTATAATTGGCATCTTTTGGTTGATAACACCTTAACTATGGTAATCATGACCAAACTCAAAAACTCCCCATAACTCCTTACACTGGGAGACATGGATCAGGAGGCAGGGAGGGTGCGCATATTCTCAGCAGTCTATAAGTTCTCTGTTACAATTTTTAAATATGGGGTGCCTTCATTTCAATACCAGTCTTTTGGGCTGGGGATTTAGCTCAGTGGTTCAGGTGCCTGCCTTGCAAGCGCAAGGTCCCAAGTTTAATCCCCGGTACCAAAAAAAAACCAAAAAACAGTCTTTAAAAACCCTATGAAATTATTCTGACAACTGACAAATTAGCCAGCACAATCTTAGGATTTCTGAGACTCTGTAGGCCCCATGAAAGACAGCATTCACCTAAAGTGTCTGCGTTTCTCTTTTTATATTGTTGAGAACCATGACAGAACTGGTTTTTTTGCTTTCTAACTTATTTTAAAATGGAAGCTTTGATTTGGAGTTATTGAAGCCACATGGTGAGGCCAAGTGACATACAGACAGATCTGATACAAATATCATGCATTCATGATACTTGAAGGCCAAATGACCTGCAATATCATGTCTAAATGACCTGCAATGACAAATCCAAATAAAAGATCCTCATGTTCCAATGGCCAAAGACAATGACTGGGTTGTCATATGGTGCAGCACCCACATTGCTGCACAAATCCCACCCCAATCTAGTCTTCTTGCTTGAATAGATGTACCTGGAAATATGAATGAAATATGAAATGAAATCTAGTCTGATGTTTTTATTTTTTAGCATTGACCTGTGAAGTACGTTATTAAATGGGTTGGTCTATCAAAAATAAAGGATTACTGATATAAAAACTAGCACACTGCTTAACTTCAACTAAACAACAAAATCATCCACATTAATACTGTTTACTTAAATGTTACTGATTTCATGGTTTTCATTTAGCTATTTAACTGCAAATCTGTTTGAAGTTTATACTGTGTGAGAGAGTTTTGAGCATAAGAAGTTTGTATCTAGAGTTTTGGATCTAGTTTAATGTTTGTGCTTGTTGAAGTATCATTTTAATAAAAATACAAGTCAATACTGGGAACCTGAGCAAATTTTTTTGTGCTCTCCCAAAACGTGAATACATTATTCAGTTTTGCTATGCCCAGAATTAATGGATTTTTAGTATTATCCTTGTAGGAAATAGCTTTATATAAAATTACTTTACAGGTGAAGAGCAGACAAAAAACATTTTCTAGTGCCCCTTCTGACCTTCACATTCGGGGATGTCACAGAAGTCATATCTTTTGTCAGGGTTCGTAGTGTAACACCAGGGCCCCTCCGGGTCATTGTCTGGGTTCCTGCAGTAGTTGTTCTCCAGCCCCTCTGCAGGGTGTGTACCAGGTGAATAGCTGTGAAGAACAGAAAAGGAATACTTTAACAATATCCTAAAAATCAGCACACTGCCAGTATGTGCAAAGGGATACTTTGCTTCCCTCTCCAAGTTTAAATTCCTGACATCTGAATGAATCTCAGCCACTGGCTGTGGCATGTGAGTTGTCAAATTTTTCATTCCTCTATGGACAGACTGAGTCAGGTAAAGTATCATCATCATTATTACTGTACTTGCAGACAAGGGTTGGAAATAAAGCTGAAGTGTTTTTACTGCACAGGCAGTAGTAGAGACATTAAGGCCTCACATGTCTGTGTAAGTTTTGATTTGCTCCAAACAGACTTTGGTCAGTGCCCCATCTCTCTGTGAAATAATAAATAACTGAAGTCATTTTGTCCATGTGAACTGTGCACTGGCATTACACTAACACCTTTCTGTACATTTTCTCACTTAGTGTTTTAAAAAAAATCTTAATTAAGAAGACCACGAGTTAAAGCCCAGCCTGGACAACTTAGCAAGATCCTATCTCAAAATAAAAAATTAAAAGGACTCGTCATATAGTACAGTGCTAAGGCCCTGGGTTCAATCCCCAGCACTGTAGGAAAAAAAAGAACCACCTGTAAGGATGATGTTAGCATCCTTATTTTACAGATGAGAAAACTGAATGTGATGATAGAAAACAAAACAAAATGGGCCTGATACTGAGTTCCTGTTTGATAAGAATCATCAGAAAACTTAATGCTGTCTAACACCAACCAAACTGGGGGACATACTACAAACACTAAAATAATAGGTAACTTGCAAATTACATCTTTCCTATCTATTGCCTTTTCACTCTCAGATTGTACTCATTCATTTGCCCTGCAGTATTGGGGTGAATGAGTTCTAATTGGTTATGTGTGATGGAGGCCTGTCCTACCCTAAACATAGTCATCTTTGGTGTTGTAGAAGACTTGGCATCAAATTCGTAGTTTCATTCTTCTTTTGGTTAGATCTTCTTTTTGTTAGCTTTAGGTCTCCCAGAAAACTCTATATACAAGAGTAAGTAGAAAGCAACTACTTTCTGCTTTGGTGCTATACATAATTGAACTATTCTGTAACCACATCAAAAAGATTCTCTGCTCACTCTCATATTCTGATTTGGGTTAGAAGTGAAGGGTCATTATAAATACTGTAGGGGAACACGCAGATGAAAGAGAGAGACTTACTTGGGTCTGTGGGGGAAAGTGGCACCCCACTTTTGACAGGTAACACCACTTTTGGTCCTGGACATGGTTCCTCTGTAGTTCTTCCCATTCCCTGTCCTGCACTCCAAAAGGTACACTGCAAGAGGAATACACAGTGGTCAAAACAGCAGACAAAAACTTCACAAAGGTCTACATGGCACAACCCCATTGAGAGGAAGAGTTTACAAACCCGGCCACATCTTCCTGTTATCTAAAAGGTAGTCTTTTGTATCTATGAAAGGGCTGCTATAAACTGAGTTATTTCATGCTTTCATTCATTAATTCCAAAGCTCTTTCCTGAGCCCCTCCATGCACAGGAACCACACTGAGGCTGGAACAGATGGAATACAAAACAGGCAAGGACCACCCTCATGAGCTCACGTGCTAGTGGAATCGGGATGGTGACATGTATGTTACAAAGAAAATCCATGGTGATGAGACAGGGAAGGAAGAAAATGGGGCTTTTTTAGGCAGAGGTGCAGTAGGCTTTTCGAAGGCCAAAAGAGATGTAAGCCACTTCTAATTTTTCAGCCTCCCAGTATTGGTAAACAAGACTATAATAATGTGTCTGCTTTCAGTCTGGAGGTTAAAGCAGGAGGATAGCAAGTTCAAGCCCTGCCTAGGCAATTTAGCAACTTAGTGAGACTACCTTGAAAAACTTACAACTTGAGAGCTTAATGTTAAGTGAAGTAAACCAGACACACAAGCTTAAATGTCACATGGTTTCTCTTCTATGAGAAATTCAAAGTATAAATAATTTAAAGAGCAAAATAAAAGATAGATAATAGGAAACAAAGAGAAAGATCTTTTGTAAGTGTGAAGGGGACCAAAAGATGGAGGAAGGAGGAGAAAGGAGGAGAGAGGAAGAGGGAGGCGGGAGAGAGGGAAGGGGAAAGGGAATTAAAAAGAATTAAGATGAGTTACAAATTTTTAACTAAAAAAGGCAGGGGATATAGCTCAGTGTGAAGACTCTTGGTGCAATCCTCTGTAACACGCATACACACACACACACACACACACACACACACACAAAGTGTCTGCTTTAAATGTGTACAGTCAATGCTCTCAGCCATCCTCCACTTAACCCACTCACCAGTTATTCAATGAGTTCATCCTGACTTGGAAACATATCACCCATCTGTGATCCATAAGGGACAGAGCTGACCCCTAAAGCTCTCCAGGCCCCCTTCTAGCACACCCTCCATTTCCACCGGAAGGGTTGTGTACTTCCTAAACATCATTCATCTGTATTGTCCAACTTTATAGTTACACTTAACTAAAGACAATCTAAACAGAAGAATGAATGGGAAAAAGAAACAGCAGTCATGTTTTTGTTTTTAACTAAATTGAATGCTTCTAATGTCTTGAAAGTGTTGAATCATTTTAAAAATTACTGTTTAATCCTCTGGGGGCAACCCTGTCACATAGTTGACTCTTGGAACTTGAGGAGAAATCATAAAAATCTAAAGGTTTTCCAGAATCAGAGTGATTATAAATGTCTACATCTTCGTCTACCTCAAAGATGAGGGAAGTGATCATTGTAAGTGCTGAATGGGAGTGTAGTTCATGCAAGAATCACTCCTGGTGGTGGCCCTGCATTCAAAGAGAAAAGCCTCTGCTGTGTATCAAAAGGTGCCAATGCCAGCTTAAGCTTTCAATGAAAAAAAATGTATATATTGTTAAGGTATTTGAGGTATTGTACCACCTTTAAAGATTCCCACTTTTCTAATTCATTGACCAATCACCTGAGGAAATACTTCTAACATTTCTCTAGCAAACTAATAGTTTTGTCAATACTACTACAAAAAGTAATCTAAAAGTAGCTGAAAATTTTAAAGACAAAACAATTTTTAACTTATTACAATAAAACACAAATTTCCAAGAATGATGGGAGAAGTGTATTTGAAGCAAAGGGAGTGTTCTGAGTATTCTGAAGGGGATTAATGGCAGTGTGTCTTATACTGTAATTTCTTAACTTAAACATTCACTGTATTTTTATCACATCTCAGTGATCAACCCTGGATGACAATTTCTGTCAAATAAAAGCATTACAGTGTGTACTCCACCATATTCACACTGGCACCAAGTGACTTCTAGTTCTTCCCCAAGTCAAAATGACTGTGAAAGATACATGTTTTGATTCAAGACATCACGGCAGCCACAACAGCACAACTAAAGATCCTCAGGAAAGAGGACTTCCAGGACTGCTTCAGAAAGTGGCAAGAACAATGGGTAAGTGTGTTCAAGACAAGTGAGAATATTTTGAGGGGGATTAATGGCAAATATTTCTTTTACTGTAATAATTTTTTTAATTTCATTGTTCACTATATTTTGTAATCACGCCTTGTATGTGTAATGATTGGAACTACATCTTCACTGGGATATGTGCTTACAGTACATGCTTTTTACTCATTGAAAGTGTTGACTCTAAGTATTGAGGGAGAGGGAGGCCTGGGGGAAAATCTTTGAAAGGAGGTGCTACTCAAGCTGAGATCTAGTAGGCCAGAAGATCCCAGGCAGAAGGGGTGAGCATTTGATGTGTTGCAGGAATGGAAATAAGCAGAGGTCCCATGTTATGCAACAGACTTACAACACCAAAAATTGAATGGCTTTTGGGAACTGTGTGGATTTTACTCTAAGTGCATTAGGAAGAGTTTTAAGCAGGGAAGAGATATTTCTAAGAGGACATTGGTGCAGCTTGCAATCAGGGGACCAGTGGGCTCTGCAGTCATGATGCTGGCTTGGTTGGGGGGCCAGTGGAGATGGTGATGAGTGGCAGGTGTAAATGTGATCTGATACTAATTGTTGCCAGAAGGTCATTGGCTGGTAAATTACCAGTGAGTCCATATTCCACAGTAAAGAAATAAGGCCCAGAAAATGACTGTCTTTTGACTTTTCCCCTCTCTTTTGTTTGTATGTACCTGCCAGAGTTTATATAACCTTTTGCTCCCTTGAAAACAAGCAAACCAACCCTTCAAACTTCAGACTTCAAACTAAGCCTAGCAGTCACTCCCATTTTCCTTCTGGTTAACAATTTACAAATGACATATTTAAATGTTTGCATTTTTTTAGACAGAATCTCACTGTGCACCCTCTTTTTAAAAATGTAGTTGGTGCTGGGGATTTAGCTCAGTTGCATTGCACCTGCCTTGGCAGCTCAAGGTCCTGAGTTTGATCCCTGGTACCAAAAAAAAAATTGTAGTTGATAGGTAGTCCTATTTATCCCCTCCCCCTTTATTCACTATTTGTAAGAACAAATAACTTCAAAAGATTAGATTTAGATTTAATCTTAAGAGTTAAAGATAAACAGAGGTAAAGAAAGGAATACAAGAGGGTCACAGCTGCAAGCATAGTGCACATCTGTAATCCCAAACTCAGGCTCTGGGAGGCTGAAACAAGAAGATTGCAAGTTTGAGCCCAGCCTGGGGAACTTAGTGACTTAGAGAGACCCTGTCTCAAAATAAAAAATAAAGGAGTGGAGATATAGCTCAGAGCAAAATCCCTGTGTTCAATTCCAATACTGAAAAACAAAACGAAACAGGGTTACAGCTAGTTAGGTTCAAGAATATTAATCAATGTATAAAAACAATCCTGACTTTAAAAATACTTCTAAAAATCATATTTAGTTAGGAGGTCAGACTACAAACAATGTTGCAAGTCATTGTCAAGAACACAAGAAGCTGAATGCTGTTTGAACGCTTTAGCTTCTGTGATACAGAATATTTGAAGAGCTAAATTGTTGTCTTAATACAGTACCAGCAAGCAAGGGAGACTAGGAGAGTTTTAAAGTGTCTTACATTCATTTAAATCTTCGTACATACTTAGTGGCACTTTGTATCCCCTAAAAGACCTGTGATTTCCTCTGGAATCCAGACCATTTCTTGTCTTATTAGGGGCCCTTGATCTGCATTTTTAAAGGAAACTATGGAAAAGCAACTGTAACTTTTGTAAATTTTTAAAAGATAGTGTATTGTAGACTGAGGAAAATATAGACCATGATTTTTTTTAAAAAGTAGAACATTTAATAAAAGTAAGGATTTTTCCCTATCTAAATGTCCCTGAGTATTAAAACCATCTTGGTATTTCTATCACACCAAGCTTTAGTCCGAAGTTAGATCCCGAAGCTGATGCTCTGTAGAATAAGAAGCCAAGATCATAAGCAGCGCAGAGATCCCCAGTGCTCCTTAAAAATAAAGTTGCAAACGTCTTGTCACAAAGACAGATGTGATTTTGTAAACCTAATTCCTTCACTCTTCAAACGAGAAAAATGAAATCAAAGAGATGAAGTATTATATTCCCTTTGCCATAGATGGTTAGGTATCAGATCCTAGCCTAACTCAGAACTCAGTTAGGACACTATAGTATCTTCAATCTGTGGTTTTGTAAATTTAAAAAAATAGATAAAGGGTGAAGAACGTGCACACCTTTCTTTTCAAATAAAATGACATCTCTCATCCTAATGATTGGCGAGGACTTGCTGTTTTCAGCCATGATCACACATTGCTCCTCCTTACTGTGATACTGGAATGACCTGCAGAGGAGAATTGAGAAACACAACAGAAATTTTCCTTTATTTAAGGGCTGCAAACATTTTTAAATAAATAAGACACAAAAACAATCTGTCTCTGGGTGGACCAAGGAGCTCTGAATTGTTACCTTTCAGTTAGTTACAACACTGAGCTAGGAGAGTACTGAAAATGAATACTGTGTATCGCATGGTAGCTATTCTTGTTTTCTTGTATCTTTACCCTCTCCAGCTCCAAATTTTGTCTCTTTCAATTGCTTTATTTATTTATTTTTTTTAATTTTGAGTCAGGTCCTTCTAAGTCTTTAAGCTGGCTGAGCTGAGCTTGAGCTTGTGACCCTTGTGCCTCAGCCACTCAGCATGCTGGAATTACAGGGATGCACCACCCTTCACCCTGATTGTTCTACTCTTTCTTCACTCATTTCTTAATTAAGTGCCACGGTTTGTTTTTGTGTTGGGAAGAAGCAACTGTGTTGAGCCCATTCCCAGGATAGTCTGCCTTGGTGATTCCAGACTCCTGCTGCTTCCTCTTTAAGCTTTGTCTCCAAATTCCATTTTTCTGTTTCACATCTGCCGTGGCTCAAATGTGGTTTACCACCACCAAAACTTGTGGGGAGGCTTGGACTCCAGTAAAACAGTACTGAAAGGTGGGATCTTTAAGAGGTGATTAGGAAAGGATGGGGTTGATGTTCTGGTACTGGGTGAGTTCTTGTTCCACTCTTGTGGGACTGCATTAGTGATACCAGCACGAATGCGTATAGAGTAGAGCGCCCCTCTTGTTCCCTCTCTTGCACTCTGCTTGCTTCTCTGCTTTTTGCCATGCTGTGGCTCAGCAAGAGGCCCTTGCCTGGTACAGCCACCCAGACTCAGACTTCCAGCTTCCAAAACCAAGCACCTCTCTCCATTATAGAATAACCAGTTCTAGGTATTTTGTTACAGCAACAGAAAACAGACTAAAAAGACCTCCCACTTCCCTTCTCCATCCACGTGATCCTGCCATGGATGCTCAGCCCGGCATTCAAGGCCATCCACAGCTATCTTTGCAGGCTGATCATGAAGCCTCTGCTTCAATCAGCTTTTTCATAGTCCCTATCACAGGCACAGGCTGGGCTTCTGCCCTCCTAGATACCTCTCTGCCTCCTTGGTGTTGTCAAGTCTCACTCACCCTCCAAGCCCAGCAGAGCTCCTCCTCCCTGATATCTTTCAACCCTCAGGAGTTGTTTTTCCTTGGAACCTCTCTAGAGAGTACACAGGTTATGCCCTTAGCAATACTTTCTGTTGGCTGTCTTTTATTTTTATTTTTTTATCATCATTTTTGGTTTCTTAGAACCATAAATACAAAAAGGATGCCCTTCAACCCTGTGCCTATGCCTCTTTGCTCCTTCAGCTGTATGTAGGATACTTTCATTCACATGATGATCCTCAATACATATTTACTGCTGCTCATGCTAAAAAGTGGAGCTCAGAACAGTAGCAATTAATTTTATGTCACGGATAAAACAGATAACTTCCTTTAGAGGTATTTTTCTAATGGGAATACTAGCAACCCTTAACAAAAAGTTATTCAGATCTCAGATACTATGAGCAAGTACACTTCCAAATTCTGATTCTATAAATTCCTCTTTCCTATAGTAAATCCATGAGTAAATTTTTGTGCCTTCAAAATAATAGCATCTTAAACAGCAAGATTTCTGCATAGGTGCACTTGTAATGAAAATACCTGCAAACAAACTCTGTTTCCTCCTCACATTTTGCAGCACATTCGTCTATGTTTGCTGCTCCTAGCTGCTTCTTGGTGAGACTTACTAGTGAGGCCCCACGGGTATTTTCATAGTCATCCTGGGAAATTCCTTGACCTAAAAGTGGGAGATAAAACAGAACAACTGTTCAAATCAGCCAACACCACTGTTGAACTATCCCAGCTTTTTAACCTATTTCTTCTGTATCAGCCAAATAAAACTTGCTACTTTATAGGAAGCAGGTTAGGTTCCCATGAATAAAAAATGACTCATCAGAAAAAGTTCTATTAAAATACAACAGGATATTAAATGAAATAGATTGATAGATTAGTAGATTAGAACTATGAAACAATTTACTGTATTAATGGATATAAAAATTTAAAAAAGAGTAAGTTTTATCTGTCCTACTGATTACCATGTCACGATAAGCTAGTAAGACACCATCAAGGGCAGTTGTATTTCTAAAATTGGTGTTGATATGTCCATGTCTAGATAGAAGTGAAACTTGAAGACCATTGTTTGATTTCCAACAATATAAGCTTCCCAACAGTAATTTTTTTTTTTATGATGGTGACAGGTACTGTTTCTAGCATTTCTGAGGAAATTATAAAAAACCAGAGCCTGGGAAAAATACTGACCCTGATTTTTCTGTGAGATAAAATCTGAGGCAAAGAGTTTATTGCTCCCCCTTGTCACTGCAGAGTGTGGCCAAGAGGCCCCAGCCACGTTCCCACTGCAAGGCTGCAAAGTTTTCCCCATTCTAGGGCTACATTCAGCACCTGGCCTACCCCAGAAAGCTTAATTTCAAGCCCGTAGATGCCAGCTCCTATGCATTCTATATAAATTCTAGTGATTTGCACAGGGGTGGGAGGCCAAAAAAGGTTAATGATGTGAACATAGTAAAATTTCCATGGAGTTAGGCAATTTGGCAACCTTGAACACTGAAGGGAAGTGGGAGGGACAAAACCAGATTGGATTAAAGAGTCACCAGAATAGGAAATGGGAACAACAGGAGAATAGATTAACCAAAGTCATCCTCAAACTCCACCCTTTCCCTGCCTCTGCAGCTTATCCTTCCTCAACTGAAGATACTCCAAAATGAGAGAATGGATTATTGAACATAAAGTTGGCTGGTGTATTTTAAACTTTCAAAACACTTACTAAATGTATAAAAAAAGTATAGAGAAAAAGACAGCTGAGGCCTATAGTTGTGTCCTTAACCTTGCTTTTCTTTCAGTTTGAACTCTCATTTTAAAGAAGACTTGGGCTTTAGTAACTTCTGTAGATCAGGATATGATTTGGAAAATACACAATAAATTTGTAAAGTGTATCCTATGAAGAGTTAATTTAGCCATTGTGAAGAGTTCTTGGGAAGTGTACTAGGGTAGGCTACCAAGAATTTTTAAACAGAGACATTTTCCATTTATGAGATCTTTAAATTATAGCTGCTGATCAGTGGCACCATGCCTGCCTCGAAAGTGCGAGGTCCTGAGTTCGATCTCCTGTACTGGAAAAAAAAAAAGAGTTATAGCTGCGAGAGACACCTTAGGGCTTATATCCTAAAGAAATATCCCCAAAGAGGATTTTTTTCTTTTATATTTGAATATTTTTCCTCAAATCTTTTTTCCTCTTATTCATCTTCATGCCTCATATGGCTATGCCATTTAGACTAAACAAATCTTTTCACTGAAAAACTATTTTTATAGTATTGGCTAAATGTAGGTCTATACTGCAATCAAAGTAATACATTTTACATGACATGAGATTTTTTCCATCACTGTGGTGTGAGTATATATATACACTTGTGTGAAAAAAAACTCTGTGAAATGCAATATATTTACCCATCTCTCACAGAGTAGCTACAAAAGAAATTTTTCTTTCCCAATCATTTCAGTGCACTGAGAAGATGACAGTCATTTCTATAGAAGATGAGAGTAAATCTTTTCCTTTTAAAAAGAGCTTATGGAAGGACACCCCC
Organism: Heterocephalus glaber; assembly: GCF_000247695.1. The sequence goes on along the minus strand of NW_004624855.1, from coordinate 2,364,516 downwards.
CCACCGCCCCCCAAATTGGTTAAGACCTATCCTAATCTTGTTGAAGAGAAGTTTGTCCGACCTTGGGGAGTAACCCACCATGCTCAGAGGATTCCCCTTCTGAGTTTCCATGGATTGAAATAGAATGTTCGCATATTCACCCCTCCACACACATGCATGCACACTTCCCCCCAAATCCTTTGTGTAATCTTCTGGATTTTCTACTAAATTCAAATGTATTTGACCATAAAGTACAACTTGTAAAATTGTATCTTGTAATTTATAGATTGCATTTTAAGTATTTATGTATTGTTAATATGAAGAACTACTAGCATAATGTCTGACACCAGTGTATGATATGTCTAACACAGCAAATCAATAAAGACAGAAAGTTGATTAAAGGTTTTCTGTGGCTACAGAGTGGGGTAATAGCCACAGAGAAGGCAGTTTCTTTGGGGATAATGAAACTGTTCTGAACTTTATTGTGGTGGTGGTTGAGAAACTGAATGCACTGAAAGCTACTGGATCATCTGCCTCTGGTGGGTGAATTGTGGAGTGTGTGAATTATATCTCAATAAATTTGTTTTAAACACCAAACAACTGCAGGTCTTTAAAATACATAATTTTTAAAAATTTTAGCTGGGATTGGTGCTACATGCTTGTAATCCTAGCTACTCAGGAGGCTGAGGCAGGAAGGTTGAGAGTTTAAGGCCACCCTAGGCTACATAGCCAGACCCTATTTCAAAAACAAAACAAAGCAAAAAAACTTTAAAGAAAGTTGGAAAAGGGAGAATGCTAATTTTTTTCCTTGGAAAGCCCTAGTTTAAATCCAGGTTTATTCATCTCCTTAATTTGAGAGTTTGATTAATAGGCAAATAAAATGAATTTCCAGGCTCTAGCTTTCCTGCCTCATATACCATTAGCTAAATAAACTAGTGAAGGACACACATATGCAGACACACATACACACACACATACACACACACACACTGTACATATGTATAAAAATGTGCCTGGCCTATCCCACATCCTAAAAAAACAAATATTGAATTATTATACATGGTATCATTTCAAAAACAGATGCATATGACTTCTAGGCCTAAGGTGCAAATACAGACCTATGGAAAGACTTCCTTAAACTATAACAGAGAAATGCTGAGTCCAACTATATAGCCTGGTCAAGGGATAAAATATACCAAAGAGGTATTTAATTGTTTAAATTTGGAGGTGATGAGACTATGACAACCTAACAAAAATGATATAAATTCATCAAACTGAAAACCAGCCAAACAAATTAACCATCTTTTGGGATTAAGTTATATTGGCAATTTTTTCAATTAAAATTGATGGGATTTGGGGCCAGTTATTTGAATTTGAAAAGTAACCCATGACTTTCTCTGCCAATCCCTGATACCTTGGCAGTATTCACAGGGAATTGAAATTTGTAGTTTAAAAAATACGTTAGATTTTGAACTGAAAAATCTCATGAATCAAAAGTTCAATTAAATGAGATGCACAAAGCCATAGGTATCTACTTTTAATATATTGCTGGGAAAAAATAATGATTAAAGTTGGAAAATAAACCTCCAAGTCTTACCTGATTTCAGAAATAAAAGAAATAGCAGGATTACTTCCTTATGGTCCATGGCGGGACTGCCCGGCAGTGTCTGGAAAACCGTGTCCCAATCCTGAGATATTATTGACTTACAAGAGATCAAACTCATCCATAAACAAGATAGTCAAAAGAGGTTAATTATTCTTAGAGGGCTCTGCCACCGTACACAGAAGGGGCAAACACTACCCAGATCAGGAGATCTTACAACATGTTCGAGAGCAGAATCGGCAACAGATGCTGGGAAGTGGTGAAAGCAGCTATCCCCCATTTGCCTTTCTCTTCATTCCCCTCTCACCCCCAGCTTTCTTCTTTCCCATTTCCTCTCATTTCTGTCTCTCTTTTTTCATTCCTTTTTTTAGATTTAAAAAAAAAAAATCACAAAAATAGCTCCCATTTACCGAGCACCTTCCAAAAGCCATGCTCTCCCAAGTGGCCCCTGTCCAGTCTTATCCGACTTTCTCAACAAGCAATGTTATCATCGTCTGCATTTTAAAGTGGGGAAACTGAGACCTTTCCAAGGTTACACAGCTACTAAGGGAGAAAGCTAATAGATTCAAACTATTTAGGTCTCAGATAACAAACAGGCTAGGGCATTATTAACATGCCCACATCCTACCAATGTTGAAATTATGACATAAGTAAAAATAGTTTCTTATTATGAAAATTTCTTTATTCCCACTGGACTCACATGTTTTCCATAATTATAAATTTTAATTATTATTTTATTTAAATTAATTTTTTGTTAATTTGCTAGATTAAATATAAAAAGTATACATATTAATGAAGTAACATATGATGTTTCAATGCCTGTATATATTTTATAATGTTTGCAAGTTGATTTCTGTTTTATTTTTTGTTTTTTGTGATGCTGGGGATCAAATACAGGGCCTAGTACAATGCTACACAAGCGCTCTACCACTGAGTTACACCCCAACCCTGTTGTGTGATGTTTAAATCAGATTAAACATATCTATCTTCTCAGACATTTACCATTTATTTCATATTTATAAATTATGACATAAAATATTCATCTCCCCCTAAATGAATTCAGTTCTTGATATTCTCATCCTCGTGGAATGAAGCAAGAGTGGTGAAATTGAGTTGAAAGGGTCAGTCTCAACTTTAATTGTTGAATCTATACTTTTCTCTGGCTTAAGGTTAGACTGACCAGGAGGTGCCTGCCTTAAAACTCCTATTTTAGTGTTTGAAAATACTTAGAAATAAACAGACTCTCTCTCTTAAAGAATGAGGTAAAGACAACAAAGCGTGCAGTTCTCTTTCCCATATGAACCGGTAAAGGGTTGGGGTGGGTGCCAGATTGTGCTGGGCAGAATCTCTGCAGAATCCCTTGGGACTGAAGCACTGTGCAGAATATTCAAGAACAAAACCTCCTGGAGAGTGAGAGAAAGGCACCAGGAGAGGGTTAGGATCAGCCTTGCTGCTGCTGCTGCTGCTGCTGCTGCTCCTGCTCCTGCTCCTCCTCCTCCTCTTCCTCCTCCTCCAATGTGCCTTGTATCTGCTCCCTCAAACCTGCTGGCCCACTTTTTTTGGAGGACATAGCATGTGGAAGCAAAATGAGAAATCTGTAGTGGGCAGACTTTTTTCTTAAAATTATGTAAAATGTCTTTTAGGCAGCCAATGTTGGTGTGTTTGAGAAAATGCTATGGGAAAAGAAAAAAAATCCAATTCTACAAAGATATAATGTTCTCAGTATGTGTTTCTTTCCACTTAAAATATATTATTTTAGCACTTCCTTGTGAATACACTTACTATGTACAGAACTAGTGTTCAGTTCCTTCAGAATTATACAGAAAATACAAACCACACTCTCTCCCCTTCTCCACTCTCCACCCTGAAGGAATTCTTACACCTCAGCTGCATGGAGACCCTGCTGCTGCACTGGGAGCCAGAGACAAGGACATTCATATAGAATGGGAGACAGACTCAAGTTCCTCAGCTCTGCTCAGCCTCAGGCCTCCATGCAACATCCACACGGGCTCCCTGGGGACAGAAAGAGACCTTTCCTCTTGCTTTCTCCCAGGGTTAAAAAGGCCAATTCCTTACAAAGAGAGTCCCAACCACAAGGAAAGGTCACCCTTCCCAGGAGAGGGAAGTGGAGTCCACCTTCAGTCTCACCTGAGGGAAAATCTGCCTGGTGACAGTGACTTGCCATCCCCCCGTGTGGACCTGCTGGCCTGACAAGTACACCTGCCAGCTCCTTTCCACATGAATCTGCCACCTTTCTCCGACCCCAGGCTCAGCCGTTTGTAAATCACCATTCTAGGGTAGCTAATTTCCACACCATGAGCCTTTCTGAAGAGACCAAATAAAACATTTCATTTCAAAATGAAAACAGCAAAAAATTAATCAACCAGGGACTCACACAAAACATCCCTTTGCTGTGGTGGAGTCCTTAGCAAGCCTGCCTTTGTCCTTGATTCCAGCTTACAAATTGCTTTTACATGTTGGCTTCTTAGGGCAGATCACCTAGGAAACATATTCTACTTGATTTGGAGGTGGCTGTCACTTCTTTATTTGACCTTTTTCTTCTGTTTGTTAACAAAGGTTCACCAGCCCTCAACTCCCGGAATGAGATCACAAGCCACCCAGTTAGAACACAGTTAAAATATAACCCACGAAGAGATACTTTCTAAGCCAGGGGAGACTGACTCCTTCAGTGTTCAGGGAAGGGACATTTTCTCTTTCTTTTCTTTTTTCATCAGTACATGTTGGCAGTATGTAATGATTGCTTTTATCATGGGAAGTTAGTATATGAACAAAATACATCTTAATTCTTTTCGTGTCTCCTACCCCTCTCATCCTTCCCTGCTCCTTCAAATTCTTGGTCCCCTTCCCATTTGCTAAAAATCTATTTCCATTTTTTTCTTCAATTCTTGTTTTTCTACTTCCCTTACTTCCCCTTCCTCCTGCTTCCCTCCATCTCTTGTTCTCTTTCCCATCTAAAAAGATCTCCCTACTTTCTGTTATGTTTTATTTTGCTCTTTATATACATTTTGGGTTTCTCATATAAGAAAAACTGTGTGGTATTTAAATTTGTGTGTCTGATTTATTTCACTTCCTATATGGCCTGAAGGGGCATCTATTTGCCTCAAGTTTATCCTTCTTTATGGCACAGTGGTACTCCATTGTATATAAATATGATGTTTTCTTTATCCATTTATCTATTGATGAGCGTATATACCTATAGGCCATTTCCAAGATTTGGTTATTATAAATTGTGCTGCAGGAAGTCAGTTTTCATTGGCCATCTCCTTACCAGACTTTCTACACACTTAAAAAGAAGATTAGCTAGATGCATGCATGTGATCCTGGCTCCTGGAAGACTAAGGCAGGAGGATCAACAGTTCAAGCCCAGCCTGGGTAACTTAGTGACTTAATAAGATCCTGTCTCTAAATTTTAAAAATAGAAAGAGCTGAGGATGTAGATCAATTCAAAGATCTTGGATTCAATCCCCAGTACCAGAAAGAGGGGGGTGGAAAAGGGGAGGAAGGGAGGAAGTGGGGAGGGGGAGGGAACAGGAAAAGGAGGGGGATGAGGAGCAAAGCAGAGGGACAGCTAGTCCTGGAGGACTTAGCTGCCTGTACTAAGCCAGAAAACAGCAGGGCCCTTCTTGCTCTGAAGTCCAGATTCTATAAGGACAAAACAGAGATAGGCTGAGCCTCCCTTTCCACCTCTCACATTGTTATGGCCAGGACCCAGTGTGTTCCCCAAAAGGCTCCTTGTGTGGGAGGATTGGTTGCTCATGGGCTTTGGGAAGTGACTGGATCATGAGTCCTCTAACTTTACAGCCCTTCTGATTCAACCATTGCCCAAAGCTCCAGCTCTGAACCTTATTGCTCTAGGGACCAAGCCTTCAATGCATGAGCCTCTGAGGGACATTTCATGTCCAAACCATAGCACTATATCTGTAATTATTTATGTGCACAAAATAAAATGTAAATATGTATATCTATATATGTATAGATTTGTATATTAGTATATATTGGATATATCCATATATTTGAATATAGGTGTGTATAGTTGGATATAAAGTATATATTTTAAGAGGACCTAGGAGATATAAGTGCCTCTGTAACAAAGAAAACTTGTCTTGGGAGAGTCTAAGTTATGGATGCTAACTGGGGTGTGGAACCTCAGCCTGTCTGATTCCGGTGAGGGACAGAGAAGAGGGGAGTGGGAAGGGATTCTCAGTGTGCACAGTGTGTGGCAGTGGTGGGTACTGGGGAATCAAGAATAATGAGGCATTGCTTCTGACCTCAGGGAGATGAGGGATCCTAAAAGCAAGGAAGATGGAGATGTAAGGGCCCTGCAAGAATGCCAGGAAGAAAGAAACAGGGTGGATTAGGGAGCTGCTTAGAAAGGAGAAGTGACAAGATGGTGGGTCTGAGTGTGGGGAATGAAACTCAGGATATCTCCTGAATCTTTGACATGACTGATGTTGTTGGTACCATTCATTGAGAAAGAACACAGGAGAGAATAAGATGAATTTACCTGGAAACATGTTGCTTTGGAACTTGTGGAAATTTCCAGAAGGAGTTGGATATTTGAGTCTAGAGAAAGGCTTAGAAAACAATAGCAGATGAAACAGGTCTCTATTTTCTTTCTTTTTTTTTTGGTACTGGGGATCTAACTTAGGTCCTTGTGCTTGCGCAGCAGGCGGCAAAACCACTGAGCTAAATCCCCAGCCAGGCCTCTATTTTTATAAATAAAGTTTTACTGGAATTCAGCCATACCCACTCATTAATATTGTCTACAAAGGTGGAGGTGAGTGGATGTGACAGATATGGTATGGTGGCTGGCGAGCCTGTATAATATCTCTGTCTCTCTCTTTACAGAAAATGTTGGCAGAGAAGGTGAGCCAGTCCCAGCACCCAGAAGGAAGCTCCCCCGCCACCATTCCACGCTCCTAGGGCAGAGAAGGTGAGCTGCACAGGTGCCAGAAGCACCCCCTTGCCCCCCATGGAAATGAGAAGACTTGTAAACAAGCCTCAAAAACAGACTTCCAGATCACCTACAGCAACCCCAAAGGGAAATGAGATGGAACAATCTGATACTCAACCA
>NW_004624855.1:2341167-2353944 GCF_000247695.1 Heterocephalus glaber | reverse complement strand
AGGAACAAAGGGAAAGAAAAAATGAGAAAAGGAAAAAAATGGAAATAAAATCTTTGCAAATAAGGAAGGGTGGAGGGGGTGAAGGGAGGGCAGGGGAAGGGAAAAAAAAAGATAAGAAACAAGATACTCATATAACGGTACAAGATTCCAATGATGTATGTAAATGTATTTTATACCTAAAATGCACCAATAAACTTAATGGGGGAAAAGAAAAAGAAAATGTTGATTCTGGGTCTGGAGCCCAGGAAAGAGGTGGGAGGTGAGTATGAGGGGGATGTGGAGTCAAGAATTGTGTGCAGAAGCAACGTATTGGCAACACTGGGAATGCATGAGACCACCAGAGAGAGAGGATAAGGGGCCCTGGGCCCAGACCCTCATGACACAGGGGCACAGAACTGAGAATTCTTTAGAGGCAAATGACAACAGTTAGCCAGACAGGAACACTGACCATCAGAAGCCCAGGGAATGAGAATGCAAAAAAGGCAGGAGTGGCCAACAGGGCCGGACCTCTGGGAAGTCAGGTGAGACACACCTGTGCCTCCCAGTGAGGTCACAGTAATATTAGTAATCCAAATCTTGATGTTCTAAACCCCTACCAAGTCCACTCTGCGCACCACTACCACTAAATATGCACAAAACCGAGGAAAATACCAATTTTTCTTAAATTATTGACCTATCCTTCTCTATAATTCTCCCTTCCCAACACTAATGGCTGTCTTTCTGAATTGCTTCTTTGTATGACAACGGTTTTGTAATATGAGAGAAAAATAATTCATTCTTTCTCTAGCATTTTATCACTGATCGATTTTTAAGTTTCTTTCAGCTTCATAATTCACTACTGAAAATGAAAGATAAGTTTTCAGGATTGTTGGCAAATTTAGGGAAATTTCTATCAAACTATTTTTATGTAAAAGTCCTAAGATTTGGAATAATTTCAGACTGGCTTTGTACATTTCAAACCCACACATCAAAACACACTGCCATGATGGAACCTATGGTCCTAGGTCCTGAAATCTATATACACAACCAGTAGGTCAGCACAGTCATGTTAAGAATTTTCTGGAAGCCATTGACTGCTGTGACAGCTTACACAGAGGTGACTCCATACCACATAAATATATCCCACTGAATCCAAACTAAATGAACCACAACTCAATTCTTTAGCTGGATCCCAAAATACCCTAGCCCCTAAGCTTTCTCACACAGGCCCATGTTGAACCCAGCAGTCCCTGGGACCACAGTGGGACTATGGGCCAGAGCACCAGTAGCTTCTCCATATCTCCTAGGCTTTCTAGCAGCATGGCAGTGACTTCCAAGAGGACCAAGCAAACATCATACCCCTTATCTACTAGCCTGGAAGTACACAAGCATCACCGGCATCACAGTCGTAGTCCTGCCCAGAATCAAGGGAAGTGCACATTTCAGGGGAAGTCACACTGTAAGAAAGGCATGTTGATGGGGTCTGTACCCTAAGCTCTGGTAGCATGCCTGTACATTGTGCATTCATCTACTTATGTTCTTCAATTCAACCCTTTCTAAGGTCCCCCCTCCAATGCTTCTCTAAAACAGGTCCCCTTACCACCTTGATAGAGCTCAAATCCTTAGAGATTTGGCCCAAATAGCCTCAAGCATATTTGCTTCTACTGAAGGTTGAGCCACAGACCAGTCCTCCCACCTCCTGCTGGAGAGATCAGTGGTGTCAGAGCCCCCCAATATCACTGTGCCTTCAATAGGTAAAAGGACTTGTATACTGATTTTGAGTGGCCCTCAAGGAACAAGCTCTGATCTCTCATTGCCTCTGGGAAGTGAGGTATTTGATATCTGAGAGGAGAAATCTCATTATGTTCAATCAGGGGTTCAACAATACAAAGTTGCTTGAAGATTCAAACTATAGTTGCAGTTTCTTTCTTTCTTTCTTTCTTTCTCTTTCTTTCTTTCTTTCTTTCTTTCTTGCTTGCTTTTTAAATATTACTGGGAATCAAACCCAGGGGCTTTCTACTACTTAACCACATCCTCATTCTTTTTTATTTTTTATTTTGAGATAAGGTCTCACTAAGTTGTCCAAGTGGGACTCAAACTTGCAATCCTCCTCTTACTGCTGGGATTACAGGCATACGCCACCACACCCAGCTCTGTTGTGATTTTTAGTTGTCATAAATATCCAATTCTTTACCCACAAAGCCAGCCAAAGAATGTGCATTTTGTCACAGTGGCAATGGGATTGATAACAGTGTATCTCAAACCAATAGCCCTTCCAGCTGCCATCATGGTGTTGGGGGACAGCTCTGCGTGTAACTTCTGTTCTCTCTGTGTTAATTCACCTCCTGACACTGTGACAAAATACCTGAGATAATCAACTTGGAAGAAGAGGAAAGGTTTGTTTTCAGTAACAGTTTGGAGGTCTCTGTCCATTGGCCTTATTGCTTCTGGGCCGGTGACGAGGCAGAACATTGTGCTTGGTGGAGAAAATTGCTCACTTCATGGCATCTGGGAATCAAAGAAAGAGGCAGGGACTGGGGTCACAAATGTCCCCTTCAAAGCAACACCCCATGACCTAACTCCCTCCCTACCTCTTAAAGGTTCCTTTAGCTCCATATAGCCGTATGGACTGAGGACCAACTGCTTGGAACTCTCAGAGACACTTATCGAAACCAAGGGGTTTCCTTAATGGAAAGCTCTTCAGGAAGCCATGGATTAGCTTGGTCTAGAGCCACCTTGATTTCTTAGATGGGAGTTTGCAACCCTGCTCCTCAGTAGGTGTCAGAGTGTCAGCATCCCAGGTTTTCCCCTTACTTGGGGACCTGGACCAATCTGCACACTTGACGATACGGTGAGGAAGGTTCTTCCAACTCCACAAATGCAGTCAAGCCCCAGCCACAAATCTACCAGGGGAAACCCTAATTCCACTCATCAGAAGTGCCTAGGATCCAGCTTGTACTCTACCTAAATGTCCTTTTACAAAGATAAAGACTAAAAAATGCGCCCTGAACTTAGCAAGGAGGGAGTCAGCAGAGCAGCTGGAAGAGAAGCCAGGCCATGGTTGAAGAGCCAGTGGGAGATGAAATGGAAGTGATGAGTTCAGGCAACTGCAGGGACTCAGCTATGAAGGAGCAGAAGGGCAGCAGCACAGGAGGGGAGAGAGCTGAGGGCAGGGGAAGGGGACAAAGTGTGAAGCCCATGGGGAGGGCTAAAGCCATCACTAGAGGGTGGAAGCCATCACTAGAGGAAAGACCATCCTGGCCCAGAGGAAAGGACAAAAGAATCAGACAATGGGTGGTGACGGGGAGTTTGCTCAACCCACAGAGGAAATTGCGGGAGTTTCCTCCGGGATTATATCTCTGCCCTGAAGTAGGTGCCCTCATCTTCAGAACATGCAGGGGCAGGCTGGAGGAGGCTTCAGGAGGGAGCAGTCTGAGCCAGTCCATGAGGGGACAAATAGGGATCTGATAGGAACACAAGGGGCTGGCTGCCCAGGGACGCTGGTCTGGACTTCAGGACCTGCAAGCCCCTGGCCTCTCTGAAACTTTGAGCACCATGCATATCTTATCCCATGAGGCAGGCCAATTATTTGGCTTCCAGCGTCTTCATCCTGTGCTGCAAACACCCCAGCACCATGAAGGTTAGAGGGACACCAGCTCTACCTGGCAGTGAGTCCAGGTCAGGAAGTAGAAGCCCATGATGAGCCACTGAAATGTGGGGATCCCTGGGCCCCTTGGGAAAGAGAAGGATGTCATTTGTAGGAAAAAAATAAGATCCTCCCATTCTAAAGTTATTTCACCTTCATGAAGGAAACACCCTCTGTTCTTAAGGGTACCTCACAGTAACACCAGGGAGTTCCCTGGATTTTTAAAGCCCTTTCCTGAATCCAACTGTACCTGAGTCCCCCAAGTTGCCAGAGAGGAAAAGAAACCCAGTGCGCTGACCCTCCCTCTAGCTCACTAAGTTGTACAGGCACTGTTTGGACAGGGTAGTAGGCTGGAAGAGCCGGGCCATTTCTCACCATAACCTGTCCACTCTGTCCACTTCCTCCCAGGGAAGGGGTCTAGAACAGGTGCTCTTCTGAGGCAAAACTCTGCCCAGTTGAGTGGTAGGCAGAAAGAGCCTGCCCAGACTGAACAGATGACTGCAAACATGGTTCAGTTTTTAAAATTAATTTCATTGGTACATTTTAGATAAACATAATGATCACCATAGGGAATTTGTACCTGTACATGATGTATATTAATTCTTTTTTTCCCTTTCCCTCTGCTCCCTTCAACCCCTCTTCCCCTCCTTATTTACAAAAGCTTTGTTTCCATTTTTCCTTCTATTCCCTTTTCTTTCCTTTTCCCTTCCTTCCTTTCCCCCCTCACTATTTCCCCTTCCCATTTGAATATTTTCTTCCTATTTCCCAATATCTGTTACACATTTTCGTCCTTATTTACATTTTGGCTTCTCACACCAGAAAAACTATGTGATATTTGAACATGTGCATCCAATTTATTTCACTTAAGGCTATGGTCTCAAGGTCCAACCACTTACCTAGAAATGTCTCAAGTTTATTCTTATTTATGGCAGAATAGTATTCCACTGTGTAAATTAAAAAACCCTCATCTTCTTTATCCATTCATCACTTGACAGGCATTTGGGCTGTTTCCAAGATTTAGCTATTCAAAACTGTGCTGTTATAAACATATATAAGCATATATCACTGTGGTATGGTGCTTTTAATTCTTGAGGGAAGATACCAAGAGGAGGAATAGCTGGGTCAAATGGAACCACTGTTCAGTTTTATTTGACCTACTACACAACACATGAATATCTGTGAGATGTAAGGATTATGATACTTTGTCCCTTGCCACCCACCTGGGCAGCAATCAGTAGTAATCACTTTTGAAAGTCCTCAGGGCCCTTCTTCAGAAATTACTGTGTATCCAAGACTGCAGAAGAACCCTTCTAACTGGATGCACAGCTATGAGTGAGCCACACTTCCACTGAGGGCTGCACACAGCTCTCAGCCTTCACCTAGGAAAGGATCTCTGAGCTTGGTGTGACAGTCCCTAAGGATTGACCTTCTGATAACCAAGTAGTGAAATTAGATAAAGACACCCTCACCTTGGGGACAGGTAAGCATGGTAGTTAAACATACACTTATTTAAAGATTTCTATCACTACAAGCCATAGTAAACTTGTCCTCTCTGTGCCAGGCACGAGCAACACTAAGAACTGCATACAGCAAAACCCTCTATCATGCTACAGTCACCAGATTTTTCCATTATTATCATTACCAACATGTAAATCAGGACATTGAGACACATGCACCCAGTTATATCAGTGGAAATCAGCAGTCAGGTTCCAACCCAAATATCTGGCTCTCAAGTGACTACTTTTAACCACTGCACTACAATTTACTACTTGAAACGAGGAATAATCATACCAGCTATTCTTCAGTGAGTAATGGCTACACACTAAACACTGTACTAAGCGCTATGCATAGGTTATTTCATCTCCTCCTCCTCCCACCCTACCAGGGAGGTACTAACGTTATCATTCACTAATTACCTACCAGTGAAGAGCGCTGAGCGGAGGTTCAGTAACTTGCCCAAAGACACACCGCCAATGAGCCAGAAAGAGTGGAAAATAAATGCTGGTGAGCCCTCCAGACCCACACTTTGCTGCTGCACGGCCGCACCATTGCTATAGTCACCAACGCGGGACCCGGAATAAGCATTTTTCAAGTACCTGCTGTGTTTGTGGAACGCTGATCGCCCTAGAAGCCCAAGCAATCATGAGGCAAAGCCAAGCAGTAAATGACAGGAAAGGTGGGAGTCCAAGGCCTGCAGCACCACTTGGACCACCAGGGGGGAGGGAGGGTGGTCTACCCTTGAGCCAGGGTCCCGGGGCCAGCTTGCCTGGGCCTGCACTTTTCAGTTTACTGAGCTTGCTCTTTAATTGCAGAGATTCATTTGCTTTCTGCTTATAGCACAATTACATCCCAGCAAGACATGCACTGCAGGATGTATAGCCGCTCTACAAGCCCCAATCTGTACAGGGTGTGTTGGTGCCCAAGCAGGAGCCTGTAAAAAAACGAATGGCTTGCTCCTTATTAGTCCCTTTCATTATTGTCCATACCCATTGATGCCTTTAAGGGCATCTGTTTTAGATGTGACTTCAACAAACAGTAGACAATGAATCAGCTCGCCTAACATTTTCTTCTGAAAAAAGCTCTGCAAGCCTTACTTGGCAGAGGCTTGCTCCTTCAGCATGATAGATAACTACAGGAGAAAAAGTAGGTTATGTCACTTGCTTACGGTGGAAAGCTTGTCTCATGCAAGGGCTTGGCGTTTTGAGACACACAACACCCCCTCCTCCCCATTCACTCCCATCCATTCCAGCCACGTGTGCCCATCCCAGCAAGACTAGAAGCAAAAACTCTGACGCACTTGAGACGTAAATCCAACCCACAGAAGTGCTGGACTGGCTGGGGAAAACTATTGCTAAACGGAAAAGAAACTTTATTTTTCTTTTCTTTTGTGTAATTTCCAAGTAATTTTTAGCCTCAGTAGCCCTGCCTTTGAGAGGTTTACTTTCTGGAACACAGCACGACGGTTTAAAACAAACGCCCCTACCAGCAAGGGCCAGCAGGGGGCAGAAGATCACACATTTTTCTGCAGCTGCGGACCCCCGAGCCTCCGGGTCACAAAACTTGTCGCACGTTTTCAGCCTCAGAGACTTTAGGGAGCTGATGGGTTCTAGTCTTTCTAAGACTGCAAAATCTGGGGTAGAGCGGGGAAGGAGGGGACTGAATGAGAGAGAACAATCCAAAGGCCAGGATGGAGGCACGTGGCCAGTTCCTGTGGACAATCCGTGCCGATCGCAGGCGGAAACGACTCAGGCGCTGGCCTAAGGGACAAGGCGGGTGCAGGCCGCCAGGGTCCCCACGCCGCGCGGGCAGGGAGAGGCCGGCCAGGGCGGGAGGAACAGCTGGACCGTCACCCTGCTTGTACTCCGGCCAAGGACCGCACTGACCCCACCGGCCAGGCATCCTCGAGTGGACTGATGGACGGTCTACCCGACAGCGGGGGAGGAGCCCCTCACTGTCCAAGATGTTGACCAGCAGCTTGGTTGTTTAGAAATTGGGAAATGGGGAGGTTTGGGAGGAAGGCTGCTTCCTCCCACCTTGATTTGAATATCTTTTGGGTTAAATCGAATATGGCTGGGCATGGTGGAGTAACCCTATAATCCCAGCACTCTAGGAGATTGAGGCAGGAGGATTTTAAATTGGAGCCCAACCTGGGCAAATTTACATTTAGTGAGACAGTCCCAAGAAATAAAATTAGAATCGAATAATGAAGACTAGCACTGTAACTCAGTGCTGAGGTTCTGGATTCAATCCCAGTGCTAGGCGGGACAGGGGGAATGAGAATGTTCTTCCCCATTTATCAGCATTTAACAGACTGTAATGATTGCTGATGGCAACAATTTAATGCTTGCCCAGCAGCTAGAAGATTACTTTCACTTTTTTTGTGTGTGTTCACAGAACCACAAAAGAATGCAGTGTTTTTGTTTGTATTTCACAGGTCTGTAGAAACTGTGTTTAAAGTTTAAAAAGGTCTTAGTTCAAAAAATCTAATGTACAGCATGAGGATGATAGTTGATATAATGGACTGTGTTGGGAATTTCTGCTAGACAAGTAGAAAATAGCTGCTTTTGCTACAGGGGAGAAAATGGGTAACTGGTATGAGATGATGGATGTATTCACTTCCTCCACTATAGCAACAATTTTCCTATATGTATTGTATGTTATAACATTATGTTGTGTCCCTTAAATATACATAATATTTTTTAAAAGACAATGCTGCATATGTAACTCAGTGGTAAAGAGCTTGCCTAGCACGCTCAAGACCCTGAGTTAGAGCCCCAGACCAAAAAACTTTTAAAAGGACTAAATGAAGAACAGTACAAGTCTAAGCTCAGTGCAGTGCATAATATACCTTTTTCATATGTATATTTTTATACTTGTGCACATCTGTATCACATATATGGTCAAAATACTGGATAGAATTTTTATAAATTAAAAAGGTTTCCAGTTACCAAGCTTGCCAGCTAGCTTTACAGTCCTCATGTTACTGTACTCATATTAGTTATTAAAGCTTAGATTTCAGAATAGTAGAGGTAAACTGATCTTAGCCACAACGTTTCTACTTTATTACTTCTTTAAATAGGGAAGACAGATTTAAAGAGAAAATAGGAAGCCAGCTTCCCCATTAAGAAGTAACCAGCTGGGTGGCCACAATGTAAATAGGAATGAAATAAAATATGTGACAAAAAATATTAAGAACACCACCTCTGTGAAATGAGTTAAAATAAATGTCCATAGTTGTGATCCTCTGATATAAAAATACTTTTTTTTCTTGAGTGAATTCTCCACATTTGTGAAAAGATGATCATCTCATCCTTAGTTGTGCATAGCCTAGTGGAGAGAGCGCAGGACATCCACAGTTAAGGTATGGATATGCACCTCTTTTTACCTGCCATCAATATGCCTTGCAGGAAAGCCATTTCTTGCCTTTTAAATAAAATTCAATAAACAAAAACTGTTTTGTGTAGCTTTCTAGGCCAAATCAAGGTAAATCTGAAGAAGGAATCTTAGGGCATAAAATTGGACATGTTAAGGAAGATTAGTTAATTATACTGGATTTTCTGGTATTAGATTTTCTTTTTTTTTCTGATCAGAAACACAGGTCCTGGAAGCCATGCACGATGATGTACATCTATAATCCTGACACTCTCAGAAGCTTAGACAGGAGAGTCAGTTTTCTTCTACTATTCTGTAGTTTAAGCTTTAATAACTAAGTACAGTTCAAATCTAGCCTGGGCATTTCAGCAATTTAGTGAGACCCTGTCTCAAAATTTGAAAAGGGCTGGGGCTATACCTCAGTGGGAAAGGCCCTGGGTTCAACCCCAAAGGAATAAACAAAAACAAACAAACAAACAAAAAAGAGAACTTCAAAATGACCAGCAAAAACATTGCATATTTTTGTGGTTCCATGAACACACACACACAAAGTGAAAGTAATAATCTAGCTGTGGGGCAATCATTAATTGTCACCATCAACCATCAAGAGAGCCTGTTAAATGCTGGTAAGTATGGAAGACCATTGGATGGCCTTGGGAATTACTTTTCAGACTAGATTTGTTACTCGATTTGCTGTTGGTTGTTACTGTCTTTCTTACATAAGTAGAAAACTAATATACAACACTGGAAATTCAGTGCAGCCTCAGTGCCCCACACAGAGACAATGATCGATAGATGTCAACACTGGTGACGACTTCCTTCTAGCCCTGTCATGCTTGCTCCCTCTTTCAGATGACAGTCCCTGGATATCTGCAGTCAGCTCCTGAGTTCCTGAATCCTATTTCCTACTGAGCAGAACCTGGAGCTTCCAATCTTCCTTGTGCCCTTCACCAATCCCCTGGGATAATGTGAAACCTTGGAGACCATGTCCCTCAGGTCTGTTCCCGGGAATCGACACGGTCCCCTTAATTGGGGTGCCCTATTTCTATCAAGTCTACAAACAGTCATTAATTTAAAAGATAGTGTTTATTTTATATTAGCAGCCCAGTTGTCTGTGAGTATGCTGTCTGCATTCATAGCCATGTGACTGATTATAAAGTTCATTGGATTATGTTAATGTAAGCAGTGTTAAACATACAAAATCGTACAGTGAACAAACACTAAAGCTGCTTATCAACCCTCCCAGAAACCACAATTAGCAATATGAGCCTTTTTCCATTTTAACTTTAAGGAAAAAAAAACACCAAAAATTGTATCTGCTCAATTCTCCTTCCCAGTCACTGCACAGGCATTGTTTGCTCTTTCCGCTGACACAGTTCCTACAACCAACTCATCACTGAGTGTGTCCCCATCCAATCAAGTGTAGCACATTTTAAAATTCTTTATCTTAGGAGTGGGGTTTGTTTGTTGGTTGGTTTGTTGGCTTTTGTAGCACTTTGGATTGAACCCAAGAGTGCTGAGTTATATCTCAGACCTTTTTATTTTTTATTTTGAGACAAGGTCTCATTAATTTGCTCAGGGTGGCTCAAACTTTTCCTTTCATAAGCGTTTTGTGTGCTCTCCTAATTCCACACCAGATCTGCTGCCAGTTGTGTACATCTTTTCTATATACATCCAAATCCACTGGGGAATCCAGCCTTTCTTTGAGGCTCCCTCCTGGGAACCCGTCTTCTGCCCCCACCCAGTCTGGAGCACCTGCTGGGATCCTGCAGGTCCCTTTGCCTCTCTGTTCTTGGATTCCACATCTTCCTCTTTTTTGTTGTTTTATTAGTTCCTCATTTTGTCAGAACAAATCCTCTGACATCATCTTTAGAAAGGGTACGCAGAATTTTTTTCAGATTTTGTGTGTGTGTGTGTGTGCGTGTGCCTGTGGTAGCAAAGATGAACTGTCTTAGCAAACTTCAAATACACAATGCAAGATTATTAACTGTAGTCACTGTGCTGTATGTTAGATTTCCAGAACTTATTCATCCCACAAAATCAACGATTTGCATCCTTCGACCATATCTCATTTCTCCTACCCTCTCCCCCAGAGCCTGGCTGACAACCACCATTTTATACCCTACTTCTGTGAGTTCAACTCTTTCAGATTCCACATATAAATGAGACTATGAGGAGTTTGCCTTTCTGTTGTCTGGTTTATTTCACTTACTATGATGTCCTCTGGTTTCATCTATATTCTCCAAAAGCCAGGATTTCCCACTTTTGTTAAGGCTGAATAATATTCCATTGTGTATATATGTTCACCACACTTTCTTTATCTATTTTACTCATGTTTTTTATTTAATTCAATCTTCCTCCAACAAAATTCCCCTGCTCTCACTCCCCCTCTGTCTATCTCTCTATCTCTCTTTATTCTCATATACAAAAATCTTGAAGAAAATTGTTGCTTTTATGCAAATTCATCTGATGGTGAAATAAATATCTATTTTTATTTACCTTTCATAAGTAACTTTAAAGAAAATCAAATATCAATTACTTTAGAGAACCTTGGCCAATAGGCTGACATCTATCCCTGTGTCTGCAGCCTCACTTGAGAGGGATCTAAGCCTGTTTCCTAGTTCCCAAATTGCCTATGTGCTATGGAATCACTTCATGGAAGGGCAGCTGAGAAAGCTGTAGTATCCTTCCAAGATCTTCTCTGAGACTTCTCCAATGTGGTGTGGTTCTTGATTGGTTCAATTACATAAGGAAACAATTGAATATCTTGGAATGAATTAATACATAACGTTTTCAACATTTTTAATGCATTAGTTAATCTTGGGAAGTATTTGCCTTTTGAAACTTTACAGTATAAAAAGTTTACATTAGAAATAGGGAACCAAGGATTAGGATGAAACCAAAGATTAAGATGAAAGGCAATAAATGTCAATAGCCCCTTGTGTATTCAAGCATCATATCATAGCCCTGGGATGAAACCAAAACTGTAGAGAGGCAGGCTTAGCCAGTGCCCACAGTGAGCTCACAGACAAGGACAGAGGCTCTTTCATCCTCATGTGATAAAGGCCATGTGACAGGAAGTAGAGTGTGTAGGATAGCCACAGGAAGTACTGAACCCACACTGATGGGGCAGGGGGACAAGAGAGACTTCACTAAGATCTTCTACACTAAGGTCTGAATGAAGAATGAGTTAGGGTTGCTTGAATGAGGACTTGAGGGAGGAAGGAATTATCTTCAAAGCAGAGCAAATAGTACACAGACTTAGAGCTAATTGACAGTTATGTCTATTGAGAAAAATAAACATATAATTGATAGTGCCCATGACACAAGACATGTCCAAAAAATGAGTCTAGAAAGCTGGACATGGTAGTGCACACCTGTAATCCCATCACTTGAGAGACTGAGGCAGGAGGATGGAAAGTTCTAGTCCAGCCTAGGCAACTTGGGAAGACCTTGTCTCAAAATGAAAAACAAAAAGGATGTAATTCAGTGTAGAAGCCCTGGGTTAAATGCCCAGTACTTTAAAAAATAGTAGAGAAGTAAAGAAACAAAAAGTGAGTCTAGAGAAATAATCCACAGTCAGATCAAGAAGGCCTTGACAAAATACAAAGAAATGACATACTGGATTTGTATGTGAGCGGTTAATACTGTGAGTAAGATTTCGTTAGGAAGTTGTTGAAATAATACTGGTTCACGGTGAGAGAGGCCCTGGGTATCTTGGGAAGCAGGTAGCTGAGGCTGGACTAAGATGGATTGGAGTGAGGGTGATAGGCAAGGGATGGGAAGAGATGGAGTGTAGAGCCCAGGCTTCTGATATGGGTAAAAGGCAGCTATGTGTCCTGGAAGATGAGAATACAGGAAAAGGAACAGATAGGTAGGGACATGAAAATGTTGAGTGCCCAGTAAGACATCAAGTCAAAATAAACAGATGTCAGGTGCAGATGTAGTCAAGGAGCATAAGTATGGGGGTCATAGCACAGAGGTTTCTTGAAGCCACAGGAGTGAGTGAGCTCATCCACGTGTAGGAGAAGCAAAGACCAACCAGGGTCTAACCTATGAGGTACATCAATAGAGGAAGACCAGGTATGTAGAAAGAAAATAGTAGAATATGATGCCACAGGCCCAAAAGAGAACATATAGGAGAAGCTGAGCTGGTCCCAGCACTGGGAAGGAAGCTCCCCCGCTGCCAACCCAAGCTCCTAGTGCAGAGAAGGTGAGCCAGTCCCAGAACCTGGAAGGAAGCTCCCCTGCTGCCATCCCAAGCTCCTAGGGCAGAGAAG
>NW_004624855.1:2254706-2333850 GCF_000247695.1 Heterocephalus glaber | reverse complement strand
ATGGGTAATACTATATAATATATACACGTATATATGTACATATGTGTATATATTACAGTATATATAATAATATATATTATATATATAGTTTCCAGGGTAGCCTTACAGTGGCCACTTGCAGGGTCAGGTGTGGAAGAATACAATAGGGCTGTCTGCAAGCTAAAGAGCCAAACAATCCAGTCAAAGTTGGACACCTGGAGCTCACTACAGAGTCCCATTGGTAGCCAGAGGGCCTATGTTGGAAGGTTGAAGAGCCTAATCTGGGAGGCTGAAGAGTCTGGGCTTTTCCCAGAGCATTCTTGTTCGGTTGTTTTCTCTTTCTCTGTTAGTAATATATCGAAATGTTCCTCACTGCCATTCCTTAGTTAAACATCATTTATTTTCTCTGGGCTATATATTCATGTGGATTTTTTTGATAGGCATTCTAGTGAGATTTTTTTTCAAGTGTGAGTAGTATAGGTTCCTGTTTCTTTGTAGATTTGGGTGGGGCACATTTTCTTTTTTCTTTGGTTATTAAAGGAAAGGTTTTGATGATGAATAAAAAGAAACTTTAAAGTACAATTGATAGTAGGTTAGATTTCCTCCCCACTTTCCATGAGGAAAATGAGGGCAACGGATTATCTGAACATGTATATATTTTGTTCCAATGGGAACTGTTTGTGTATTTTTGATTATAGAGATTTGAAGCATTACTGCCATAAACTATTTGCTATTGATGGCTTTATTTTGGGGGGGGCAATATAACTATCAGTACGTTCTGAATATCAGAATTATCTATAACCTTAAATATGCATTTGAACTATAAAAAACTCAAGATAAAAATCTATCAGATTTCTCTATCTGATACATTTCCCAAAGCAAAAGAATATTATTTGACTACTCTGCATTTAAACCACATTACCTCACATGCATCTACAGACCAAAGATCTTTGCAACTGTCAATATCCAGAAGAGAAAATATTTACTAGTTTTTCTAATGCATAAATGCTACAGATTGAATAACAGGATATTTTAACTTTTCATTTCTATTTTCAATAAAATACCTCCCCTTGCATCACCATATCTTTTCCTAGCCAAAAAGAGAGAAGAATCAATGTTACATGTTGAACTACCTCAGGAAGGGAAGGGAGCATAAGGGGAAGTAAAAAGAATTGAGATGCGTTATGTCCATGTGCCAACTTCCATTACAGTATGTACAACAAACATGTACTAATAAACTTAAAAAAAGAAACTACCTCCATGTTTCCTTTACCTTATTGGGTCTCAGGAATTTAGAGACCTTAAAATTTCAGAATATTCTCAATTTTTATCTTAAGTTCAACAGTTATTACCAAATAGGTACAGTTTTTGTTTGTTTTCCAGTCTGGGAAAATAATTGGTTAAATCTAGGAGACATATTTACCATTGTTTTTTATCATGGCTATCTGGACAATTGGGTTACTGTTCGTTAAGTGGTATCTTAATTCAGAATGTAGACTCACAGGCATTGAACTAACTAAACAAGAAAGGCACAGTTATGGATAACCACGGTCTATCATTTGTGAGACATACAAAGAGAGTTTCAGTTTACACCATCATTAAACCTATAGTGGTGTATCCCTCCATGGATAATTTTTTGCCTTTTGCCTTCTGGCTATTTTTGTATTTTGTCTGAAAGAAAATACTAACAAAGTACCATATTGGATGTCTTTTCATTATGTGATGATCTTAGAATAAGTAACTAAGAAACCCATTAAAACTAACATTATACTGAAAAATGCTTCTTTAGACACTCACTTCCTAACATTATGCAAACATATTCTTACCTAGCTTCCTCTCCCTCACAATAAAACAAAAGAACTATCCACCACAGAATAAAGCTTTATGTGGATAGAAATAAATCAGTAAGGAGGTGTCTAGAAATCTAGTTAGAATTAACATCACACAAGATAATCAGTAATTAGAAAAAAACATGTCTAGATGTCACAAAACATTTTTTTAATATATTTTTATTTTTAATCGACACAGTAATTGTATATAATTAAAGGGTACAATGTTATATTTCAATACATGTTTACAATGTGTAAAAACCAAATCAGAGTAATTGGTATATTTATCACCTCATATGTAGATTATCTCTGTTGTGAATACTCACAATCCATTCTACTAGTTGTATCAAAATATTCTATTAATTGCTATCAACCACAGTTATCCTACTGAGTTTTATGAAACACTTACAAAGACTGTGACTCTAAATATAAAAGGCTAGATTCATTTCTTCTAGATTATATCTTGCATACTTTTTGAAGTTTTGCATTTATGAAATGTCATTAATTCCAATGAATACAAGTATCTTGAAAGCATTTCAACAAACATTTAAGTTTTAGTTTTTGTTAAACAACTGTATCAAAGGCCTCATTTCACTGTTTTTCTTCTTTGAGCTTAAGTTTTTATTTTCCAGCCATGTGGTGCAACACCCAGGCACCTATGGTCATGTGCACACAAACACACAAACACACAGCCTCAGTGTTACCTGCAGGAGGCTTGTCACCAAAGACCTATTTTTAGATACCTTTGCATGGAACCATACTGTTTCATGTTTTAAAGTTAACAGCAATATTTCACCTTAAGATGTTTTTAAAAATGTGTTGGAGCCTTTTTGGGAATTATCCAACTGTTTTGCTGAGCCTCTTTTTTTTTTCAAGGTTACTGAAGTATAAAGAGCAAATTCAATTTGTCACATAAAGGATTCGCTTGAAGAAGACTGAAGCTACTTCTAGTAAACAAGTTCTGTTAGCAAGGTAACAATTTATGCCAGTTTGTAAAGATATATTCCTTAAATTCAGGGTTAAGAGGGAAAGTAAAGTTAGAGACAGGCAGACCTGGCCAGACTGGAAAGGTTCACAGGCAAGTATACAATGATGTGATATTTTGCCCCACACCCACATTATAAATAAACACAACTGGAGTAGAGTATAAAAATGCTCTAGTCATTGTGCTAAGCTCAAAATGTCGGTGCTATATTAAGAGAAGTGGTGTATATAGTAGTTTTCATGACAAAATGCTTATTTTTCTTTCACTCCTTAAAAATAAAAAGACATTTACCAACTTCATAATGATCATATACTTAATAATTTGAAGTTCGGGTTACATGTGGTAACAAAAGGACAGTCAGTTTTCATTATGAATCTTGTGGATTATTTGTAGGCAATTTGTTCTCTTTGGTAATCATTTTGAAATCTGTCTGACCCCTACTTTTTATCCTGAAGGTTTATTCCTGCCAAGGGCCACCTTACATTTCCCAACAGTGTTTACAAAATAGTAACTACTTTTAAATATAAGCAAACCTAGTAAAAGAAAGGAGCATATGGTGAGAATATATGAAGGTAAATGGCAAGTAGTATTGGAGATCTTGGATTTTCGATGATGACATGACTGAGCAGTGTGTCATTCACAGACTCAGCCCTGGTACTGTCTTACCTGTTTGTTAGCTCAAACAATTCTAGAGACAAGTTAGGAGATAACTTAAAGATAGTGCTGTACTATTTTTTCACCACTTAAAATATTTCAACATTGTATGTATTGATTTTATATTTCTTTAACGAAAAAGTAGGAGCCATTATATTTTGAAAATATAGACAACTTTAGGTATTATTATTATGGGTCATCTAAGGAAAATCAGGAAGCCAACTTTTAGGAAGCTTAAAACAATTATTCTTTTTAGAAAGACCCTGTTTGGGAAACCAGAACACCATATTTTACTTGCATATGTGCTTAACTTTCAATTGTTGGAATGAGAATTATCCACATGTACATGAAAAATGATTGTTCTGTGGCCAAACTGAGGCATCCAGACCTCCTCCTATGTGTCAGGCCTCTTCTAAGTGCTAGGCGTGCATGATGAGGGGTGCAAGCCTTGTCTTCCACAAGGTCTAGGCCAGGGAGGGAAAGGGGCCATGGACAATGGCTCACTGAGTTGCACTATGCAAGTATTTGGAAGTGAGACCAGGGAGAAAGGGTATGTAACTCCACTAGGCCGGAGCAGTCGGGAAGGGTTCCTAAAGGGAATGAGTCAGAGGGGACCAGCAGCAGTTCTCGGCCAATGGAAGTTGGGGGAAGGACACCTGTGGGAGATGGGATGCAGAGACAAGGGAGGTGTCCCCATGACATGGCACAGGTGACTTACACTGAGGACCACAGTGCTCGGATGTCACTGGCATAGAAAGGGAGAGGTGGGGAGTGGTGAAGGAAGGGTTGGAAAAGCAGGCAGGGCTGACTCACAGAGGGATTAGGACCCTGTAAATAAGCTTAGACTTTATCCTGAGAGGATAGGCAATCATCAAAAGGTCACAAGGTCAGAGTTGCCTTATAGGTAGATCACAAGACTGACCCCTGGGAGAAGGGCTGGGAAACAGACAGATGGTGTTAGGAATGAAAAGGGGAGAGAGCTTCATGGAAGTACAAGCTTCAGACTGGCAGAACTTGATGACTGATTATGAGGGGTGAAGAACCAGGAGAAATCAAGGGTGGCACTAAACACCCTAGCTTAGGAGACTGGATGGATGGACAAATGGACAAGGAAAGAGTAGGGTCTGTTTTTTTGTTTGTTTGTCTGTTTTATTTTAGTTTTTTGGTACCAGGGATCAAACTCAGGACCTTGTGCTTGCCAGGCAGGCGCAGTGCCACTGAGCTAAATCCCTGGCCCAAGGGTCTGTTTTGAGGGCAAATGATGAGCAAGGCTTTCCCTATACCTGCCACAAATGTGTGCACATATATGCAAGTGTGCGCGCGCACACACACACACACTATTTAAGTGTCTCTCTGGCTCCCCGTTCTATGCCATCTTTCCCTTCAGGGACATTATTGCACTTCCTTTTAATTATTAATTGATTATCTGTCTTCCTCGCTGAACTGTAAGCTCTTGAGGATAGAGACTGTGCTTGTATTCATTTCCAGAATCAGCAGACTGCCTGGTGCCAAGTAGATATCAATAAACTCATGTAAAAGGAATATGTTAATTTTCCGGAATTACGAGTCAACCATAAATTTTCAGGATTTTTTTTTTTTGCAGTTTTTAAAATTGCCAGTTGAAGTTACTGAATCAGAGACTAAAGCTGTACACACATGTAAACCCGGTTCCAGCCCTTGGTCTTGGACAAGGGACTTAACCTTCTAGGTATTCTTTTGTCATAGCATAGTTAGGGATTCAGACAGATATATCTGCAAGTCTTGCCCAATCCTGACATTTTCCAAAAATGGAAAACATTTTATCGAATTATTCAAAGAGAAATATAGTAATATATTAAATATTTTATTGAGTATTTAATCAAAACAGAAAGCTCAGTCTCTGAGGATCTTTGCCATTAAACTATTTTGCAACTTTTGAGCTGTATAAAGACTTACTAAATCAAAGAGAAACCAGCTCCAGAGTGACATTTGCTGTACATTTTCTGTGTGCAGGCGCCTTTGTCCCGGGGGTCTTTTGACTACACAAGTGACTGAGACAGGCAATGGGTCAAAGGAGGCTTTCGTGTTCATGGTAAGCTCAGTGTGTGCTGGAGTTTCCCCACAGCATCTCAGTGTGCCCTGCAAACTTTTTAGTTGCTAAGGCTCATCTGTCCATAAGAAACCTTGCATTGATTCTGCTTCTAAATGGTGTCCCCTATTTTGCAAAATATCATTATACCCCAGAGAAAAGAATGTGAGCTCAGAGGCGTCTTTGTCCAAAACAACTTTGAAGGCAAATTCTTTGACCTCTTGAGACATTCAACAGACAGTAGTTCCTTTCCTTGTGGGGGCCCATGTTTAACTCTGGTAGGAATCTCTGACATATTTTTTTCCTTAGTCCCATTTATTGTGACTTCCTAGGGACATTTCACTGTTGACAATTTAACTAGAAAAGAGAGCATGCATTATTATTAAAATAAGCTTGAGAAACACTTTTGTTTTATGCTGCTGACAATGACTTTCTTATGACAGTTATGGCTTTACCTTGCTGACAGAGAAAATGTGTTCTGAAATGATATATGGAGATCAAGTTTCTGGGAGTCAAATCATGCTAGGCAAGATCATTAGTTAAAGGAGTTCGTCATACCCCTTTTGAAAGTGAGAAGTCAAATTTTATAAGGCAGCTTCCTAACTTGCTTGTTTACTCATTCTTTGTATTGTCACATCATTACAACTGCTTCTCCTCACTCTCAGCCAAGTCATCACTGCTTCTGCATCTGGGTCCCAGTTATGGTTTCCTAATCAGCCCCAGAGTCTCATGTTTGCTTTCTGCACAGGAGATATGGTGATCCTCCTGAAGCAGAAATACAAGATGTGATCAAAACATACAGCGAATGCTTAAATTACAATTATTACATTAAAAGACATATTGCTATTAATCTCCTTCAAAATACTCCCCCTTGCTTTGAACACACTTATCTCATTATTGTCGCCATTTCTGAAACAGTTCTGCAAATCCTTTCCTGAGTGTCTTTATGAAATGTGATCAAAGATACAGTGAATGCTGCTGCTAAGTGCCATCCAACAGAAAGGCAAGCTCATAAAAACGTTACTGTGTGTCCTCACACACCATATTCATTAGATCTGGCACAACTTCTAGCTCTTACCCAAAGTCGAAATGACCATGCAGGTTGTGGTGGTTAATTGACTGTCAACTTGAGTGGGGAACGCCCAGCTGAATTGAGTTGGCGTGGTTCTGGGCATGGAAGTCTCACTTAAGGAGGTTTCTTGTCAGAATGATATAAAAGGAGAACTCCAGGGAAGGATTTCAGTTGATCTTCCTGGGAAGAGCTTTGTGTGGCTACTTTTCTTTGGAAGAGTTTCAGTGATTCTTCTGCAAAGGAACTTTGGCTGCTTTCTTTCTTGGGTGAGAGGGCACTTCTATCCTCATTTTCTTGGATGTTGTCTCCTGGCTTCCAGTGCAGACCCCTCAGCCTTCTGGCACAGACACATCAGCTTCCAGCACTGGCCCTTGGGCCTTTCTGGTGCAGATCCTTCAGTCTCCCATCAAGAATCCTTTGGCCTCCCGGTACGAACTTGCACAAGGCATTGCCGTGGGCTGCAAGACCTTGACTGGATCCTTTGGGTCTCCAGCATACAGACAGATGTTTTGCACTCTTCTACATCTGACTCTAGCAAGCATTGACTAGTACAAAGGTGAATGTTTTGAATCAATTCAGGACATCAAGGCAGCCATGGCAGCACAACTAAAGATAATCAGGAAAGCAGACTTCCAGAACTGCCTCAGAAAGTGGCAAGAACAATGGGATAAGTGTGTCCAAAATGAAGAGGAGTATTTTTTTAAAAAACTTAAACATTTCACTGTATTCTTTGATCATATTATGTACATTTTAAAAATTAACTCCTCCATTCAAAACACTCCAGCTGCTCCCCACTTCATTGAGTCAAATCCAGTCCCTACAATCATATTCCCCTTTTTAAAAGAGCAATATTTTTAATTGACCAAATAATTGTAAATATTTACAGTATACAATATGATATTGTATGTATGCATGCATATCAGGCATACTCCTGCCTCAGGGTCCCTTGGCCACTTGTTCCTTCCACTGAGGATACTCTTCCTCAAAGACCCATTTGCCCATTCCTTCCTCTCCTCTAGGACTTTCACCAGCTCCCACTTTCTTCCCACCTTCTCAGGGAGGCCCACTGTGATCACTCCTTTCCGACTGCAACCCTCACTCTAGTCCTTCTGTTCCTTTTCTCTTGTTGCTGAGATAAAATACTCGACACTCAAGTTGGAGGGGGAAAGATTTATTTGTCGTGCAGTTCATAGAGGTTTCAGTCCATAATCGGCTGGCTCCAAGGCAGGAGACAGAGGGGCCACAGTTCATGGCAGCAGAAGCAGCAAAAGCAACAAGAGATCTTAACAGTGTCTTTCTGACCCTTTTATCTTATCCAGACTACCAGAATTAGGGCAGTTTGAAACCAATCACTCACATGTAGTGGTTTAGTAATCACACACCCTTAATCCTAGCATCACACACTAGATTCAGCCACCTATGACCACATGAGGTTTTGAGGGGACATCTAGTCCTAAACCATAACAGGCCTCCTACCCTCTTCCTCTTTCCCCTCCTCACTTTTTGACATTTAACACCTTCTGACCTCCTGCAATGCATTTGTCTACTTGATAGTCGTTGTCCTTATCAGCAGAATATGAGGTCAGTGAAGGCAGAACTGTTTCCTGCTGTGGTAGCTGCCATCTCTCCAGTACCTAACTTGGTGCCAGAGCAGAGTGGGCCCCACGTGTTTACTGAGGGATGGAATTGAGCATTTTTCATGTGTAATCAAAATAGTCAAATTTTAATATTCTATGTAGTTTAAAACTGTAAGGGTACAGTTTCATTAATGTGTGTATTTTTTGAAAAACAAGTGTTTTAAATAATGAGCAGACTTTAAAAATATATTTTAAGTATGAATAGTTTAAATGCAAAATATATTTAAATACATTTTATTAGCACCTATTAATTTTACAAATTTTTGGATTTTGTGTGGTATTTTCATACATGCAGATAACATGTTTTGATTCCATGCATACCTTTACTACTCTCCCTTCTGCCCCTCTTTTCCTTATTTCCTTCCTGTTATCTGATAGTTTCCTTTCTATTTTCAGGCTATTTGTATGTGTGCATGCATGTGTGTGGGGCAGGGGGCGGATTGGGGACTGAACCCGGGACCTTTGCACTGAGCTACATCCTGAACCCATTTTTAAATTTTTTCTTTTGAGTTAGCATCTCACTAAGTCACTCATTTGCCCAGTTGGGCTTCAATTTTTGACCCTCCTGCCTCAGCCTCCCAGAGGGCTGGGATTACAGATGTGTGACATTATGTCCAATGTCTTCTTTCCTCCCCCTCCCCCTCCTCCTCCTCCTCCTCCTCTTCCTCCTCCTTCCTTAGATTCCACCTATTAGGGAAGCAGGAACATTCTTTACCACTAAGAATAACGCTGACTAGTCTAATCCTTAGGAAGGACAGAAGATAGAAAGAGCCCTGGCTGAGGGCTAAGACAAAGCATTTGACCGCACTCAATTTTTGTCTGAGTAAAATGTGCATAATGATAGCAGATCTTGTAGTAAGAATTAGAGAAAATGTATGTGCACAGCCTGGCCCATGTGGACGGGGACACATAACTGGAATAATCATAAGCTTGTCCCTGGCTGTCCCAATGACTTAAGACATCTAAGAAAACAAACACAACCCCATTCCTCCAGGAAGCCCTTTGCTCTAGTCCCCCAACCCCGTAGGCTCCTCTCTAGATGGGAGCAGAGATATCAAAGCTGGGTGCCGTCCTGCCCTTCAGAAGAGAAAACAAGGGCTGGGGATTTAGCTCAGTGGCACTGCACCTGCCTCAAAAGTACAAGGTCCTGAGTTTGATCCCCAGTACCGAAAGAAAAAAAAAAATTCAGAAGAGAAAAACAATTGACAGTACAGATTCTGTCCTTGTGCCCAGGATAAGCAAATCCCCTGTAGACTTGGCAGGACTGAGCTTTGCATTTGTTGGCTTTTGGAGTCTTGCTCTTCCTCATCACCTCCTGGTTGACATGTGAAGCAGGTAAGGCAGTTACAAACCCTCTCGGCCCCAGGTTCCAAATGATATTCCTATGGCCACAGGTGTATTGAACTCCAGGTAAGTGTTCTTTTTGTGAATTATACCCTTCTTTTATTTATTTACAAATATTTGACTGCTTATTATATGCCAGACATTGGGAATGCAGCAATACCTGCATCCTCATGGACCATACATTCTAGGGGAGGGAAAAGGACAAAAAATACATTACGCAATATGTTGGGCCACAGAAAAATGAAGCAAGGTAAGGGGCTCCAGATGTAGTAGAAACTATTTGATATAGGGAGATCAGGAGAAGCCCTGCTAAGATGACATTTGAGAAGAGACTAAACCAAGTCTTGCTGATATCTGGAGACTGTTGCAATGAAGGTACAGTAAATGCAAAGGCCCTGAGGCAGGTCATGCCTGGACATCTAAAGCATTGAAAGGAGGCCAGAGTTTCTGGAGCTCAGGGAGAGAGTGTCTAAGTCTCCATTTGTCCTGGGTGCATGGCCGACTGTCCCTGAGGGCTCATGGCCCTTGTTGGTCCCTGCTGTCCCCTCCTGAGATGAGGCATCTAGGTCTTCCTCGGCTGGTGACTGTCCAGAGCAGAGTGCAGGCTGGTTCAGAGGCTCTAACTGGGAGGGGCAATTGGTTTCTTCTGTCCAAGACTCACATTGTTCCTCAGGACACAGATCTCAAAGAATGTAGAGGGTCAGATGTCAACCAACTTTTTGGACCATCGTAGGACTTTGTACTGAGTGAGGTGGGATTCACTGAGGCTGTAAGAAGAGGAGGCTGCTCTGACCTACTTTTATCAGACCCACCTGGCTGAAGGTTGAATAGCCCTATGGGAGTAGGGGAGCCCCAGAGGGCAGCCTTTGCAGTGGGTATAGCTGAGAGATGTTGGCAGCTGAGCCCAGGGCTGGCAGTGAGTTGGTGACTGCTCAACTCTGCATAGATCTAGTGAATAGAACTGAAAGATTTTGCTGAAATCATGGGGTTTGGGGGAAATGGCTATTAATAATGAACTCCAAGTTTTTGGCTCAAGCAGCTGGAGGAACAGAGATACTGTGTACCAAATGGGAGCAACTGCAGGTACAGTATTTTATTATTAATTGTCTGTTTCTTTGAAGGGTGTAGGTAAGGTCAGGAGCTCAGTTTGCAGAATGTGAAGTTTATTAAACATTCCAGTGTAGATGCCCCACAGACATGCAGGTAGGAGCCCAGGGCTTGGGCTGGGTTGGAGACAGGTGTTCAGGACACATCAGTGTATGGAGGCTCTCAAATCCACAAAAGAAGATGAAATCATCTCAGAAAATGTGTAAACAGGAAGCAGCCTGAGTACTGAGCCCCAAGGCACTCTCAACATTTGGCAGGAATGCCAGGGACCCAACACAGGAGGCTGGGACAGAGGATCCATGATGGTGACTGTGGGGAGGGATGGTGTCCAGGAAGCCAGGGGGAGGTGTGATAACCTCTGTCACATGGTGCTGATGAGTCAGGGCCCTGAGGTCTAAGACAAAACTCACAGTCCAGTAGTGTGGAGGTGATTTCACTAGGCTAGCAGTCTATTCTTTCTCTTGCCAATACAAAAAATAATATTAAAGGCACATTAATAGCAGCAGGAGCTTGGTTTTTTTATTTTTTATGTTACAACTTTAAAATGTGTTTTACTTGTCACAAAATATATAGAAACACACAAAAAATGTTGCCCATATTCTCAGCATCCATAGGTAGTCTTTCCCTGCATAACTGCCCTTATATATTTAAGACTATATTATGTACAGATATTTGTGGGTGTGTGAGTGTGTGAAATCTTTTTCTGTAAGCTAATATTATATTGTTAGGTCATTGAAAGTATTATGTAAACATCTGTAGTGACAAGATTGTATTATATCTGTTCTATGTTTGCAATAATTATTTAATTATTCCTCCTCTGCTGGACATCTAAGTCCCCAAATTTTACTTTTATAACTAGCATAACTAATAGCTTCTTAGCTCTCATCGGAAGTTAAGGATTTAAGATAGCTAGCTGGACATAGTAGAAGTCAAAGTGAGCCAAAGGCACAAACATTTTTGGGCAGTTACTGTATGTCACCAAATTGCTTTTGAGGAAGTTTGTATACGTGTACAAACCTATCCAAACAGTGAAAGATACTTTCTTATGACTGCCTTCTGCACTGAGAATCACTGATTTTGCTGAAGTATCTTTTTGGATTATTAAAGTAATATTTTTATTGAGGAAAATTTGAAAAACTAGAAGTGAATAGGGACTTTTGTGGGGTTTTTGGGGGTTTTTTTGGTACCAGAGATCGAACTTGGGACCTTGCGCTTGCGAGGCAGGCGCCGGAACTGCTGAGCTAAATCCCCGGCCTTGAATAGGGATTTTTAATACAAACAAATCTTATACCTCTTTTGATGATATTCTTGTGCTTTTATGAATTAGAATCACACTGTTTTTGTTTACACGGACACTTTATACATATATACACAAATACACGTGGATACATACATTTACCTTCTTGATGATACTACTGCATGCATCATTTTATGCGTCATTAAATATAAAACCAAACATGGCTTTTAATGACTCCACAGTATTTCACTCCATACTTGTGTTATAATTTATTTGCTGTTCTCTGATTGTTCGGTGTTTGTATCTATTTTTCAGTATTATAAGTATGGCCTATATATAGATCATTGGCACATCTCTGGATCTTCAACATAAGCTTCTAGAACTGGAGTTCTCAGGTCCAAGTGAATTTATACTAGAAATATCCCTCCTGAAAGACAATACTGATCGTTTTTCTCCTACCAGTATTGTAAAAGAATATTCTTGGTTTTGCTGTGGCTTCACCAGCACTGTGTATCAGTTATGTTTCAAATGTTTCCTACAACAAAGTAAAATGGTTTATCAGTAATGTTGGTATAGCTTTTGTTCATATTCTCTGCCCATTTATCTGTTATAGTGTTGCATTTTTCTTAGTTACTTATCTCTTGTAATATTAAGTGTAAATATTTTCCTCAATGCTTCATATTTTGGTTTCATAATAGCATTATGTGGCTTATAAAGTTTTAGCATTTTATGTAGTCAAATTAATCAGTATTTTTCTTTCCTTTTAAATTGAAAAAATTCTCTTCTCTCTGAAAGGAATACAACTATGTATGTAACTATAAAGTTTATAACTGAAGATTTCTAAATTTTAACTGTTTAACATTATTTATTCTTAGGTTTAGTTAAAGATAAGGTCCTAAATTGCCTTGTCCCCCAGAAGTAACAGAATTTACTCACTTAGGTCAGGAATTTCTACAACATATTCAAAATCAGCCTCTCACTGCATCCTTCTAGAACAAGGCAACATAGTAATAAACAACCTGGGTGAATAGTTCTAGAAATATGAATATCTCCTTCCATGTAATTTTCAAATCAGTCAAGATATGACAGGTTATGCTTCAGTTAAAAAAAATGAACAGCCCACACTTCCTCCATGCCTTGTGCAGAAGTGAAACCCTTCCCTTCCACTCATAGCTGTGCACATAAAGATGTGCATAATTATTTATTTTCCATTTCATTAACTTTTAGTCTTCTTCTTGAGATCCCCTTCATGCTATGGCTTCCTACCCAACTAGCACGAGGCCTGGCTAGTAGTTTGCTAAATGGATTGTGCACCAATAGCTTCCATTGACCTAGGACCATGATTCTAACCAATACAGACACCCATACCCTACAACCACAACCAATAAATTACTATCGCTGCTTTATGTTATTACAATCTGCTCAGGCTATACAACTACATCCAGTTTCTATGCTTTTGCTTTTCTTTTTTTTTTTTTTTTTTTGTACCAGGGATTGAACTCGGGACTTTCTGCTTGCGAGGCAGGCACTGGAACCACTGAGCTAAATCCCCGGCCCATTGCTTTTCAATACTTCCTGCTGCTACATGTTTTCCCACTGGGTCTTGGTGAGTCACTTGGGTGTGAAAAAGTAGGCAGACTAAGAAAACAACATAGTTAAATTATAATGATTGTGGAAGTCTTTGGGATTCCCTGATTTAGAATAGGGAAGATAAAAGGATTTTTTAAGAGTCCTATTCTCTAACTCCTTATATTGTTTCTAGATAGGAAAACGTGCCTTGATTAATCTTATATTCCTCGAACAGAAAGGCTTTTCTTTATTTTCACCCTCCCCTACAGAGGCAGATGGTGACAATGGGCCTGAGGGGTCTTGAAAAGCCAGACTTCTCCAGGGATGCACCTGCCAAGAAAATTAGTCTTAGTGACATGTGAGAATGTTTGCAGGGGAATATAATGTTAGCTTCTGAATTACCCAATTATCTATGTCCTATTTATGTTAAAAATCTATTTAAATGCCATGTCCCATTAAAAATGCTGTGTAAAAAAAAAATCAGCGTGATAGCTAGTCATTGCATGTATCTTAAGTCCCTAATTGGTATCTAAAGACATGATTTGTTACATGCCATGGTTAGCCTACTTTCAAACTTTTATTGGGACACTTAAGTATATTAAAGCTGAAGCTTAAATTTGCCCTTTAAATCTATCTGATAGCTTGCAAGTACACATTCATCTGCCCATCATATTCTAACTTCTTCATTACTATAACTGAATACTAGTAGTTTTTAAAGCCTGAGACTATCGTTAAGGCTCCTTGGAAGCTAGTCAAGTCAGACTCCTGTCAAACTGCAACTCATTAGATACACACTAACTGCATCTTAAAAACTCAACAGTTCTGTGTGTTGCCCTGGAGGTATTTTCAAACATTTCCAAAATGCTTTCTTGTTCCAAGTAATGTGAGTAGGCCTACCAATTAACTAATTTCCAGCCAAGTCTGAAATATCAAAGGTTAGTCCCCAGATAGAGCAGTGAGCAAAAGAATGGGAGCTCTTGTTTTAAAACTCAGCTGTGTTGATTTTACAATCTGGGACTGGAAAATGGCCAATGGACTTTATTAACCTTCTTTTCAATCTTTCCTAAGATTTCTCTCATGTCTAGGATGCCAATTATACTCCAAGAATTCAGCCATATTCTGCTGTGCCTTGCAAGAGGCCTGCTGTTATGGGTAGTTAACTGCTCAAATGGGTAGGGTCCTGGGATTGACAGTGAAAAGTTAAGTTTTTAACACAAGTATAGGGTATCTATTTCACCTGGGATTTCAATCAAGTTTAGGGCAACCCAAAGCCCCAAAGTGAAGTCAGGATTGCTTGATCCTGACTATAGCTTGCTCTACAGCCCGTTTCTATCCACTGTCCTGGCCCTTGCTTTTCTCCCTATGACCTTGGCCTTAGATCTGCAGATTGGATTTTTTATTGATCTCTCAACTGTAGCTTTGCTTCTCCATTTCTCACGCTGGATCTTTCTATCCTCCGGTCCTAAGATTCTTGCCCTTGGCCTCAGCTCCCAGGATGGGGTCTGCCCATCTGCACTCCCTAGATCAAGGATGTCTTTGCTCACCAATCAGAAACATTGCAAAGACAATTCAGAGACAATCTATTTAAACATAAAGAATAAATTGTTTCAAGGGCAAATACAAAATTTATTCAGAAATAGATGTTAGTAAACTTTTACATGAAAATCATAATATATAAAAATAGAAATAGAAAGCTGGGCATGGTAGCACATACCTATAATCCCAGCGTTCTGGGGGACTAAGGCAGTAGGATCATAAATTTGAGCCCTGCCTGGGCAACTTCGCAAGACCCTGTTTCAAAATAGGAATTTAAAAAGGGGGCTGGGGATGTAGCTTAGTGTGAAGGTCCTAGGCTGATCCCAATACCACAAAGAAAAAAGGACCACAGAATTTTATAATGACAATAGCCCCTGCATAGAAATTTGTTTTTAGCACAGCAATAGGCTTAGGTTTCAAATAGAGAGGAGGCTGAGGTGATATAAAACACAAACCTATAAATCTTGAAAATGTAACCTAATGTCCTCTCCTTACCACAAAAAAGTAATCTTATACATTCATTTCTCTCACAGTACTAAATCTGGTAAAGATTATGGATTATGTTCATGTTCCCATAATTAAAAGTCTGTAAACTGAGAAACTTCCATAAAAGCCAACTATCAAAATGTGTGAAACATCTAAAATGTTGATATGATTGAAACTCTCTTCAGTACTTGCTACATATCTGCTCCTCCCTTAACATCTGATACCCAAATATACAGCTGAGTCTGGGGTTAGAATTATGAGACCTGGATTCAAAATGCCACAGGAAAACAATCAGCTCTATCTTCTCTGGATTCATGGGTTATTTGAAAAAGACAGCAACCCCATAACTGGAATTTTTTTAAAAATCAAAGCATTGTATCAGATTGACTGGTTATTTGGAATGCACAACTCTCTACCTGATAGAGGACACTGAAGCATAGTTATAAAATTCCCTTAATTGAGAACTCCAAATCCCTTAAGTAGACACTTCCTTCTGGAGGTGGTGGTGCATAGCTCCCCACTGTAAAAGTAGGCAGCATGTAACATTGTAATTTTCTTCCAAATGCCACAGTATGGAGTCACTTTACAGAGTTATCTGTTCTGATGCTTAAACTCTGATATTTATTCTAAACATGATTTTGCATCCATTTTGGCTTTATTAATCTTGCAAAGGTATTTGGCCAATAGTAATGGATTTCTACTATGATCTGACAATGCTAGTTTATAATAGGCTAAAAAATTATCAATAGCTTGGCTCTCCCCATCTCCACCCAAGAAATAGTATATGCTCTTGTTTCAGTGTGCATCCAGAGATCCACACTGGGCTTTTTACCACATTTTCTTTTTAGATTCACTTTATTCTGAGATCTTTAAGGATTAGATATGTCTTTAAAATATTTTATTTCCCGCAGTGCTTAATATAGTATCTTATTAATACGATTAAACTGATGTTTACATTATAATGATGTAAATTGTGAGAGCACTTTTGAAACAAAGTGTATTTGGGTCAACACTTTTGTTTCCTTAGGCTCAGATTAAAAGACATAGGGAAGCGACTACACTAGCAAACTGGTCCAGTCAGTTACTAGATTGACTTTTGTTGGTACTACAAGAACCATTTCTATGGTAGATTCAAATGAATTGTTTTAAGGGATTGGTCCTTTTCTAAGTAATAACTATGCATATTGTTATAGTCCAGTGGGCTTTTTTTGTCTTTCAGTACTGGGGATTGAACCTAGGGATGTTCTGCCACTGAGCTGCAGCATTACCCCTATTTATTTATTTATTCCGTGACAGGTCTCTCTAAATTGCTACAGCTGGCCTCAAATTGCAATCCTCCTGCCTCAGCCTCCTGAGTAGATGGGATTGTAGGTGTATGCTGCTGTGCCTGTTGTATCCAATGATTTAATGATTTGATAATGCATTGTTCAGGCATGTTAATCTAGGCAAAGTTCAGTCATAACCAGAGGTCTTCAGGAGAATAGCCCAATTTTGTCATTTTTTAAGCAGGTAGATTAGAATGATGTTAATATTATTTTTTCTCATTTTTTAGGACAGAGAGTCAAGTATAGGAATATATTAACATATAGGTTCAAATCCTGGTTCCACTACTTATTGGTTTTGTGACATTGAATCACACAGTAGTAGAGGAAATTGGTTTACAGTTGTTACAAATAAAAATAATGCAATGACACTTCTTTGGAAAGCTTAGGCATTGCTTCTCAGTCTTTGGTCTAAGATCAAGTGTGGAAAGCTTAGATAGAATCATGCATATAAAAGGTCTATGTAGTTCTTAGAATAAAGAAACTTATACATGTTTATTTCCAGTTGAATTAATGTTTTCTTTATTCATCTTTTTTTTCTACTGCAGAAATGATACTTAATTCCTAATTCATTAATTTCTTCTTAGTTGGTTCACATGTGGTGGATGTTGCTTCTGTGTGTATGGAATAAGGCAGAACTTCAAGTGTTATCCACAACGCCTCTCAGGGAAACTGCCCACTTGGGATCTGTACTGATGAGGCTGACATGTGGTGCCACATTACCCTCATCTCACCCAACCCCCAGGCCATCACAGACTGAACTAGAGTTGTGCATCTGACTCAGGTTAAGCAGATCCCTAGGCTGGCCAGGGATATAGGATGGTCAAAGTCCATTTGGGCTACCTCTCTGTTGGGAATGGGAATTGGTGAATGCTGAGGTGGCAGCTGGAGAGATGGCACAAGAGAGAATCAGGGTCACAGACTAAGAGAGAAAAGACCGATTAGGAGGAGGAAGCTGGCCAAGAGAAGGAAGTAAGGGTGAGCCTGGAGAGATCCAGTCTTCCAGCTTTCTGTGGCAAGCCCCACTTTTCCTGAATTAGTAGAAGCTTCTGCTTCTTGATGTCAAAGGTGCCTGCATAGAAAATCGCTAACACTAGGCATACAGAAAACTCCTCCAGGAAAAGTGTAAATTGCTGATGTCCAAGTCTCATGGAAATGAACATTTTCTGATTTGTTGGCGTTGAAGGGAATAATTTAAGGGCACTATTGCATGAAAAATGAGGTGTCATTTAAAGGTTAGGCTTCTCCATGGGAATGGAGAATAGGGAATTGGTATACAAAGAACACTCCACTGAGTCTTGATCAATGATCCTTTATAAATCATTTGTCTGCTTTCCTGTCTCTTTTTCCTCATGGTCACAGGAAGAGAGCATTATAAACCTGGGCTAAAAGGTGTTTGCTATATGAATGATATAAAAATTTCACATGGCATCAACTTTCATGTTAATTTACTATCAAAGCCTGTGCCACTCTCAGATGTTTGGGACAAAGCTGAAATGGTAACACCAAGAAAAGTAAGTGTTTCTTTGTCATATGTTTGATAAAAGCTGTGTTAAACTAGATGGAATACATTTGTAAGCCCCTGCCAAACACTAAAGAAATCACCTATGAATTCTCTTTAATGAACTGTATAAGCTACCATAGCAATTTTGCCGATGGTGCTGAGCAGCAATTTGTACTGAGTCACAGAGTGTGAGATTGCTCCTCTTTTGGCATTTTGTTTTTTGGACAGCTAATAGGAACACACAGAGACACTATAAAGAACATATGGAGCATTTCAGGATGAGCTGAGCCCCAAGCAGTGAATGTTGACATCTTTGTTGGCACACTCATGATTTTCATTGCTTTGCATTATTTCTACTAATTTATTTTGCTAGGTTTATTTGCAATTATTTTGTTTAGTATCTGCCATGAAAAATTCCATAAAGAATTTCCAAATAGTATTTGTGACATCTTTCTTCACTTTCCATTCCTTCTATTGTGAGCTCAAAAGGACAGAGATTTTATCTTTTTGTCTGAGTATCCCCAGGATTCGGGCAGTGGCTGGCTCATGAACAGAGCTCCGACCATTATTAAACGAATAACCTTGTGATGTATTGATCTCCAAAGGGGATTGGATCATTTAAGTTGACTTTTACATAATTAAAGCAGATTCTATACAGGAAGTGACTGAGCTGAGAAGCTGAGTTCACATGCTGGCTCTGATGTATTATCTGTACCTTTATTAAGCAACCTAACCTCTGAGCCTCAATCCTAACCCATGAAATGGAGTGAATGTGAAGTTCCTGGAACACAGTGGTGCTTGTGATCCTCACTAAGTGTTATGAGTTAAATGGTTAAGAATGAGCTTTCTGGAGTCCAACATTGGCTCCAGTCTCCTTTCTGCCATTGTCTTACTGTGTGATATTTGTAAATCATATGGTACATAGTGAGTAATGAATAAATTATTATTATTAACAACAAAAGACAAGTATTATTGAAGTTGTTATTAATATTATTACTTCTCTAAAAGGACATTTACAACAAAGATATTCAAATCCATTTAGAAAGAAGAGAAATAATTCTTTTTTTTTTTGAGAAATAATGTTTATAGGAACTCAGGATGAGAAAATTTCTGTAATTGAATACCAAATCTAGCTTTGGGTTTCCTGGCAACCACGGCAATATAAAGAAACATGATGGTTTGCATAATTATCATTATAAGTTATAATTAGTCAACTAGAATGTGCTGTCCAATATGGTAACTGGCAGGCACATTGGCTATTGAGCATTTGAAATGTGGCTTCTCAGAATGGAAATGTAAGGACCTCGTCGTGCAACGGTAGCGCGTCTGACTCCAGAATGGAAATGTGCTGTAAGAGTAAAATACACTGAATTTTGAAGACTTATTGCAAAAAGCAAAATATATCACTAGTAACTTTTTGTATTGATTATGTATTACAATTATAGTGTTTATTTAGATAAAATATTAAAATTAATTTTACCTATTTCTTTTTATTTCTTTTACTATGATAACTAGAAAATTTTAAATTTCGTATGTGATTCACATTTTTGACTTACTTATATCTTCATTGTAAAACACTGAAGTAAAAATACAAACTTTTTTGATGTCATTATTCTAAATGGGCTTATATTATTTGTAGCTTATATTAAATTTCAGTGTAATTATATAATGATATGTAATTATACTACATTAAATATCAATATATAATATAGAATATTGAAATATAATAAAATATTAAAATAAATATAAACTAATATTTTATAATGTATGTTAATATTATCATATATTGCACATTATTTACAAGAGGAGTAGGATAACTGAATGGATAATACCTTCACTTAGAATTTCAAAGAACATTTAAAATGTATTTTGAGGGAGAGAAGTAATAATAGTAATAGTTACTATTCATTGAATGCTTATGATAATAATGGTAGTAGCTAGCATCTGTTGAATGCTTACTCATGTGCCAAGCATGGTCCTTGTTTCTTTACATATTAGTCATTTAAAATTCATAAGTGGTGTGATTATTCTTACATTAAACCAGAAGATCTACATAACTCATGCTAAGATATAGAAGCATCTGTCTTCTCTGTTTCTGCCTCTTTGGTATCACTTGCATTAGTGATGGTGAACCTTTTAGAGACGAGTGCCCAAACTGCAACTTAAAACCCACTTATTTATTGCAAAGTGCCAACACTACAGTTAAACTTGAATACTGAGGTTTTAGTTTAGAAAAAACTCATACTTTAACATCTTTTGTCTTAAAAGAAAAAACAAAATAACAGAGCTTTCAATGACACAAACAGCTTTTTATTGAAAAGTAAAAGTTTGCATTTGATGTGCTTTTGTACCATTAATGTGATCTTTGCTATTGTATGCATGTTGGTAATCTGTCAAACCTTGGCTAGGATGACTTGGTTCACGCGCCGAGAGGGCTCTGCATGCCTGCTGTGGCACATATGCCATAGGTTCACCACCACTGACTTGCAGCATTCAATGAGGTGCTGGGCACCAGACAGGGCTCAATAAACAGATGTTGGTGCTACAGAGCCTCTGCCCTCCCTGAGATATTCAGTTTAGTGTGTGATGCTATTTCTCTTCTGTCTCAATAATAGCAAGACATTTAAGTCTATGAAATCTGGGAATGCAATATGGTCACCTGAAGTTCAGCTGAGGCTTTCAGTCTTCAAACAGAACACAGCATGAGCATTGAAGAGAGTTTAATGTGAGTTTCTCTGGGCTCCCTTGGGCTTTCGCCTGAGCCCCACCTCATAAAGGTAAACTGAGTTAGAATAGCTATACAATTTTTGCTGTGGGTTAAAAGCATCTCCAAAGTTTTTGAAATGTTCCAGTATTTTCAAGAAAGACATTATAGCTTGTTTTGAATCTGAGTGCATTGAAAAAAAGGTTTCAAAGAATAAAGTAGATTTTATAAGAGTTAAATGTGAAAACCTGAGTAAATGGAAATGATTCACTTATTTTCAGCCATTTATACCCAACAGAGACTAGAAAAAAGAAATGTGGAATTTAGGAAAGGTCTTAATGTTTAGCCACAAGCCAAAACTATAACTGTGTTCTGAGTGTAAATTACAAGAAGGCCAAAGAAAATACTTCATCTATTTTAGGTTTCACAAACAGAGAGATGAGAGAAAACTTAGAAATCATTCAAAAGAGAATGACAGTCATGATAACAGCCTGGGAAGACATGTAATAAGCAGGAACTAGAGGGGTTCAGTTAATTTACAAGAGAGAGGAAGTTAGTGGGGATTGGTATGCATGGATGTAATCACACTGGGTAGTGGCACACAGGGGTTACCATCTCTGCTGATGCTGCACAGAATGAACAACCTTAACGTGGTCTTACGTGTGGATTTAGGTTTAAAGCTAAGAAAATTTCTTCCCAACCTGAGTTGTCAAATATTGCCTGGTGCAGAGGAAAGCTGGAAGTCGTTCATCAGGCTATGCTTTCAGCCTGTGGTAGTTGAGGGTGCTCCAGGCAGGTGAAACAAAGTTCCTGTGTACATGGGAGCAGCACTTTAAACATAGCTCTCTCCTACCTAGAAATGGTGACCTGCATGAGGGATTTAGACAATAGCTTTCTGAAACTCAGGATGCTTCACCTGTATGTTATTTGTTCTCAAAACACACTCAAGAAGTAGAAGCACAACTATTCTACTTTTTGTAAAGAGGTAGTTTGAGAAAGTAAGATAGAGACTCATAGACTGGCTCTTGGTTGTACAGATGGACCTAGGATCACAGAGAAAAACCTTCACACTAAGCCAAAGCTCTCCCTCAAGACCATGAGACAATTTGCAGAAATAAGAATTTTGAATGTTAAGCTTTCTGAATTGCAGTGATTATATTTTAATTCAAAACTCCTTGCACTGAAGTAGTAGGAAAGTGCCTGTAACTGAGTCAGGGTTTCAAATTTCCACAAGACCACTTTCCAGGAGTTAATGGAGGCATAAAAAAGCACTGTGCTGTTAGTAGATTTATAGAACCCAGAGGATGTAGGGATACTCTGATGCAAATCAGAAGGCTACTTCTTCTGATCACATTGGCAAGATTTTGCAGCTTAAAAGCAGTTGTAGTTTTTTTTCATTTCAACAAACTACAATTTTTTGCTCCAACATAAACAGCTCAGTAAAATCACTGATGCTCAGATCCTAAAAACTATGAGTAACTGACACTTACCACCCTAAAGGTGGTTTTTTTTTTTTGGTACCAGCAATCGAACTCAGGACCTTGTACTTGTGAGGCAGGTGGCAGAACCACTGAGCTAAATCCCTGGCCCACCAAAGGCGGTTTTTTAACAGCTGCATGTATGATGCTTGGAAAATTTAGAAATCCATTTCCATCAGATATTAGGACTACTACTCACATGCAACTATGAAGCACTTCGATTCGCAAATGTCCAAGTGGCTTTTAAGTATTTTATATTGATTAAAAAGTACTTTTGTAGATTTAATGAAAGAACATTGTTAATATCAGAGTTCAAGATAAACATGAGAAATCTCTAGCTTTATTCATTGAAATGTTCATAGGAGAACAACAAAGATTTCAAAAAGATCTTTCCTGCCCCTTCTTATGTGTTTCCACTAAATAGTCTGGGACACCTGGGATTGGTCATTGAAGTGCTTTTTTAAAAAATCAGAAATCAGCTTACAACCAATAAAAGGCTGGTTATGATTGGTCTTGATGTGAAAATAGATAACTACTGACCTTTGCCTTTGAGGCTTCCTACTTATAACAAGCCAAGTATATGGTCATTGATTCCTACTGGTGCACTCAGGCCTCCTGGTGCCCTTGCTCCTCTCTGAACACCAGGGAGGAGGCTAAACATACTCTGTGCAGATGTGGTGCCCTGCTAGTTTGGTGGACTTTATCATTTGACTCTTCAGCCTTTTCCATGTGCTAGTTGTATAGGAGAATGATGAGAATCTTTGCCTATTCCTGCACCCCAAAGATTAAATCTGGCAGAGGGACCATGAAGGTACTAGTGAAGCTGTGCACAGAAAGTGGCCATGTGGGCCAGGAAAATGGGCACTTGGGGGAAAGATCACCTGCCCAGGGAGACTTAGAACCTGTCATGTGGAGCAGACCAGACTGAGCTGGATCCTGGAGAATGGAAGGTTTGGCTGGGAGACAGCAGGGTAGACACTGTTTGATGTTGTCACTGAAATATCACATCTTCTTGTCATATGTTCAACTAGATTGCATACTCCCAGGCATAGTGACCTTTCCCTCCATAGCCAGCACATAGCCATGCATACAGTAAGTGAATAATAAGTGCCTGGGGAATGAGGTTGTGAAAGTGTACATAAGGGGAATTTAATTTCAAGTTACTGAAATTGTCAAAGTTGATAATGAAATATCATTATTGAAAAATCTTTTTAAAATCATTGTTTTTTCTCCTCTAAACATCTCAGTGAACATACCTGTGATACAGCTGGAGATTCTAGTGGTTATCCTCAGTTGTTACTTGTTCTGTGTTTTGATGTCAACAATATTCTTTCTTAAGAAGTGAGGTGTTTTTTGTTTGTTTGTTTGCAGAATTCCCAATCAAAAGTGCCTAAGAGTCACTTCTACAAAGGAGAAGGGGCTGGTTTGCAAGACATTTCCCAGAGGAATTGTCTTTTGGGTCTTTATTTTTGTTTAAATGTTTAGGAGAGGAGGTCATTGAATTTGGAAGCTTGATAGTGATGGGCAGTTGATCCTGATCCCAGATGTGAAGAGGGCACTGGGATTCATGTGCATGTTTGTGCATCAGCGCAGAGGAGGGCTGGTGACAGGGCTTCTTGTTGGAGCAGGAACCAAAAAGAAACTAAGAAAGGAAATAAAGGCAAAGGGGAAGCTGATGTTAGAAGGCAGGAACTGTTTTCAATATCATGTGTCACGCCTCTGTTCACATGTTAAACAGCAGCTCTTCCTTTGCCTTGGTAAGCACCTGCATTTCTTGTTTTCCAAGAGGAAATGGGAGCACATCCAGAACCTGGAGGAGGAATCAGCACATGCTCCCACACAGCTTCCCTTGTGAGCGGAGGCATCTGCCAGTTGGTAAACAAGTATGGTGTTGATCTGTACTAGCAGTATCTCTGGCCTGGCAGGTAGCAAGGGACTTGGAAAAGTTTGAATTGAAACCCTGTGACATGCCATAGCCTTACACTCACACATTCCTAGACACCCTGTGAAAGGGGACCAAGCAATAGTCTTGATGGGAATCTGAGATGAATGAATCAGACCCAAGACTTCCAGACTGCCAGGAGGGAGCAAAATTGACAGTCTGAAGCCTTGAATTCTGTGTTCCAACTATGGAAAGGGCTAAAGCCCACATATTGTAGCCTGGGCCTCATCCTTGCTGTGTGCTGCTACTAAGGAATCCTAGCAACTTCGAGATCACTCTAATCTGCCCTCTCAC
The DNA here is from genome assembly GCF_000247695.1 of Heterocephalus glaber. The sequence goes on along the minus strand of NW_004624855.1, from coordinate 2,309,103 downwards.
TGTGACAGTTTGTATCATACCAAGAATCTAAAATTAGGACTCCAAAGTGAAAAGAGTAATTTGAGGGTGGTAGGAATTCACTGTGGATTTGCACACAAATTTGGATTTGTCAGTACAGACTGACATCTGAGGCTCTTCGCTTACAAATCCCACCAATCTTTCCACCCTGCACCCAGAACCTCTAAGCATCTCTGTCCTCAAATCTGCACATACCTTTGCTTTCTGCCTCTCCCTCTGGGTCTTCTCCACCTTTTCTGTCCAGTGACATCCCACTCATCTCTCTATTCTCTGCTCAGGCCCACCTCATGCTTAGAGGGGTGCACTCAGCCTTGGGAGTGATCCCTCCCTCTCCTCTCCACCAGAAATGTCAGTTGCTTTGGAACAATTGTGACAGTTCATTGTTCACTGAAGTCATTTTGCCACAGCAGATACACACTGAGGGCAAAGATGCAGAGAAAGCACAAGAGCTAGAATGACAACAGGGCTCTGATTTGCACATTCATGCATAGTACTTCTAGCATGCCTATAAACTATTCATACAGCATGTATGAATAAAATAATTAAGATAATTATTTTAACTGAAATATATTATGCATTTAATAAATATAGAAATGTAGCATATTTTATAATACTTATGATATCCTTTGAAATATATTACTCTCATGTTTATAATTTCTAAATATAACCTAGGGAATTTGTTTAGACTATGGATCCCTATCCTGTATCCTAGGGTCTGATTCACTGAATCTAGTGATCTGCATTTTCATGTAGCACTTCCAAGACTGGAGCCTGGCCCCCGCTCCCACCCTGGGAGAAACACACACCAGGGATGTGCAGATTGACCTTACCTCTTCTACACGATCTCCTCTTATTGGACTTGTCTGTCCTTGTGACAGATTCCTTGAGATCTCCATGTGGTAATTATTTTGTATGTCATTGTGGACTATGGTGCCAGGATATATGGTCAAACACTATTCTGCATGTTTCTGAGACTGACATTAAAACTGATGGACTTTAAGTAAGGCAGATGGCCCTCTATAACATTGTGAACCTTATCCAAATAGTTGAAGGCCAGAATAGAAGAAAAGACTGAGTTTCCCCCAGTATCAGAGAATTCTATTGGCAGTCTGCCTCTAGACTAGAACTGCAGCATTGGCTCTTCCCTGGGTCTCTAGGCTGCTGGTTCACCCTGCCATCAGTCTCTATCATCATGTGAGCCAATTCCTCAAAAAAAATTACTTTCTATATGTCCATATACATGATGCTGGTTGTTTCTCTGGTGAACATTGACTAGTACACCCCATGAGAATTTGAATTCAGCTCCTCACTGCAAAGCATATGCAGTGAAACCCCATGCCAGGGCCTCCCAGTGTGTGAATCAAGACCAGACTTCACCAGAACAACCCAGAGAGACTTTGAAGCTACAGGTTCTTAATCCACATCACCAGAGACTTTGATCCAGCAGGGTTTGGCTGGGCACTGAAAACCATACTCATATAACACAGAGTTATTTTTCAGTATGCGACTCTAATTCATTTTGAAATGTGAGTTGTTCTAATGTAGAGCACCATGAAAAGCCCCCAAATAGATACAAACCAATCCTCTTGGCAGGGAGTTCACAGTTCAAGGGAGATCTATTTTGGAGTGTTTTGGAGTAACAGCGGTACAATGACCCACTGTCCTGGGTTGCATAGTGTCACCCTAAAATGCATGTCTTTCCTGGAACCTGAGAATGTAACCATATTTAGAAGTAGGGTTATAACAGATATAATTAGTTAAGATGAAGTCATACTGGAGGAGGGTGGACCTTTGATCCAGTGTCCTTAGAATAAAAAAGAAAAGAGACACAGAGACAGACACTGGGGGAAGGTGGCCACATGACAGCAGAGGCAGAGGCTGGAGTGCTGCAGCTACAAGCCAAGGAGTGCCAAGGATTGCTGGTCACCATCAGAACCGAGGAGAAAGGCAAGGAACAATCCATCCTTTAAAATCCCCAAGAAGGAACTCATGTTTCTCATGCTTTAATTTTGGACTTCTGACCTTCAGAACTGGGAGAAAATAAATTTCTGTTGTCTTAGCCCACCCAGTTTGAGGTACTTTGTTATGACTGGCCTAACAAACTAATGAGATCACCCATCATAAACAAGTAGAAAATTGGGCACACTATATACAAGTGTTTTCTGACATTGCAATTAGCAATGTATGTCTATGATCCTTGAGAGATGGCAAATAAATGGGCTGGGGCAGTGTCTTTGTGCCTAACAGGCACCATGGAGGCAAAGTGTGGGACTTGGGCTCTATTGCATGAAGCTTTCCATCAGGACCAGTGCCTGGTCATCTAGACCACTGTATTCCCCACTTCTGTATTCCTGCATGATGTTGCTCATATTCAGTAACCATATACTAAGTACATGATTAAGGACTACTGGGCTGCATTTCTGAGACTGATCCTATCTTTGAAGATTTGGATCTGTAACAGTGATTCTCAACCCTGGCAAGACATTAGATTACCTGAGGAATGTTTTCAGCTTTTCCATGCTCATCCTGTCTCAGACCATTTAAATGCAAATCTAGGGCAGAATGATGTAAAAGCATCAATGTTTCTTTAAAATCTTCTCAGGTGATTCTAATGTCCAGCCAAAGGAGAGGCTCATTGATCTGTATCTCACTTTTTCAAACCAGTCACTAACCTCTTTTAGTAGTTTAGCAATTCCACTGAAACCTAATGTGAACAGATTTTTAAAAAATAAGATATAAGCATCTTCTAAGCTGCCCCTATAGCACTATGTAAGTGCATTCCCACATGCATCCTCCCAGAAAGGTAGACATGCTGGCTCATGGGTCATTGCCAGCTTGGTGCCCTCCCCCCTCTGGATATCTTTCCCCAGAGGGCCACAGCACAGATTCCTGCTGCTCACATGTGGTTTCCTGGTATTGCTGGGGTTCCTCTAGTCCCTTGTGGGATTCCCAGGGCTTTTGTAACAAAAAACCCACAAAAGTGGCTTACGACAGCAGAAGTGTGTGCTCTCACAGTTCAGGAAGTGAGATTCCAACCCCAAAATGTCAGCAGGGCCACACTGCCCCTGAAGGCTCTAGGTGAGATTTCTTCTTAGTCTCTTTCTAGCTTCTGGTGTTTGACAGTCTGTCCTTGGTGTTCTTGGCTTGCAGGTGCCTCATTCCAGTCTCTGCCTCCGTGGGCACACTCTCTTTCTCTGTGCATGTTTCTCTCTGTGTCTCTATTCTCCTCTTCCTCGAAAGATACTACTTGAATTGAATTAAGGACCCAGCACACACCAAAATGGCCTCACTGGATTACATCTTTGCTCTACTTCCAAATAAGATCACATGCACACATATGGGGTTGTTAGGACTTAGTGATGACAGCCCCTCCAAAATTCACATTAGAATTTAAACTCTAACATGATGGATTAAGGGGTGCAGCCTTTAAGAGGTGATTAAATTATGAGGGCACACCCCTTACCCATGGGATTAGCAATCTTATTAGAGAGCAGGAGGGAAGTAGCCACACCCTCTTTTGGCCCTCCACCCCGTCTTCCCGGTCAAGGTGCACAGAGTTTGTTCCCTCCAGAGGTAGCTGTGTTCCAGATGTCATTTGGGAAGCAGAGACCACCAGACAACCTGCCAGCACCTGTTCTTGGCTTTCTTGGCCTCCAGAACTGAGAGCAATATATTAATGTTGTGTATAAATTATCCAGTTTCAGACATTTAAAAAAGCCATACAGAAAGATAAACTCGAGACATTTATAGCTAAATGGATGCAACTTGAGACTATATTCTTAAGTGAAATAAATTGGACACATATGTGTAAATATCCCATTGTCTCTCTAGTGGGAGAAACTGAAAGGGTAAATAAGGACCGAAATGTATAATAGATAATACAAAATAGGAAGAAACTGTTCAAAGGGAGACTGTGAAAGAGGGGAAAGGGGGAAAAATTGATAAAAGAAGGAAAAAATGGAAACAAAGCTTCTGTAAATAGGGGGAGGAGAGGTTGAAGGGGGAAGATGAATGGGAGAAAAAGAGGAATTAAGCTATATCATGTGGTATAAATTCCCTTTGATGAATGTGATTGGTATGTATATTTAAATTGTACCAATGAAATTAATTAATAAAAATATCAGCACAAAAAGACTAAAGTAGACTTTAACATGCTTTTTTGAGAGACACAATGTAACACATAACACCAGGATCCCCACACACTTGCCATTTTCACTTAGCAGGGGAGTTGTGTTACCATTTTTTGAACTTAATGTCTCCCTCCTTTATTTCAGTTATTCCCTTTAAGCAAGGGTGTGCTGTGTACTGAGCAGACTTGTGTATTCTTGCTTTCCAGAGTGCAGTCCCTCTCCAGCAACATCCACATCACTCAGAGCTGATTAGAAATGCGAACTCTATAGTCCTACCCCAACCTGCAGAATTGGGAATGTGCCATTCAGCAAGACCTACAAGTGACCCCGCAAGTGACCTTATAACACTTCAGGCAAATCCTTATTTTAGCATATTCTACCACCTATCTGCATCTGCATATGTGCTTGGTTGGTTACATGTGCATTCCCCCCGCCCCCCGTGATCTTCTCAAGAGCAAGTATTATTTCTTTTTATCACTTTATTGTCTTCAGGACCTAGAATCATTTCCTATACATAGCACATATTCAGCAAAATGTCTGTTGAAAAAAATGAACTAGATGATGTAAGATTGCAAATTTTGAAAAGTGGAGTATAAATGAAAAGGAATGACCTTCCCTTAGATTCTTGATTGTTGTAAATACATTATGCCCTTTGTCTAAATAGGAAAACTAATCATTAATTTTTCTTCTGAAATATCATCCAAATGTCTAGATATCTCCAATTATGTTCTGAGATGAATTGGAGGTAAAAAGTTCTAAAGTTATGATTTAAAATTTTTGTTTAATCAAAATTACTGTAGTCTGAATTATCAAGTAAACCATGGGAGAAATCTTCCAATAGAATTATTTCCTGTAGTAATTCAAATTTGGAGGAAAAGAGAGGATGATTAATCTGGGAAAACAATATTTGTTACTATTGCTATTTTAAAAGAGAAGCAAAAAATAGTTGTTCTCAAATGTAAAATGCACTTATTTTAGGTAGTTTTAGATGGAACTTCGGGTGAATGCAATAAGGAGAAAGATTTGGAGTTGTTACAAGCATTAACTTCCTAAGTGTAAGAGCAATCAGAACACACTTTCTTATGAAACTAGGAAATGCAGGCCTTGGACACTTTTGTGACTGACAGAGAAAAGCCTTGGTCTACAAGAAGATAGACTGAATGACTTCTCAGGGTGCATCCAACTCAAGTATTTCATGATGTTGCAAAACTACTATCAAAATGCAGAGCTAGAAGGATGTCTTTGATTTTCTAGAATTTATTTTTGGCCTTCAGGCTTTTACTGTTTACAGTGAATGTCTATTTTTTATAGTTTTTCTTCCTGACTTGTGTTCACCTTGGTTGTCTCTGACACTTTAGCATACCTGTTGTACTTAAAAAAAAAATCTGCCTCACAAGGCTTCTTCTAGTCTACTAATAGCACAGTAATTTTTATCTCAGGTTTATTTCCCCATTTGGATCCTTCATCCATCTACCTAGCCATCATGCAATCATACATCATCCAGTTCATTTTTTCAACAGACATTTTGCTGAATATATGCTAAGTGTAGGAAATGATTCTAGGTTCTGAGAATAATAAAGTAATAAGAAGAAATAATACCTACTCTTGAGAAGATCATAGGGGGAAAATGCACATGTAACCAAGCAAGTACATATGCAGATGCAGATAGGTGGTAGAATATGCTAAAATAAGGGTTGCCCAAAGTGTTATGAAGACAATGAAAGGAAGCACCTGTCACCTTAGGACAGATTGATTGTGGAGCTCAGAGATGTATTCCCTGAGTGAAGTGGGAAACTCTTAAGCAGAATTTGGAAGGACAAGTGAGTTGGAAGGCGAGAAGTGAGGGCCAGAAGCCCCTGGCAGAAAGCATGGAGCTCTTGCTGTTTAATCATCTGTTCTTCTCTGTGCCTGGACCCATGTCTTGCACAAAGCACAATTTGAAGGGACCTGAAGATAACTTAGGAACTGCAACTTGCAGTCTCTCAGTTCTTTAAACTTTGCACCTGGACATTTGAAGGGGAAATGAAATAATGAAAATCAGGCAGTCTTTTAATGCTTTGGTAGGAAATGATTGAAATTCTTGACTCACCAGAAGAGTGGGCTTTCTCAGGGAATTCAGTTTGTTAAACTAGCTATCTATTTCTCACCTTGGCAATCTTGGAGAGGAGAATGGAGAAATCAAAGCAGGAGTGGAGAAATATGAACTCTCCTAATTTGTACTGCCTGTGCTTCCAGAAGGAAAAGAAGTGGCATGCTTCTCACTGGGGATTCCTGCTGGCATATTTCTCCAATCTGCAGAGTCTCACTTCTGATACGTTGGGGGTCACTTCCTTTCCCTATCTTGGTTTTATCCCTTTGGATAACACATACTATTCTAAAATTTTTGAAACAAGGTCACTTGTAATTCTTTGTCTAATGATTTAGAGTTATCAGGGGCTCAATTTATACTTTGTAGAGAGGAGAAAGTCTGAAATAAGGGGTTATTTATTGTGGTGGAGAAATAACAAAAACAGGGAAATTGCCTCTCAGAAGAAACTAAGAGAGCTTTTATCTGACTTCCCAGTACTCAGATAAGAAGGATGAGACTTACTGTTACAATGTGTATTTTAAAAATGGCTATGCTCTGGGTTCAATCCCCAAGACTGCAAAGTGAAACAAATTAATAAGTATAGTAACTAATTCTCTGTTGCATTTTGCTAGTAGACAGAAATAGATGTCCTGGTATCATTATGGAAAAAAATCAGTGTGTATAATGCTCACTTTTGGTTCTTCCCACTAGAAGTGAGGTTTTTCTTGGGTTTTTTGTGTGTGTGCTAGAGTGGCAGCAAATCTTGAAGGAGTTTGGGATGTCTCTAATCTTCTGCCTCTCCAGATCTGGGCAGAGCTATAGAGGGAAGGGCCAGGGCTATTGAAGCCTTTGAATGTTCCTACAGGAACCTGGGTGGAAGAGCTCACTAATACCACCAGGAAGGAAGGAATTTATTTTAAATAAAATGCAGCATCATGTGGTTCAAACACTACTATAGCCTGGGAGTTTTTTTAAAAAAAAAACAACAAAGACATATATAATCCTATTTATTGCATAGCTTGGCACATTTTTTCGGAATCATTTTGTCACAAATTCCATAAAATTAACCTTTGCTTATACACTAGCCTTGACAAGATGGTAAGGTGGTACAACAATGCCCTTCGAGCTGATGCGTGTGTGTGTGTGTGTGTGTGTGTGTGTGTGTGTACATGCACACAAAATAGTTTGAGGGCCAGGGATTTAGCTCAGTGGTTCTGCTGCCTGCTGCTCAAGCGCAAGGACCTGAGTTTGATCCCCGGTACCAAAAACAAAATAAAACAAAACAAAAAACAAACCAACAAACAAAAAAACAAAATAGTTTGAGACTTCATAATAATGGTACTATGTGCCTAAGGTTTATTAGTTTTTTGGGGAAAAAAAGAAAAAACTTACATATGAATATGTAACTGGTTTTGTTTCAAAATTGATTTTGAAACTAGTGGTAAGTAAAGTTAAGAATGTTATATACTTTGACCAAAACTGGATCTTCAGTAGAAGTTTACCTTTTGTAACTCATTTTACATAAAAAAAAATCAGTAAGGGATATGTGAATTCAATCTTTCTTTCTTTCTGTACTGGGGATTGAACTTAGGGCCTTTACACTAAGCTAAATCTCCAGTACCCCCCTTTCTTTGAGACAGGGTCTCACTAAATTGCCCAGGCTGGGCTCAAACTTGTGATCCTCTAGCCTCAGCCTTCCAGAGTGCTGGGATTACAGGTGTGTGCCACAACACTGGGATGTGAATTGAGTTTTAAAGACATAGAGCGGTAATTCTTTGAGGATTTTGTTGTACTCATTTCTACATGATTAAAGATAATGAGGCCAGCCATGTGGTAAACAATATAAATTTAGAGATGCAAATTAATTATATAGTAGTTTATTAATGTTAAAAAAAACCCTCCTTTATGAATGTGAGGGAAATTTTCTCTGTATTCTTCATTCTTATGTGGGCTCTTTGGCAGGATTGAAAAAAACCAATTAATACAAAATCTTATTACCAAGAGAAAAACATGAAAGTTTTATTTATTTTTTCCTGTACATGGGGATTTTCACAAGAAATGATCAAAGCATGATGCCTTTATACTTTTTAGACAAAGAACAACAAATTTGTGAGGTAAAGATAGGACAAATGAATATGTAGAGATGAGTAGTAAATTCTGGGATGTTACTTAGGTGAGGGGGATATATAGAGAAGGTAGTGGAAAATAAGGGTTATTTCAGAGTTTTGTTGTTGTTGTTAATTTTCCAGTTCATTATAATCCTAATTACCAGCCTGGGCTGGGGATTTAGCTCAGTGGCACCGAACCTGCCTCAAAAGTGCAAGGTCCTGAGTTCGATCCCCAGTATCAGAAGAGAGAGAGCTAATTACCAGTTTGGAGATGAAGGCTATTTCTGGTGCTGTGATATGAAGGACATCCTTCTCAGAAGAAGCTTTATGACTTTCAGTATGTAGGAAAAGACAGGTCAAATAGCCCTTTCTGAAGTTATAGTTCTTAAGTGATTTCAGATTGAAGTAATCAATATACTAATTTAGCATATTTTGAAATGCTGCATCTGTAACTGCTTCATAACAGTATTTGCTGGGCCCTTACTATTTGTCAGACACGGCGCTGGGTGGTTAGGTAGAGCACAGAGGAAGATGAATGGCATCTGTCCTGAAGGAGCATACATTGTAGGGAGAAGGCAGAGGGAAAAACAGGATGGGGTGTGGGATGGGTGGAACCAGAGGAGGTAGATGCTGTGAGAGCCTGTTGGGAGCCCTGGAGTCACAGTGGGAGTCCTGGAGAAGGTGAGCCAGAGAAACAGTGTGCCTGGACCCAGAGCAGGAGTGAGCCAGAAAGTTGCCACACTTATATTGAGTGTTTAGAAACTTAGGTCTCTACAGTTGCTACATTATGCAAGTTGTTAAATGTTCATGTGTGTGGATCCTGTGAAAACAGACAGTCTCTCAAATGGACATTGGAAACAAGTGATGGTCCTCCTTGAGGCTGATTTATATTTGTCCAGTGTTTTGGGCTTCAGACACCTGGTGAGCATACCAGCTAGCTCACAGTCGGCAATTGCAGTTAGTTGGAATACAAACTCTGAAGAATACATAGCATAATGCTTTTTTAGAGAGGCAATTCTTTTATTACTTAGCATTTAAAATCTTTAATGCATTGTCCAAGAAGGGCTCTCACTCAGCAAATTGCAAAGGAAAGTTAAGTAGATAATTAGGATAACAGAAAGTTGGGAAATACTTTGCTGAGCTTTCTTCACACAATGGAAATGAATTAGTAATTAAAAGTTTATAGTTTTTATCAAGATAAAATGAGTTTATTTCCTTTGAATACTTTTTCTTTTCTTTTTTTTTTTGGTTTTCCTTTGTTTTCTCTCTCCCCTTACTAGGCAATTAGCTCTAAAAGGAAAAAAACTTGGTCTGTTTTGCTTTCTAGCATCTAGTACAGTACTGATCTAGTACATATGTGCACTTAATAAGTACTCACTGAATACATATAATTGAATGCATAAAACGAATGTCAATTCTGAAATGCAGTACTCAGAACATACACATATTGCAGACTACTGTAATAAAAAACAGTGAAACAAGGGCCGGGGATTTAGCTCAGTGGTTCTGGCACCTGCCTTGCAAGTGCAAGGTCCCGAATTCAATCCCCGGTACCAAAAACAAAAACAGTGAAACAACTTTTTAACTACAAGGAAATTTCTCTTGTGTATGTTGAAGTTAGTGCAATATAGCTAATTTCACAAATGGCTTTTCAATCTTATCTAACTTTTATGTTTAAATCTCTCTAACTTGGTCAGTTTTCTTACCAATATTTATTCAAAATGTGTAAGAGCAAATCTAAACTGAATAAGGGTTTAAAAAATAAATATTATTTCATTTTAAATATTATTTTTGAATCGACGAGTTCGTTCTATGGGAAAATACGTAAATATTTGCAGTTGAAAGCTGTGATACCCCACATGCTAAGAATAAATAATATATTGGAATTTCTATAATTTTTCAATAACTGAAATAATCTTTAGAATTTCATTTTTCTTTTTTTCTTTTCCCTTCTAGTTTAGGAACACGCTAGTCCAAGATTCTGGAAAATCAATATCTAAACTTGTGATCTGGTGTGAGAAAGGTGTTCTTTTCTGCCTAGAGTATATGAGGGTCACTTCAGTGATCCGCGTTTCCAGAAACTTTATTTCAAGTCTCAAAAATCTGAGTCTTAAGAGCAGGGTGACAGCCCGAGCTCTCTTCAGTCTGAGCTGTGGGCGTCTGGGTGACATCATCTCTATCTCAGAAAGATGGGATCCAGGAAGGCATTTGCCTTCGGCGGTGGAGACCTACTGGCTCAAATTTACAAAGCACTTAGGAATCCTAAGTCGCTGCCTAGCCGCGACAGTATTGCTTCTTCCTGGCATTCCTGGTGCCCACGGGCCCGTGCCCTCGCCCAGAGGACCACTTGGAAGCCGCGGAGTGCCCAGCCCCTGCCTGGCCAAGGTCTGCACCACAACTCCCCGCTGTCACTCTTGGCCTGAGGCAAGAACGGCCCAGGGCAGAATCACCCTGACACCTTACTGGTCACTTGGATTCCCGCTCCTCCACCCCACCCCTTCGCGTCCCCGCCCCTTCATATTCCAGCGCCCGCCGCCGCCCTGGGAGACTTGTCCCTAGCCGCCCGCCGTAGCCCGGCCGGCTGCCATTCCCAAGATGGCCGCGACGAGCACAGCTCCTGCGGCGGGTTAGAAGCGTAGGCGGAGCCGAGTCACTCCAGCACTCCGGGCTCGAGTCCCGGCGCCAGGCTGCAGCTTACTGCCCGCCGCGGCCATGCGGAACTCTGTGCACGGATGAGAGAAGTCATCGCCGAGCTGGTCCCCTTTCCTGCCTTCGCCGTCACTCCTGCCGCCGCCATGGAAGAGCCGCCGCCGTCGCCGCAGGAACCCGAGCCAGAGTGCAGCCTGGTGGCGAGGTGAGTGCTCCCGTGCAGCCGACGGCTGGAGCTCCATCGGGGCCGGGGTGGGGGGTTCTTCCTTTCAGGTGGGGAGGGACGCATCCAGGCTAGGGGGCAGCGGGAGGGGCGCGGTGCAGCCCGGGACCTGGCGCACCCCGAAACCCAGCCACCGCGACAGCGACCTCTGCGCAGGTCTTGCTGCAGGGTCAGCCGGAGCGTGCAGCCCGCTGGCCCTCCCTGCAGGCTTGCCCTTCTAGTTCTGGACTCAACGAAGGCTCTGGTGGCCGGAAACCCAGCGCAGCACTTTTTGCCTCGAGCTTTTGGAGCACTGGAATTCCTCACTTCGTTTCTGAAGGAAGGTGGTCGCTCACTCCGCCCTCACTCGAGGAAAGGAGACTCGGCGAAGCTAATGCACCCTTAGCTATTGCACTGCATCCTCCTACCTCCTCACCCCCACCCCGTGTGTGTTGTCTCCGAGAAACAGCACTTAAGACTAGATAGACAAGTTGGTTTCTCTTTCTGAGGGCCTTGTAGTGTATAGTCCTTTAGCAGTAGCGTTGCACGTGCATGTAAAGGATTGATTTGTCTAAAACTTTGCTGCCGCAGGAGATCTTAAGATGAAACTTTTGTATTGGAAGTATTTAGTTGCATTTTGTTCCCTTAACACCTTATTAATTACTTTTATGTCTTTAGTTAACTAAAATTTTTCCTCTTAGATGCTTATGTTTGAGTGTTCAAATGCCCTATTATTCCTAGTCCCTCTGCATCCTAGAGTCAACTTGCAAATTGCTGCCCCCTGGCCCCTATAATGAAACTACTTCCACAGCTCCTCCCATCCTTCGATCTTGCACTGTGTAGTTCTAGGAATAAGTCAGCTAAGTGTCCTTTTTCTTGCTTAAAAGAAATTTTAAACAAATTCGGTAGTTGTAGTTAGAAATGAATACAGGAGCCACATTCTCGCTTGTCATCACCCAGTCGGCCCAATACACATTTATTTTTATAAGCTGTGAAGAAAATTGCTTTACTTTCTCGATTCTAAGATACTTCTGTGAACTTTCAAGAAAGTTTTTCTAAATAATGGTACAGTGTGTAAGGAGAATTTTTTTTTTGTTCGTTTTTGTTTTTGTGGTATTGGGGATTGAACTCAGGACCTTGCAATTTTGAGGCAGGCACAGTGCCACTGAGCTAAATCCCCAGCCCAGGAGCATTTCATTTGAATTCGTCTGACATTTTTTAGAAGTCAGAAAGTTTATTTAATGTAAATTTGTTAATGAATTTAATTTTTGAGCAGTTTGGGCTCCTTTGAGCTTTTCTTTAAAAATAATAATTTTGAACATTTATTAAATGCTTAAAAGCTTAGCACTTACTAAATTACTGCTAGTAACTCATTCAACCTTTATAACAACTATGTGAGATAGGTCTTATTACCTGTCTTTTATGAACAAGGAAACCTAGGCAACAAGGTTAAGTAACTTATCCAAAGTTTCACAGCTGGTAATGAACTAAGGTCTGGCTGTGCAATCCATGCCTTAATTATCATGAGGAAATATGATTTCATTATCTAGATTGGAAGTTATAATTCTATATAACTATTTTCTGGGAAAAATGAACTTGAACATTCTTAGGTAAAAGAGAGAAGGGGAGAGAAATGAACATGTGCTGTAAAATGACTGCTTTTGCAGTGATAAAAAGAAACCTTGATTTTGCAGCCAGCTTTCTGTCTGTCTTTGTTATAATAAAAATAGGTCAGGGTAGTGGGCTTCATCCAACTTTAAATAAACAGCACTGTGTAGAACAAGAAGATCTTAGAAATGTTTTTCTTAGCAACATTGCGGTTAATTTTACAATAGCAAATCTATGGAACAGATTACTTGATAAAGCTGTTGTTTTGCCTTTTTTATGCTTTGTCATCATTTCTTCCATACACAGAGCTTACTGTACAGATTTACTGTACATCTTCAATAAAAGATGTTGCAGGGGTTCTCCATTTGTTTACTTGAATTTCTTAAGCTCAATTTGTGCAATCAAAATGTGCTAACCTGAAACCTTTTAACATATTGGAGACCAATAATGATCATTTGTGTTATCAGGTTAACTGGTTTTGCAGCAGGCCTGAATGAAGCTGTCTCTTTCATCTTACATCTATGTGTCATTGATTAGGAAGGTTGTATTAATGCACAGGTATTTTGTAGAATTCAGGCCTGTACTTGTTGGTCTCCAAAGCTGTACTGGAAGTGCACCACTGCAGCAGATGCCAGGCAGCCCAGTACATCTGCTCAGTGTGTGCTTTCCTCCCCACGCCACAGTTATGCAATGATTGAAGAACACAAAACAGGTTGAGAGGGGATAGTGGTTTATTATAGCTTTACTGCTTATTGTCTGTCAGTTGTGGATACTTCTTGTCCTTATTTTTGGTAAAGAACTCATGATGAGGATGATGGTAATTATTAGTGATTAAACGTTATAATAAATATTTCTTATAATTTTTGTTTTATGCTTCTGGAGTTTTAGGAGAATCCTGAAATTAATAGGAGTGCAATTAGAACTAATTTGAACAGTTTACCTTTGTAATTTCTTGGACCTATGCACTTAAAAAAACAGTAAGTTGGATATTAAGTCTACTGTAACCTTAAAATATTTATGTTAAATATAGCCTTAATTGCTCTTACTGATCTTATAAGTACATGCCAGTGAATCTAATGATAGCTTGTTTTTAACCAATGGCTATTATTTTATATAATGGGATTCTTGTAAGTTCATTTGAAAAAATGGGTTTCACTAAGAAAAAGAGTACTTGAATACTATCACTCATAGGTTCTTTGATCTCTCTCTTAACTTGAATGCCGAGTTTGAGCCTGCTTGTTCCAATCTTGACATTGGATGTTACTGTCATTGATTTTGCTATTGCACTCCAGACTGACCATGCAGCATTGGTGATGGCAGAACTGTAGACCACTATAGTAGTAGATGCCTGTGGTGTGGGTACCTTTACGCAGAGAGAAGCAGTCACCTGACAGCAGTAACAAAGAGCTCCAGGGGTGGCAGAAACTTCATGTTTTGAATGGGGACATCTTTGACTGGACTCCCCTTAATTGTTGTATTGTTAGAAGTTGTTCTTTTCCCTTCTCATGTGTTTTCTTGGTGTCTTGCAAATCTTGTTCTGAGCTCTATAGAAATAATGAGAATACAAAAGTCTTTAACTACTTTTTGGATATGTTTGCCTTAATAATTCCTCATTACTCAGTGATTATCTTTGTATTCATGGTGTTTTTATTTGACTAGGTGGTATGTATTTTGTTTAAAGACTTTAAGATTGCCTATCAGTAGGCTATTAGAAATAGTTTCTTTAAAGAAAAAAGGAGAATAGCTGACCCTTCTGGGTCTTTGTAGGCTCTCGTCATATTGGACGAGTAAGGTACCGGTGAGTCTCTGCTTCTCAGGCACAGCTACTCAGCTTTATCTGTGATGGATTGGTCAGCATATTCTCTTGTGTCAAAAGCCAAAGTGTAATTAAGAGATTGGCTGGTAACCATGACATTAGTAAGGGAAGTGACTTAGATGATCTTAGTGACTGATGATAACAGACCAGAGTAGCTGGCTTGCATCCCTGTCCAGCACAACCCTCACTTCTGGTATGAGAGATAGATGGTCTTATTCTTAGGTTTTCATTTTCTTAGTCTTCACACAGGTTACTTTTTTATACCTTGTCAAAATTTCCCTTGGTTGGGATATAGTGTGTTTTTTTTTTATCTTAAGCCTAATTTTAATTAGATTATGACAAATCCTTTTCCTGCTTTAATTTGGGGTATATCCTTGTCCCTTAAAGACATTTAAGAAAATCGCCTATGGTAGGGTAGGTTTTTGCTAATATAAGACTCAGAGGAACACCATAATCCCTCCACCTCCCATGAAGAATCCTTTGGGTTGGTTCCTAACAATGGTGTGGCAAAGATGTCAGTGGTTGGTTCTTTTATAAAATTCTTTTTGAATGTTGTGTTCAAAAAAGATCACAACATGGTTTTTCTGGAATTAAACCATAAATAAAATTAAATGAATTCAAATTCTGTACAGCTATTAAAAAAGTATGTTTTTAAAGAATGTGAAAATACTCATGCTAAAAGTCTTTTTGGGAGGACCTGAGTATTTTTTAAAAGATTCTCAAGTGCTTTTATTCTACAATATACCCCTCATTGTGTTTAGTGCCAGAAGTAGATGACAAAACAGTATTTGCAGAAGATGCTAGCCCAAATTTGTGGTTAAGTCCCAGCTCCTGTATCTCTCCACTGCAGGTGCTGTCAGACTGTCTTACCTCCCTGTCTTCCCTGGCCCGATTGGAAGCATCTTGTTCTTAATTCCAGCAAGTACATAAATGGAGTACAAAATGTACAAAATGAAGCTGTCCTGTCTCATCTTACAGACTTCTGGCTGTAGGAATAGACCTTTGAGTCATGCTGGAGTTTTAGGGCTCTTTACTAGGATTTTTCAGATTGGAGCTGGGGGAAAGAAATGCTCATTTTGATAATTGAAATACAATCTGTGAAGTCACAAACCACGAACTAGTTATCTAAAGCTGTGGTCAGTTTCATGGAGAAGTTGTTTGGTCTCAGATAGTGTTTTTTAATTTTTTTTTTTTTTGGTACCAGGGATCGAACTCTGGACCTTGCACTTTCAAGGCAGGCAGTGGAACCACTGAACTAAATCTCCGGCCCTCAGATAGTGATTTTTAACTCCCAGAGGAAAGCAGGCTGAAAGTGCTCTTTGGCCAGTTAATTGCCTATTATGCTAGATTCATTCTCATTTTTCTCTTGATTTAACATGTGGATGAACATATTCTCTTATTTTTAAACTATTAATTTGGTATAACTTCTTAAAATTCTAATAGTATTGTTCCATTTAAAAAAGTATGCGCATAGAAAAAAATTGGGTTATATGCTAATTTTTTCCTAAAAATTTTTATAATAAATATGCTAATATTTTTATTTTAAAATAATCTTGATTATAGGGACTAAATTCTTAATTAGTAAACTTAAAATTTTAAGTCTCTTTACTTTGAATTGTTATTTAAAATTGAAATTTAATGAGATTCCATGTGATACATGGGTATCATCTTGTAGACTAGAAACAATTTCAGTAGTGACAGAACAAAGTTTTGCTTTATGATAGTTTTTAATGTTTATAAAATTATTTAAAATCTATAACCGTGTTCTCAATATGTATGAACTTGGAGATCATCTGGGCTCATTTTAGAGATGAGAAAACCCCACCTCTAGAGGCTGCAGCTACTCCAGGTTTCAGTTTAGGATCAGATCTGCAGGCTTTTGTTTCCATTTCCTGGGTTTTCACACTGCTCCTTGGGGAGGGCCCAAAGCCAAAGGTGTTCTTCAGACCCCTGACTTCCTTAGCCCAGCTGCAGCCCAAGCTTACAGGAACAGATATTTGCCCACTGTACAATGCTGTATTTTCTAGACTGATTAGACTTTATAGGATAAAGCAGAGATGAAAGGTGCATTTTTTGAAAATAGTAAGAAATCTTCCCCAAATTTGTTGTACACACATTTTCCCCCACAATAAATAAAACCAGTGTTCAAGCCTTGTTAGATTACTTGTTACTCTTTTCTGTGCTTGCCTTACTGCTCAAGTAGGCAGTAAGATTTGACTTTTTAATCTGTGATAATATATATATTTTTTTAAGAGTAGGAAAAATTTATTGGGAGAAAAAAAGCTTCTGCCTAAGAGAGACAGAAGGGGGATTGGAAAGTGGGTTGGCCTCCACCCCACTTTTCAAATATGTTTTATACAGCAAAGCCATGTAGTGAGCCGGGTACAAAGTGGGACAAAACTCTAAGGCCCAATGGAAATTTACAAGGTAGGCATGAGGTGGGACAAAACCATGACCAACCAATAAGATTACAAGTGCAGTCATGCAGGTAATATTGCTTAAATGGGGATCAAATTGGGGGGCAAGTCACGTAGCAAGCATAAAAGGATTTTCAGTAAGGGTGGGGGTCAGGGATATTTCCTGGAGAGGCTGAGTTAAGACCTTGGCCCCCCACCCAGGTGATTGATACCTGTTTAGAATATTGATCACTGCTATTCATCCTACTTGGGTGTGCTAATTTCTCGCTCTCTTTTTTTTTTTTTTTTGGTACCGGGGATCGAACTTGGGTCCTTGCGCTTGCAAGGCAGGCGGCTCAGTGGTTCCGCCGCCTGCCTTGGAAGTGCAAGGACCCGAGTTCGATCCCCGGTACCAAAAAAAAAAAATTTTTCTCTCTTTTTACAATGCTGGCCTTCCTTCAGTGAATGTGTCTTGTGATAGTATTTAAACTGATTGTGACCTGCATAAAAAATATATTTTGCAACAATAAGTATGTGCTGTATAGCAGAAATAACAATTTCATGAAATATTTGAACTTGTAATATATGATATATAGATAATTCTTATGTTGTTCTGTTAAAAATTGTTCATTATGACACACTGAATTGATTTTATTACAATTGGATTGTGATAATCAGTTTGAAAAAGATGGCTGCCCTGAAAATAAAAAGGATGTTCTTTTACTTTGTACCTTGTCCCCAGAGACTGAGCCAGAACAAATACATTCTTGTCTGCTGAATGATCAAAAGAAATTTTGAAGGTAGGCAGGATTCAAATCCAGTACTTCCTCTTTGAAAGCAGCATTGATACTCGAAGACAAGAGTAAGAATGTGTCTTATCCTTTTTACACAGAGTTGTTCTTTTGGTTTCTGTTTTTAAAATGAAAGTACTATAAGATCAGTTTAAAATTTTGGATTAATTTTAGAGTAAAATTGGGTTGGAGTATGAGACTGGCTCAGCCCATTTGTTCATGTTCCTCTAACACACTGATCTGTATTTAAAGTTTTCCAGATAGAGAAATCCATAAGGAGGAAGAGTTGACTTCATTTACACATGAGTGTGTGTGAGTGTGTGTGTGGGGGAGGCAGTTTTGCTTCAGGTCTTCCCTCAAGCATTGTTATTGTCAACCCTGACATCTCCCACTTCTCCCTAGGTTAGAGATCCTTCTGTTTGTGTCTTAAGAACTCCATGTAATTTTCTGCCATAGAGTGAGTCACCATTTGTAGCTATGTATTTGTGCTCATATTTGTTTATTGTCTTTTGACATCAGTTACCATGAAACTCCTTGAGGGTAGGGACATTGTTGTCTTTTATATCCCAATTCCTGGCATAACACCTGACAGGCTCTTCAGTGATACTTGTTGGATGAGCAGTGAATATATTGGTTAGGGCATGGGTTTCAGTATTATATTAATTACTAGCTGTGTGACTTTGGGAAAGTTATTTCCCAAAGTTATTTCTCGATCTTTTTCTTTCGAGAAACAAGAATAATAAAAGCATCTACTTCCTAGGTTGTTATTAAGATTAAATGAAGTAATACCTTTTTTATAGTGTACTAGTAATCATCACTACCTTTTTGTTTTCTTTTTTGTTTAATGTGAAAAGGGAAGTCCTACTGCAATTAATTTTCTTTAAAAAAATCAAGTATGTTTTGAAGCTAGGTGCAGTTTAAAAATAGCTGTAATACATTATTCAAGAAACTTTTTTTCTACGTCTGCAGAAACTAGAAATGAGGAGAAATAGAAATGAGAGAGGTTTTTAGGATCTAGCTTTTCCAAATTCTCCCTTGTTTTAGTTGTAACATATTTTGTATATTATTCATACACTGGTACAAATAATTCTTACTGGTCCTTGGAAGGTCATAAATCTTGCTAGTAAATTCAGCTGTGTAACACTAAACTAGTTTAGGTCAGTAGTCACAGCTGTCTTTTTCTTTTGAAGTTCTTTTTAGTTGTTCAGTTAACTTGTGTCTTTATAATTTAGATTAATGTTATTTTCACTTTTAAATGTTGCACATTGTATTTGAGTAATTTTTTTTTTAGATTGAGCTTGCTGCTGCCTCAGAAAAGTGAATGAGATTTATTCACTCAATAAAACTATCTTAATCAGTTAGAAATCTCACTGGTTATAAAAATAAGACGTGCCATTATAGAAGAATATGGTAACCATGAAGAATAAACAATTATAACCCTAATGTCTAAAAATATTTATTATTAACATTTCTTTCCTAGGTTTTATCTGTGTATATGTATCTTTTCCCCATCACTACAGTTTATTTTCAAAAACTGCCATATCATTTTCCTATGATTAAACAATGGCAGAACTATTCTAATTTATATCTCATAAATTAACTATAATGTATTAGTCTGTGCTTTTATTACTATACTGAAATGCCTGACACAGACTAATTGTATTAAGCAAAAGGGTTTGTTTAGCTCACAGCTTTGGTAGCTGAAAGTCCAGACATCACGGCACAGGCTCTGTTGAGGGCCCCCTTGGCTACATCACCTCATATGGATAGCAGTGGTTGGAATGTGTGTGAGCAAGAGATCACATTGCCAGACAAGATGCCAGAGTGAGACTGCAGTCTGAAGAGAACTACTTTAATCCCTTTCAAGGCACACTCACAATTGACTGAAGCACTTTCCACCAGGCCTTATCTTTGAAGGTCCCACCTGCACCACCCTGGGGACCAAGCTCTTAACACTTAAGCCTTTGGGGACAGACCATATCCAAACCATTGCAGATAATTTAAAAAAATAAAACAAAAAAACTAAAATATAATAACAGCAGCAGTATTCCAAACAAAACCTACAGTCATGCTTCATCAGTTCGGTCAGTCCTATGTAATTCTTGTTCTACTTGATCATTGGTTAGCAGTCTCATGAATCCATCTTCCTGACTAGAGTTCTAGAAATCCTGACTCAGGCTACTGATATTTTCTGAGAGTTGTTTAAACATGCCCTCGAAGGCCTGTATCCAAAAGTATCTGGCACAGTCCTTTTCCATGGGCCTGAGACAGCCCTTCTGTGGAAGATTGGCAGTCTGGCCTGCAGCTGATTACAGGTGCTATTAGGATAAGTGGTGGAGTGACAGAAAACTTAAATTAGCTTAAAACTTATTTTTGAAAAATTTCAAAAGTGAAAGATTCAGTGAGGATTCTTTACAAGAAATAATAAGACAATTGATAAGCATATTTGATGGTTCCTCTGATATGCAAAATAAAAATCAGTCCAAAAACTTTTTGGACAAAATGTTTACAAACTTAAACACAACTCAATTTTGAAAGAAGGGTATTACATCTAATTTATAAAAGTGGAAGCATCTTATATCAAGAAAAAAAATTCAGGTGTAACATAACATAGTGCTGGTGTACCAAGCATATACTAAGAACATACTAAGAACATATCAGAAATATGACGTAAATAGATTCTGTAAGACTGGAATATACTATAAACATCTGTATATGAATAAAAATTCATAGGTCAGTGTTGTGAATCTTCATTTGAAAACCGGTGGCCTAGAAGATGTTAGATTCAAATTAAAGAAGTTGAAATCATTATTGATAATAGTATGCACTTGTTTAACATAAGCAAAGTAGCATTAGGACACAGTTGTTTGGAAACATGTCATGGCCAAGGAGAGAAATGACAATTCTCTGGGAACTCATGTAGCAAACAATGTCTCAAATATTTATAGTGTTTTTCCCATACAAATTTAACTTACAGAAGGCTAAGTATCTTTTTCTGATTTGATGTTCATCAGTAGTAACATCAAATAATCCCAATTATTTCTAACACTTCTTTTCTCACAAAGTGAAAGAGCATATCTCTTGAGACCTTTCAGAGGACTATGGGTAAATCTCAAAAACAGTTCTAGGGGCAAAAATATCATTTATAATTTGACTTGGGGAAGAAAAAATGTCAAAAGTTATCAGGAGGTTTGAGTGCTTTATGATGGGATCATGGGTTGTCAAACAATAATTGACTGTATACTTGAGAGTAAAACTTAAAAGTAAATAGAGGCAAATAACATGATTGTAAAACAACTTTCTTAGGTGAGATACTTGTTTTTTTAAATAATCAAGGGTATAAGCATATACCATAGAATGGTATATTTTATGTTATCCTGATAAAACAGAATCTTTGCTATCTAGACACATAGCACAAAAAATAAAGAATAACATTTATAACTTTATGGTAAGAGCAGGTCAGTAATCTAAAAAAACCTCTGACATTGCAACAGAGAAAACCAAATTTCATTTTGTGTCAGTATCATATTTGATACTGGAGATCTTTTTGAAAATCTTATTTTTAAAAATCCAGCATTCGAGAGATACAAATGAAAACAATGCTGAGATTCCACCTCACCCAAGAAAGAATGGCTGCTATCATGAAATCAACCAAAAACAAATGCTGGTGGGGCTGTGAGCAAAAAGGAATCCTGCTCCACTGTTGGTGGGAGTGTAGACTGGTGCCACCACTGTGGAAATCAGTATGGAGATACCTCAAAGAAATAAGATTGGAAGACCCATTTGACCCAGCCCAATTGCCCATCAACTGGAGACTGGATAAAGAAAATGTGGGTTTAAAAAAATAAAATGGAGTACTACTCAGCCATAAAAAGTGAGAAATTAAGAGACATTTATAGCTAAATGGATGCACATTGAGGTGATACTCTTAAGTGAAACAAATAGGACACACACGTGTAAATACTGAATAGTTTCTCTGATGTGAGAAACAAACTGTAAATAAGGACTAAAAGGTATAATGTGAAATAGGAAGAAAGGGGGCAAAGGGGAAGGAGAAGTGGGAGGGGTAGGGGAAAGGAAAGAAGAGAATGGAATTAATATGAGGAAATGGAAACAAAGTCTTTGTAAATGGGGAAGGTGGAGGGGTTGGTTGAAGGGAGGGCAGGGGAATGGGGGAAAAATAAGAACCAAGAGAGATTATGTAGAAGTGCCAATTTCTAATGATGAATGTCATATTGTATACCTAAAATGTACCAATAAAATTAATAAAACAAAGCCATCATTGACCATGAGGAATAAAATTCTCTTTTCATGAACCTTCTATAACTTTCTGTATCCAGAATGAATACATTCATTAACAGACTCATATATAGCCTTTTTGTAAGCACAAAAAATAAGAAATATATAGACAAATTATATTTAATAATTACTACATCTTAGCGGTAGAGCTATCTAGTGAACATTAACTCAATTTAATAGTAATTAAAAAGTTATATAAACCCTTTATAAATGACATAATTATTATTGAAAGTTTGTCAAAATAATTATTTAATTTGATTAAATGCAAATTTACATTTTTTGTAATCCTAAGCATTAAGTAGAAGTAATGCTAGCTTGTTCATTAGTAAATCTATATGTATGTATTTAGCAAGAACATATATAAGTAGGATAAAAATCTATTCATATACTTAACAGAGATAAGTTAGAGAAAAACAGCTGTTTTTATTAAAACAAGATTATAAACTATAGTCTTATTTGCAAAGACTTACCTAAACTGTATGAATGTGCATGCTTATACTGTTTCTAACTTAGTTTCTAGAAGATACTTCTTTTTCTCCCTCAATGAATTAAAGGTTCATTTTCCTTAATTTCTGGAGATTTTAGAAATACTCAGCTTGTAGAAGCATTTATTTATCTGTAAGCCAGTCAGGATAGAGCCCCTTTAAGAGATTTTATAATACCATTGGATATCACTTTCTGGAGATAGGAAAATACAGAATGAGAGAGAAATGTCTTTCTAAGTTATAGATATACAAACATTTTAGATACCAAAATTTACATACTCAATTAAAAAATTTTAGCCATGGATCAAGCATAAAAGAAAAATAAAATTCAGCCAGGTGTGATGGCACAGATTGCTTGGGTTGATATTTATTTTGGCCTCTGCTTCTTCACTTCTAGCTGTCTTATGCTTGAAATTGAGATATTGAAGAGTAACATTTCATAGCTCTAAGGTATCATTGATTGTTAGATGCATCACAAGTATATATATCATTAAGGAAAAAGCAACTGCAATTAAACTGGTACAGAGCCTTTTTAAAATATTGGTTGTAGGATGTAGTTTAATATCAGATGTTGTGAAGTAGAAAAAAATGTTTTAAAGATCAGTTAATTATGGCCTTGACATTTACTTTTAACTAAACTTTGGATGTCATCTGTATAATAGGGCAAAGCTAATGGCTTCCTGGTAAATTCTGGTAAATTCACAAAGTGTAGAAAGAAAGTGGGATGGAAGAAGAAGGTAGGATGTGGTGATTTTTATTGTGTAATTTTTGGCATAGATGTGGTCTGCAGTAGAAACTTCTGTTGTGTAGCAACTGTGTACTGATTCCTACTGCATGTTTTCTTGTATTTCCAGGAAGTTGTGATCTTAACAAGTCTTTTGTTGTATTTTTAAAGATGTTTCTATTTCTTTTGGTATTATAAACAACAATACTAGAGGCATTGTTTTTAATTCAGTGTTTGTATATTCATGCTACTTTATTAGAATAAAATCCTGAAAGTGTAATTGCTGTTTCATTTTGTGTGTATGTGTGTGTATTTTAGTTATACTGCACTGTTTCATTCTTTTAAGTACAGAATTGTATATATTGAATTTATATATCATAAAGGTGTGTTCTTTAAGATCTTTATATTGCTAAATTCTCATTAGAATATTTATGGCAGTTTTTGCCAAGAATATGTGTGTTTATTTTGCTATTATAAGTCTATTCCTGCTTGATAGGTTAAAAATCTATTTTAAATAATTGGCATTTAAAAATTATCCGTGAGGTTGAATACTGTCTTATGTTAATCAGCTATTTACATTTTTTTTTATCATTTTAATAATTTGTTCATATATCTTTCTTATTCTGACGGACGTACTTGAGGGTAGTGACGGTCATCTTGGGCATTCTCTTTGTTTCCCAAGTGTCTAGTACTGTGTTCATCACATGAAATACCCAGGATGTATTTGGCAAAAGAATGAATAAGCTTGTTTGTGAGCGTATTGGAACTTCATAAAATTGTATCCTTACAATATTTTTTGTTTGTTATGACCTGTTATAAAAGTATTTCTTACAATAGTAGGGTAGTGAATAGTCTTAAGTAGTATTTTATTAGAAATTATTCCTATTTTAGGCTCTTTCTTTGGTTGAAGCAACATTTATTTCTTGTCCTCTTCTACCCTTAGATAAGCTTAGAAAATTCACTTTAAATGAAAGCAGTTTTGACGCATTGAATTTCTTTTTTTCTCTCTAGTCCTTAGTCCATCTAAGTGAATTGTACAGTTACCTACCGTTTATTTTAAGTAGAGCAGATAGGCTTGATAGTACTCTTAAGTCTAGGTTTAGATCAGGTTACCAATCACTTTGCTGTATTTACTGTCATTAAGCCTTGTTAAATATTCAGATAATAACCTTGAACAGTTTAAGAATTTATTTTGCTATATTTAGGTGTCTGGTAGCATTTTATGTAGTTTTTGAATTCATAGCTGAAAAAAAAAATTTTGACCTGGGGATCAAACTCAGGACCATGCGCTTCTGAGGCAGGCCTGGGCACCGCTGAGCTAAATCCCCAGCCCCCACAACTGAAAATTTTGTGTTAAAGTCTGTGAGATTGTTTTATAGCTTTGATTGTGAGAGAGTTTTTTGGTTTTGTTTTGTTTTTGTGCCATTTATTCCTCAGGGTATGCGAAGTGTATGATCCTCAGGGTGCTGTAAGACAGTCAGCCAGAACAAGAGATCTGGTGGTGTGTGGTGTTCTAGAAGTGATTGTAGGGAGAGTGGATGGATGGAAAGAGAAGAGCAAAAAGAAGTGTGAGGAGTTAGGGGCTACAGAAGAGACAGAAAGGGTAGGTAGAGAAAGAGGTGCTGCCTCACACAAAGCAGCGGTCTCTGTTACTGACAGGCTAATGCCAGAAAGACTTGGGAAGAATTTCAAAGTAAAATGCATTTAAGGAAAGTTTCTCTGGAAGAATAAGCCATTAAAGGATTGACTCCTTTAATGGGTTCCCAGATAGGCACCAATGTTGTCAGCCTGCAGTAGAGCTATAAAATGACACTAGTGGTACATTTTAGGTATACAGTATAATGACATTCATCATTGGAGATTTGTACCTTTACTATCTTGATTCTTACTTTTTCCTCATTCCCCTGCCCTCCCTTCAACCCCTCCACCCATGCCCATTTACAAAGACTTTGATTCCATTTTTTCATTTTTCATTAATTCCATTCCCTGACACAAGTGGTTTTTTTCTGGAAAGTTATTTTCCGCAAAGTTATTTTCCGCGGGTAAATTGTGCGTTGCTTTTTTGGGGAAAAAATGGTGGCAGATTTTATATTTTAAAAAATATAAAAATAATGGCTTTGCTTGGCAAGGTAAAATGATGGCAGCTTTGTATCAGTTGGCTTTGAACCCTTCATCACACACTTACTTTGGATATCATGTTGTGATAGTTGGCTGTTCTGTCAGTCTGATTAAGAATTGTCTAATTGAAAAAAAAAGAAAATCTGCATTAAAAAAAAAAGTTGGATTAATTCTGGGTGTGGCTGAATATATTTACTGAAGGCAGAAGACCCACCCTGGTTCTAAGTGGCACCAACTGAAAGGCTTGCACCCAGAATGGGGTAAAAAGGGAAAGGCAGAAGGAAGGCTCACTGCTATTTATTCAGAGGAGCTCTAGTCTTTGCCTTCGCCTTGGACACCTGTATCCTGGCTCCCAGCACAGGCCCTTTAGCCTTCCATTGCAGACCCTTTGGCCTCCTATTATTGCCCGCATGGGGCACTACAGTGAACTCCAGACCTTCGACCCTTGACTGGATGGATCCTTTGAATTTCCAACATGCAGACAACCCTTTTGTACTCTTCCACACCTGATTCTGCAAGTGGCCATTGTAAGCCTACCTTGGAAATCCTTACCTATTTATATATCTTATATTAAAACTGTTTTTGTAGTGAACACTGACTAATTTATGTGTTTTGAACAAAAACACATAATTTAAAAGCTGTGTTACTACACATTTAAGGAAGTAGGATGTTAAAAGTAAATTGGAGAAAAAATACTTTGGAAATGCTAGAAAATTTTTTTTTTTTGGTACCTGGTATCAAACTCAGGAGCTTGCATTTGCGAGGCAGGCGACAGATCCACTGAGCTAAATCCCTGGTCCTGCTAGAAACATTTTTGATGAGACTTCAACCCTGAACTGAAAAGAAAAAGGAATATTGAGGAACAGTTAACTAGAAAGGGAGTGTAATTAGCTTGACCTTGTGAAGGAAATTTAAAACCTGAAACTTAACTGTACTAATTTACCCATGAAGTTGCTCTTCCCTTCACATGTTTCCCTTGCAGGCTCACTTGATGGTAAGTGCTCTTTCTCCAGCAGTGTGTGCTCTGTATCTGGCAGTGCTGGTGTTAGGTTGGAGGCTCCAGTGGTAAACTGAGTGGCATCTGTTCAGTAACCGGGCCCAGGGAGCTGATTTGGAGATCTCCCTACCTCAAATTTAGCAAGAATTAAGGAGGCCATGAATGCCACTAAGAGGCCACATTTCTGAAGAAGTCTTGACTTGAGTCTGTACACAGATTTGCCTGTCAACAGTAGCCAAATTTGAGACATTCTTAAGCTTGAGGTCCAGACTAACTAGTTCTGCTGAACCTCTTTGCCTCTTAGATTTAATCTCCATCCACACTGAACTCTTCCCAGTTCCTAAACATTCTTGATGGTGCCTTCGCATAAGTTGGGTCCTGTACACCAGTTGACCTTTTCTTTCTTCTCTATTGATGTCCTTGCATTTGGCTTATCTCTTGTGAATATTCCTATACTCCCCCCAGCCAGCCAGTCTTTTTATTAGGTAAATAAAGTATAACATAAAGCATGCCCTGCTTTCACAGGATTTATAATCTAGTTGTGAAGAGGTAGTAGAAACTTTATAATACATGGTTTAATGCAGCAATGGTAAGAAATTTATATCCGTCATCTACATATGTGCCATCATCTAAGTAGTGTGTCATTATTTTAGGTAAATTATTTATGGTGAACTTATAAAATAGATGTGCATTTCCAAACTGGGAATGTGAGGCCTCAAGAGATGTTTTAGTATAGAATACTTGAAGCCAGGTCTCTAATCCATATTTGTTATAATTCAGAGTCTGTGGTTTTTTATTTTATATATTATCTATTTAGACATAAAAGACATGATAAAAGTTTTAAATAACAGTTTATTAGAGCAAATAAAGGAGATCATAAGAATGATTAATTGCCAAGTAGATTATATAGCAGTAGGAAAGAGATCCTTTAGGTTGAAGTGCGCGTACCTGAATGTAGTATGAACATTTATTATGTTAGTAAAACATTAAAACATTTAAATTGTTAACAGTTCTTACTATTCTAGACTGCGGTGAATGTCTTGGTATGCAAATTTATTGGCTGGTATTTTAATATCTATTAAAAATTTCCCTCGGGGAAGTGTGTGAATGCATAGGTGACACAAAGTATATACCTTACTATATTCTTCTTAGCTGTGAGTATTACTGAAAAGTGTTTGCAAATATAAAGTAGGCCATAGAGAGGGATCTTGTTTTTACTTCAGGTGTCTGATTACTAGCATAAGTGAAAACAAGTATTCATGTCTTATTGCTATTTCAGTTTATTTTGTGAATTGTCTCTTTGTGTTGTTTGCCATCTTCTTGTTTTCTTGGCAGTTTTAATGAGCCTTTTATAAATTAAGGACAATATCTTTAACCGTTTTAACTTTTAATATGGCTTAGGTTTTTTTTCAAATTTTTTCCATTTCTTTAAAGCTAGAACTTCCAATGCATGAAATTAAGAGAAATACCTTTATACTTTTCTTGAAACATACTATATGATGTAAGCTATGAAAAGCTTATGATGTGCATTGTGTATATTTCGTACATCACTGTATAGCTCGTTCTACTAGTGGGCATAATAGGCACTGAATATGTATCTGTTGGTGGGATGAGTAAGAGTTGAATTTTTGACACATCTTTCCTAATAGCCTTCCTGGTTCTTGGCACCTCTTCCTTTTACATTCTGTACATGCTCTCATTTTCTGAGAATGAATGAATAAGAGACAAAGGAGTGCCCTTCTCTTTAGGTTTTTTTGTGCAAGATTTCTACTTTTTATACCCCTGAGTTATTCATCTAAGAGCATTCTTCCTGGAAGTGATATTTGAATCAGTTAATGTAGAATTTGCCTTGAGATCCTTGTTTTCCTTTGTTGTAATATAAGTAGAATTGTCTTCCTTTTAAATTGAGATAATTTGCTAGTGCTTTTTCAGATTATTTTTTCAGAATTTAATGAATGATTAAAATGAGTTAATTTGGCTACGCAGAGATCTGTGCCATATATTTTGCTATATTGTTATTCCACTTTTTCTAGAAATAACAGATGAATATTAGAATGCTGAAAATATATTAATCTAAAAGTATGTATATTTGAATTGTACTATCAAAAGCATTGCATCTCTAGGACATTACTGCTGTAAATTGGAATTGGAATTTCATGGAGAGTAAAAAGAACTATAGGAGTAGAAATCTCGCCCCCCGCCCTTTTTTAAAGAAAACTTTATTATAATATTTATATAACATATAATTCACATATTTAAAGTATTCAAATCTGTGGTGTTAGTATATGCACAGATATCTGTGGCCATCACTGTGGTCACTCTTAGAATTTTTAATCAGCTCAAAAAGAAATCCTGTACCTTTTAGCAGTTGCCCAGTCCTTCCCAGGCCCCATCCTTCCTACTCCTAAATAACCACTAATCTACTTCTGTCTCTGTGTATTTGCCTGTTCTGCACATTTCATATAAATGAGATTATGTGATAGGTGGTTTTTTTATGACTTTCTTTCACTTAGCAAGATATTTTCAAGTTTCATGTTGTAGCATGTGCCATTTTTTAATATGGCTGAATAATGTTTCATTTAATGGGTATAATAATTTAATGAGTGTGTTTTGTTTATCTGTTTAGCAGTAGATAGAGATTGGGCTGTTGCTGCTATAAATATCCATGTACAAGTTTTTGTGTGGATGTTTTGTTTTCGTTTTTCTGGGATACATACAGTACCTGGGAGTGGAATGGTGATCCTGTGTTGCAAAGTGGGTGCCCCATTTGACATTCTCAACAGTATCACGAGAATTTCTCATATCTTTGTCAGCACTTGTTATTATCTGACTTTTCCACCAGCTTGCTCTAAACTCATCCATCAGTAGGTATAGAATCCTCATCACGGTTTTGATTTGCATTTCCTTAATGGTGATAATCATCTTTTCAGGTGCTTGTTGTTCATTTTTATATCATTATTGAAAGATCTTTTCTTGCATTTTTTTTCTGAGTTGTAGGAGTTATTTGCATATTTTTTATATAGGTTTCTTATGATTTATAAATATTTTCCACCACTATATTGGCAATCCTTTTCATTTTTTTGATTGTGTCCAGTGGCTCGAAGGCCATGATCACACAAACTTTTTGGTAATGCACAGAAGTTTTTAATTTTGATGATGTATAGTTTATTTTTTGTTGTTGCTTATGCTATTGTGAGATTTTATTATAAGGAAGAATTCATTGCTAGATTTAGATTCTATAGACTTACTCTTCTTTCCTCCTAAAAGTTTTAGTTCTTATTTTTAGATCTTTGGTTCATTTTGAGTTAGTTTTGTATTTGGTATGAGCTGCAAGGCCAAATGCATTCTTAAGTGGCTGGTTGTCCTAGCACTATTTGCTGGAAAGACTGCTCTTTCCATTGAATAATTGTGGCATCTCAGTTGAAAACCAGTTGGGTGTAGACATACAGGGTTATAACTGAACTCAGTTCTATTCATTAGTCTGTTTATCTGTCCTAATGCTACTACCAGTGTCTTGAATCCTGTTGCTTTGTAATAAGTTTTGAAATTAGAAAGATGAGCCCTTCTGCTTTATTCTTTTCCAAGATTGTTTTGATTGCCTTTAACTGTTAACCCCTTGTATCCCTGTGCCTTAGCATATAGTACTTTAGAATAGTGCTTTAGCATCTAGTAGCTTTTAGTAAATATTGCACTGCATAATTTAAAGTAACCAACTCATCTGCAGTTTGAGCAATAAGTTGATGTCTCTAAATAGACTTTTCCAACAGTATCTTAATATTTTTTCAACAGCTGATAACATATCTTAGTCGTCTGATACTAATAAAAGTTTCTAGTAATGATACGTATCATGGGAGTATATTGGTTTATTAAAGGTGGTGTGCAGCTGGGTGTAGTGGAGCAGGCCTGTTGTGCTAGTATTTTGGGTGGCTGAGGCAGAAAGATTTCAAGTTTGAGCCCCGCCTGGGCAAATTAGTGATTTAGAGACACCCCATCTCAAAATAAAAAATAAAAAAGGGATCATGATGTAGCTTACTTTTCAAAGGCCCTGGGTTCAATCCCCAGTACTACAGACCATTAGGAGGTCCTGTATGCATTTAACAAAGAATAATAGATAAGAAAAAGGATGACACAGGGCACAGTGATGAACCAATTCACTATTAGGTACGAAGAAATATACAGAATCAGTATAATTTAAATTCTTTTAGACAAGGAACAAATTTATATAGTTAAGTATAAATTTTCAGAGAGTCGGGAAAAATTTAATGCCCTGCCTGTGTGTTACTAATGATCCCCCCCCCCAGTAGTAGAGATTAGAATGATACAACAATCTACAAATTTTCTGATAAGCACATGAGAAACTGCTAGAAGTTTTATTTGTTTGGTCTTCTGGTAACACTTTGAGGTGAGGAATATTTAATTTTTGATATATTTGGATATTTTAAATTGTATCAGCTTTGTTAAATTCTGTTTTATTTAGACATTTCATATTTTTCCTTAACAATTGGATCCGCAAAGAATCTTTGTGATCTTATCATATAAGTTATGGAAACTGCATCCCAAAGAAGTCTAATTGGTGCAGAACAAATGGGCTGAATTTGACTCTCTGAGTATCTTAACTTCCAAAACTAGGTGATTTTTGCCTTTTTATATTAATTGATTTTTTTGAATAAAAATTATCTTTAGTTTCCCAAAAGAATTGCAGTGTAATTCTGTTAACAATTAACTATGTTTTGGAATTAGTCATTTTGAGGGTCAAGTATTGCTTTTCCTATATTATATGTATAATGAAGTAGTGTATCATTTAATTGTAACACCAAAAAAGTCCACCAAACAATTTTTAATATTATATATATGTGTGTGTATATATTGCTTTTTAGTGATATACAACACACAATTCCCAACTGTGTACAGACATTGGACAAGCCACACATGATTGTAATCCTTGAGTCAAAGGAAATAAATAAGGTGAGCTTTATGAGTACCCTGATTTCCCCTCGGAAACCTGTTCCAAACTGAGGTCCAGGATAGGAACTCCAAGCTAGGCAGTTTTATTACTGGATGGATATGGCATTTGGGAGCCTGAGGCAGTTGGAAGTTGTGGGCGGAGTTCTGGAGAGGAAGGAGCGTTGTAGAAAATGAACTCCAGAAATCTCCATAAGGCTCCCTTGAGTCTTGGATAGTGATATAGTGGAATTATAACTCCCTACGATTAGGCAAAGAGCTACTGGGGAGTTGGTGAGCTGAAATGTTCTCAGAGCTCACAAAAGGCTCTGATTCCCAGTTGAGTACCATTGATTGAGTCCCAGCTGGTCAAAGTAGATAGTCTTTGTTGTTCGCAGTTGAGAACATTCAGTAAAGATTTGTAGAAAGTTCACAGCTTAGCAAGGAGGCTAAACTACTATTAAGAGAAAGGCTCCTCTAGAAGTAACCTTAACCAGGCTTGAAAACAAGTCTTGAAAAGATTAGAAGAATTAGAAATAATTTAACAGCATACAAAAAAGCTTTATATATAATATGTACTCTTTAAAAGAGAACAGCAAAGTCCAGATAGCATTCATAATGTCCAATACCCAATCAAAAATTGGTATTCCAGTAAACAGGAAAATATGACCTATAACCTAGAGAATAATCAGTTAATAGTGATAATCCCGGAAATGTAAAATATAAGCAAGGTAGCAGAAGCTATAAAAATAATTATAATCATCTTTAGTATCTAAAGGAAAATAGGAATCTTAGAGAAAAATAAAAGATACACAAAAGATCCAAATAGAACTTTTTAAGATGAAAAATATAATATCTGAAATGAGAAGTACACTGGATGGGATTATCAACACAGCAAACACTGCAGAAAAATAAATTAGTGAACTTACAGACATAGCATGGAAATTGCAAAGTGTAGAACAGCACGAACAAACACTGGAGAAGTCGAACAGAACATTAGTGACCCTGTGGGATAGGACTAAGCAGTCAGCATGTGATACTGAGTTCTAGAAATAGGAAAGAAAGGGGAGAATTGAAAAAAAAATTTAAGAAATAATGACTGTATTTAAAATTTGAATAATAATGTAAATCATAGATTCACAAAGCTTAATGAATCCCAAGCAGGATGAACTGAACAAAGCCAGCACTGCAAAATCACTGTTTAAATCCCTTGTTCTTAGTTCCCACCCATGTTATTAGTTTTGTAAATAATATTATTCTAATGTTTTTCTTCTGCTTTCACACATGTAGAATTGTTTTATAGAAACACTGTCCCTTTCAACCAAAAAGTCTTTTCCTTTGAAATGGCCTTACCTTTGTTATATTTACTATTAGTTTTGATTATGAACCATTTCAGGATTTTTCTAATTCTTAAATTAACTATTCTTTTTTTGGGGGGGTTTACCGGGGATTGAACTCAAGACCTTGCACTTGCAAGGCAGGCGGCGGAACCACTGAGCTAAATCCCCGGCCCCCTAGTTAACTATTCTTTATAAATGTTTATTTTTAAGTTTATATTCTTCGGTTCTTTAATTTTTAATTTTTGTTAGTACATGTTTGCAGTACATGATGACATTCATCATGGGAGTTAGTACATGTAATAACACATCTTAATTCTTTTTACTTCCCCTTCTTGTCTCCTCCCTGCCCCTTTTCTCCTTCTTCCTTCATCTTTTGATTATTTAATTAGCCAACTTTATAGGGTATATTAAGGGCAGCGTGATTCTAAATATAAAGATAAGAGAGTTATAAAACATTGAAAATTATCTTGTTCAGTGATCTTCCTAACATCTATGTAATTTTAAATGCTTTTGTGGAAAGCCTACGCATGAGGGTGAGTAAAGGTGTCTCCTTTCTTGGCTTATGTGACAGTAACCTTGTAGCTCAAGCACTGATTTTGAATTATTTGTGCATCTGACATATTTATCCTTGGAGTGCCTAATACATGTCAGGATGAGATAGATATTTTGAGAAGAGAACTTTGCTAAGTGTGTGGTAAGTATTGTCTAGGTCAGTGCTTCTTAACCTTTTCTGGGTCCCAGACTGCGTTTGAGAATTTGAGGAAGATTATGGACTTGACTCAGAAAAATAGACACATGCACATAAATAAAATTAAATAAAATTTAAAAAAAATTAAAAAATAAAATACATTCAGTTTCAGAGAATTCATAGTTTCCCTAATTGAGATATAAAGTAGTACAATTTTGATATCTTACCTATTTTTTATATTGATGTATTTTGTACATCTTAATTATGTCCTGGTGACATTTCTTTTCTATTTATGGTATTTATGTTTGGAATACAGAGGGCCTCTAGGTCCCACATTTCCAGAAAGTTTTATTTTGTCCTTAACTCCTCAGCCACAGTTAGCAATTATGTCCTTCTTAGTGAGGAAAACCATACAATTAAAAATAGGAGCTTCTTTTCTTCTAAAATCTCTTGACCCATTTAAAATTTTCCCAATTTACATGTTTTTTTGTTGTTGTTGTTACTGGGGATCGAACTCGGGTCCTTGCGCTTGTGCAGCAGGTGGCAAAACCACTGAGCTAAATCCCCGGCCCCACATAGTTTTTAATTAGTAGGAAAGTTACAGTTTTCATGAGATAAACTTTATGTGTGTATCTTTATGTGTTTCATGTTGGGTAATGTTTTACCTCCTAGTTGTTAACTTGCCAGTTTTGAAGATTTTGTAGTTCCTGAAGGCATTGTTCCTCTCAAGTTGATGATTTTTTTCCCTTCTGTTGGCTACCAACAAATGAATTGGTCCTGCTTTTGGAATAGTGTAGGCAGAATAGCTGTTTAGGCTGACTTTAAGATTAAGTATAGTCATGCATTGGATCAGACCTTATGGTCAGTGATTGACTGCATATGGGGCGGTGGTCCCATGAGATTATAAAAGAGCTGAAATATTCCTGTTGCTAAGTGACATAACTGGTTCATGACTGTGTTTGTGAGGATGCTGGAAACACTGTGCTGCTAGTCCTATAAAAGCATTGGAATACAGTCATGTACAGTACATAATACTTGATGTCAACAACTATGTGACTGGGTTATTTATGGTACTATATTTTTTGTTATTTTAGATTATACTCCTGCTTATTAGAAAAAGTATAGTATAGAGCAGCATACTATGTTATGCTGAACGCAGCCTCATGCATCTACTGTGTACGGAATCTCTTGATTGCATCAAGAGGCCACATCCAATGAGTGACCTATATCCCCTAGGTTTGCTTAAGAACACTCTATGATGTTCGTACAACAAACTTGCCTAATGATGTATTTCTAAGAGCACATCCCTTCTAGCATTAAGTGATACATGGTTGTGGTTAAGAAACCTCATGTGGGGAAAAATCAGAGCAATTAGAAGACTGTGTGTAGCTGTCTACTAAAATGATGGGCCTCATGGCCTGCCTCGCAAGCGCAAGGTCCTGAGTTTGATCCCTGGTACCAAAGAAGAAATAAAGTGATAGGGCAAATCCTTTGAAAAGGAAAATAGATTCATACATGTCCTTCTCCTTAATGCCTTCCAGAGGTCACATGTTTCTACTAGGATGAAAGGCCCAACATGTCTGCCTGCTGTTGCTGCTTCAGGTGCCCTGGATTTCTCTGCCTATCCTGCTCCACGGAGTTTTGTTTTGTTTTTGTATGGTACTAGAGATTGAACCTAGAGCCTTGCATATACTAGGCACATACTCTGCGTGTGTGTGTGTTTGTGTGTGTGTGTGTGTGTGTGTGTGAGAGAGAGAGAGAGAGAGAGAGAAAGGAAGAGGAATTAATTGTGCTCAGAGAGAGAGAGTTTGATTATATGTTGAGTATTGAGTTTTCTCCATATGTGAAAGCTCCAAGAGGAGGGCAGGAATGGTGATGCTCTTGTTCAGTAGTGTATTTTTTCCTCAAAACCCAGCACCCTTGTCTAGTAGGGCCAGTGTTGAATGAAGGAGTGTATTAAAGGGTATTGCCTTCAAGGGGCTAATCACATAAAGTGACACACATGCGCACACAGTGTGGTATGAAACAGTAAATATGTATATTCAAACATAAATAATTAGAATAAAACCCAAGAAACAAAAATCAATAAAAGAAAATAGCATACATTAAAAAAAACTTAACATCTCTTAAAAAAATCCTTTTCTCAGTAGGAAAAAAAGTTATTTCAAAATTTAAAAGACCCGTTTTTCTGTCCCTCTTGAGGGTAGTGTTATGCTTCTTAGGTGTCAGCATACACCAGCTTACATGAAATAAGCCGAGACACCGGCCTCATGATGAGTGCTCTATTAAATGTGCCCTAATTTGGCATTCTCATAAGGCAGGGTATACTTCTTGGTAGGTAAGGTAAGTAGCTATCTGAAGGAGAGATGGTTAGTTTAGACCTTCTGTCTGGCAGAAATCAGTAACCCAGGGAAAATGCCCATTCTTTTTTCTTAATTTGAATAAAAGCCAGACTAGATCTCCTAGGCCTGAATTTAGATTCAACGTTGTATCCAGGCCAATACCTTCATTTATAGGTGAGCAAATTTTGACTTAAGAGTGGTTAGAGATGTGAGTGCTAGAACTGACCAGAGGAGAAGCTCCCTGAACTACCAGTCCATCTTCTTTTCAGTCCCTCACACTATTTCTCTAGCTAGTGGAGACCTCTTCCACAGGTTGTGCTGCACTGTGTCTGCCACTGAGAGGGCGGAACTGTTGTCCTGTCCTAGGATGTGTGGTGGTGAGGTGATGATGGGAGAGGCTTTGACTTTGGAGTTAGAGCAGGACTGTAGTTCTGGCATACACACTTTCATGCTGAGCGCTAGCTAAGTTACCTCAGTAGCCCTTTCCCTACCCAGTGACCCATGAATTGTGCCAGCTCCTGCAGGGTCCTTGGATCTCATTCGGCAACATGAACAGAGTGCTAGGGTACCTAGTAGTTAACAGACCTTTGATGATGAGTGCCTTGCATCATCAGCAAGAGTAATCTTTTGTCTGGGGATTTAGCTCAGTGGTTCCACTGCCTGCCTCGAAAGCGCAAGGTCCTGAGTTCAGTCCCTGGAATGGAAAAAAAAAAAAAAATCTTCTGGGCTAGTCCTTCCCTAAATGGCTCCATCAATTTCTAGTAAAGATTGAGCTTATTTATATATGCTGTATACCATAGTGCCTGGCAGATGGTCAGTACTCACTGATACTAGCAATTAAACTGTTACAATAAAAATTATTTATTACCATGTAAAAATTATAAAGCTGGTTAAAAATATAAATTCAGTTTGTTTTTGTATTTGATGTTATTTCATTGGCTTTGACCATTGCTTTTTGACTCTTCATATTTTTCTCTCTCCCTGCTTTTATCAAAAAAGAATGGTGGAATTTAGCACAGTAGCTCTCAGCCTTCTACCATAAATGTACCACCTTTATAATTTAGACTGTCCTTTTAATACCTATTTTATTATTTACTTTTTTCTTTAAAAAAATTCCTTTTTAAGGAAATTATATTTATTTTAAAACAAAACATTATCATGATGGTAAGTTTGGAAAACCTAAATAATTTTTCCATAAATACCTAAAGATAAATGTCTTACTGCACATATGCCTCCTAAAGGCCTTTAAATATCATATTCTGAAGAGCTAGCTGCGCACATGGCTTTCCATCAGGCTGACCCAGAGCCATGAGTCAGCAGTTTGAGGTTAGCTTCTTCACCCAGCTCATGGATGTGGAGGGGTTACTTGTCTATGAACATAAAGAGCAGAGCTGGTTTAGATGGGAACAAAATGCACTGTTTATGATAGCTGCTCAGACTGTTTATGGCACTGATCCGTGGATCAGATGCTCTTGTAATGTTTTAAAATAAATGTTTCTGAGCCCTTTGCTAGACATTTTGAATTTCTAGTCAAAGATTCTGAAATCTGTATTAACAAGAAAGTTGGGGAATCTTTTGGGAGTCATTGCTTTAAATGACATTTTCTTTCCTACCATTCAGAAATTTTTTTTATAATCATTAAGTATCAGTTGTATTTATGAAGAATTGGTTAAATTTATAATTATTTTCATGTTTTAATTTAGTCTTGGCTCTTTGTCTTTTTTACTTGTATAGTTATACCAAATTTATTCATGGAGCTGTTTCATGTAATGCCATTCAGTTGATTTAATTAAACTATATACATATTTATTAATACATTTTTGCAGTCCATAATAATTGTATTTGTCATAGGGAGTTGGCACTTGAACAAAACATATCTTAATTCTTTTTTTGTCCCCTGCCCCTCCCATCTCTTCCTGTTCCTTCCAACTTTTGGTCCCCTTCCCATTTGCAAAAGCTGTTTCCATTTTCTTTCTTCAATTCTTTTTTTTCCCATTCGTTTTTCCTCCCCCTTTCTCCCCTTTCCCCTCCCTCCATCTCTTGTTCCTCCTCCCATTTGAAAAAAAAAAAAATCTTCGTACTTGCTATTGTCTATCTTTTTGTTTTTTACGGGGTCTTTTTTGGTAGCAGGTATCGAACTTGGGTCCTTGTGCTTGCAGGGCAGGCAGCGTTATTGTCTATCTTTTGTTTTGCTCCTCATTTATATTTTTGGGGGGGTTCTCATATAAGAGAAACCATGTGATATTTTAATTTTTATTTTTTTGGTACTGGGGATTGATCTCAGGACCTTGAGCTTGCGAGGCAGGCGGCGGAACCACTGAGCTAAATCCCCGGCCTGAAACCATGTGATATTTAAGCTTGTGGGTCTGATTTATTTCTCTTAATATTATGGTCTCAAGGTGCATAGTTTATAATACCTCAATCTTGGAAACAGTCTATATGCCTGTCAACAGACGAATGAATAAAGAAAATGTGGTATTCATGCACAGTGGAGTACTACTCTGCCATAAAGATAAACTTCAGGCATTTATAGGTAAACTTTTAAACTTTTAATTTCAGAATAGTTTTAGATTTAGAGATAGTTGCAAAGATAGTACAGAGAATTGCTATTATGTCTTATGCCTAGTTTTCTCTAGTGTTAGTCTGACATTATTGTGTACATTTGTCAGAACTAATGATGCAGTATTGACATATTATTATTGCCTAAACAGGGTGCCTTATTCAGATGTCATCTGTTTTCCCCTAATACAGTTTCTTTAACTATTCCCAGATTGCATCCAGATGCCACATGAGTAATATCTTACTAAGTCTCTTTGCTTTTGCAATTTCTCAGACTTTCTTTGTTTTGGGTGACTTTGTTATTTGAAGCACTGGCCAACTATTTTGTAGAATATCCCTCAATTTGTGTTTGTCTGGTGTTTTTCTCACGATTTCACCGAGGTTATGGGTTTTTGGGAGGCAGACCACAGAGGCAATGTTCTTCTTATCATATGGAATCAAAAGCATGAGCTGCCAGCATGAGTCAGCACTGATGATGTTGGCCTTGATTACCTACCTACCTGTCTGATGTAGAGTTTGTCAAATATCTCCTCTATAAAATTATTCTTTTCCTCTTTCTTTACCTCTTGGAAGTAAGTCATTGAGAGGGCAGCTTAAAACTTAATGGCAGAGAGTGAAACTCCACCTCCTTGAGAGGGAAATATAAGTTATCTGGATTTTTTTTTCTGTACAAATTCATGGTATAAAACATTTTTCTACAAATAAGTTCAGTTTTGAGTAAGAAAATTTTTTAATCTTCTCATTTTTAAGGAGACTTGTTCAGAGATCACAGTTCATTCTTTGCTACCTTTAAAGTTTTAAGCATTTGTGGCTCTTTAAATTGGCTAATGTTTTGTATGCCAGTGGCACAATCCCCCTTTGTTTTTCCTCCCAGCTTTGACATAATGTTTGTTTTATCTTCTGCATTTCCCCACCATAACCCCATAGTTTTCTGTAGTTACACCTAAAACAACCTTTTAAATGAATTGTTGCTTTTCTGTTGCTTTCTTTTGAATATTTTTGGTTGGCATTTCATTGTAGAATAAATCTGCAGTGATATTGCGAGAGTGATGATGTTCACTTTTTGTATTTCAGGGACATACACCCACCTGAGCTCCCTGCCACACTGCCCCGGTATAAGCAAATACACCTAAGAAGAGTTTTTCAGGCAATTTTGATTTTCTTCTTGCTAGTTTGTACACATGACCTGGTATTTATTCTCAGTTTTAGATGAAAATATAGATAAATTCACAGTTTTTGGAGTTGTTAAATCAGGTAAAAAAATAAAGCACATCCCTGTTTTAAAGTAAGCAGTAGTTTGTAACAAAATTGCAAAAGTAATAATTATGTTTATCTTTTTATGCATAACATTTGTCTTTTGTTGTATAATGAGTATTGGAATGCCTGAAGCTTCTGTTTTCCTAGTCTTCTCAGAGAGTCTTCTGTTCAAAAAGTGAAGAATAATTAGTATTGAGTTTTTTAGAGCATTGTGTTAGGTTTATGTGGTTTTATAAGAGATCTGAAAGCCTCATCTGAAAATATTTTTATAAAGCTTTAATTTTTATTTATGATGATAAAGTTTATCTATATGAGATGATTTGTCTCTTCTGTATATTGTTTTTTACCTTCATGCATTCTGTTTAGTTCTTCTTAAAGACTGATAAAATCTGTTTATATAAACTGAGTGAAACACAGGATTTATACTAGAAGAAATAAATCAGGCAGTCCTAATCAACTCATCTGTCTTTCCAAGAACTGACCCTGTCTAGGTCATTTCTTTTATAAAACATAACCAGTTGATGCTCACACCATCATGAGTGATTTATGGCTACTTAATAGAATAGCCATGATTTTCTGTTCCTATCATCTGAACTCTATGCTTATCTAGATTTCCTGCTTTGTTCCTACATCTGTACTGTATAGGTTTATTCTACTGTTTAATTTGTAATCTCATAATTTAATAGACTTATACAAATCTGTGTAGCTTCTACATAAACTAATTTGAAATGCTTTGCAAAGTCTCAGTATAGGTGAGTTGTATGCCAAAAAATTGCCATCAATTTAGTGGTAGAAGAGAACTGTTAGTTGTAGGAAGAAAAATCATAAAAATGCAGAAAAATTGCCCCACATAATATTTAAATTCTTATTCTAGTTTAAAGAAATAGAAAATGGAAATTACAGACACTGCATTATACATTTGATATGCCACAAAGTTGGCTTGACACTTTCATCAACTACAAGACAGGGCTGCAGCTCTCATCAAAGTAGTGATCAATTAGTTAAAACTTTCATGGATTTAAATTAAGTAAAAACAGGGCCAGGGATTTAGCTCAGTGGCACTGCACCTGCCTTGCAAACGCAAGGTCCTGAGTTTGATCCCCAGTACCGAAAAAAAAAATTAAGTGAAAACAAAATGTTACATAAGGTTTGTATATGTGGTAGTTATTTATTACAATTTAATGAACCATACCAAAGCTTAATGGCTTTAAATAAAAACTATTTATCTCTTATGGTACTAAGTGATTTGTCTTCTTCTTGTGGTGTTGGCTTTGGAACTGGGACGACTGGAAGATCTAAAATAGCTTTGCTCTCAGGCTAGCAAGTTGGTGCTGGCTATTAGCTGGGAGCTCAACTAGAAAGATTTAGCTACCCTCTCCTTTCAGCCTCTCCACCTAGCTGGGTTGGGCTTTTTCCATTGT
The DNA here is from genome assembly GCF_000247695.1 of Heterocephalus glaber. Next base: position 2,268,146 of record NW_004624855.1, on the reverse strand, counting down.
GACTAGTTTCTCCCATGGTACAGAGTAGGCTTCATTAAGGTTTAGGCCCAGTATTGGCCCACTATCACTTTTGCTGAATTCCATTATTTAAAGCAGCCACTGTGTCATCACAAATTCAAGAGGAGATGGTAATACATAGATATGACAGTCAAGAGGCCAGGATCATCAAAGGCCACCAAAGTAACAGCCACCACAGTATATTTAAATTTTTATTGGTATATTTCACTTTTATTGCTTTTAATACCTGTATATACATTTTAATTAACTGGCCAACTGCATGTCCAGAGGGATTGGACCAGTAGACATTGTAATGAAAATGTTTGTAAGAAAACATGTAATTCTTGACTTAAAAAATTGTATTCTTACTAATAAATTGGGAGCATAGGAATTTCAGTCCATGTTAATCTGACTCCAAAACAATGATTGCTTATACCATACCCCATTGCTACCTTTTTGGTCAGTATAGTCTTTTGACATCTAGGGTTATAGTATCACTTATGCAATACTGTTGCCAGAAATTATCTTTAATTCTTGGAACCTTTAAAAAAATGCATTCTAAAAAATGAAATGTGATTGTATCTTTTTTTTTTTTTTTTTTTGGTGACTGTATCTTAATAGGATTTGGATGATGATTAAATCTAAAGTTTCAAAAATAAAATTATTTAACTCATGAATTTGTTCATCCATAGGTAGTTATTGCCACATAATCTGTCAGGGACTGTTTTGGGCACTGGAAGAAACTGTGGTTAAGAGGGCAGCTTGCATGGAACCTCAGTTGTAGTTGAGATAGTAATAAAACCATTTACTTTAAAAAATCTACCTTTGTCTAAAAAAGATGAATTTTGGTTAAAAAAAAAATCTAAGTATCTATCCTGAAAAGCGCTCAAGGTGAGCTAGGTTTGCAGAGACCCTGTGCCTGGAATCAATGCAAAAGTTACATAGTAATAGCCGAGTGAGCTGAGATTTGACAGTTCAGTTGGAGGTTAGCTAATGAATGTTCAACTGTTGTCTGGTAGTAAAGATCAACTAATTTATGAGTATATTGGCTCTTGAAATTTGAACCATTCATCTTCAAACTCAATTTAGCTCCCTTTAAGTTTTGAGAGCCAAACAACTCTACAGATTTTTAATAAAGGAAACCCCAAATCCACTCCCTTTGTCCCTGCCTCTTGTCCATCTCCCCCAATATCAGAAATTTCTGTTGAATTACTATATAATAGAGAATAGAGCGATGGGAAAGTGGAGGTAGAGAAAAGAACCTCATACAAGTGAATAATGAACTTCATAAGGGAATAAAATACCTCTTTATTTCTAAGGATGTTGCTAAAGAACTTTTAATGAATTAAAACAAAAACAAAACCAAAAAAAACCTAAAGGCTTTTGCAGGAACCACAGATGTTTTTGAACTTATCTAATATACCCTAATGTAACTTCTTTTTACAGATGAGCTATTATAGGCACCATTTGGTTTACCTAATACGTCAGAGCAGAGCTATTTAACTCTTAAGTTATTTGAATGTTTGTCTTGTTTGCTTTCTACACATTTCTCATTTAAAAACTACACAAACTCCCTTGGACTGAGTTCAAGACATAATTCCTTCAGCCAGATTCTAGTGCAAAGTGAATGGTACTTAGGCAGGGTTTTATGTTAAAAGAGTGAACACTGTTTTATTTGACTGCCAGAAGTTTAGCACCAGAAAGACAGTTCACATTTGTATATTTTTAAATACAAGTAAGGCATATGTTTCAAGGGAGGTGATGTAGACCTCGTACTACTTTCCTCATCCAAAATAATTGGTATCTGTGTAAACATTCTGAGTCAGTCAACTGACCACATTAGCTCATCTCACATGAGCTATTACAGAATGAGGTTTTGAATGTTTATGGTTAGTTAATTGAAATGATGTGAGTTCTTTTGAACTTAACCACTAGTATTTATTTTCCTACATTTTGTATATAAACTTTTTAAAATAAAAAATAAACATTTACTTAATATCTTTCCCCCTAATATGTATAACTTTCAAGCTAAAGCTTCTAAACTGTTATTTTCTTTTGACTGTTTTTAAGATTTTTTTCATTACTCATTTTCAGCAATTTTGTTTGTCATATGCATACTTAAAAATGAGTAGCCTTCTTCATAGTTCTCTTGCTTGAAATTCACTGAGCTTGTTGGCTCTATGAATTTAAGGTTTTCTTCATATATAAAAATTGTACAGCCCTTTTTTCAGACTTTTTTTTTATGTGCCTCCTTTCTCTTGTTTTGGACTCCGGTAACACGTATGTTAGATTGCTTAATGTTGTCCCACTAGTGCTGAGGCTCTGTCCTACTCCCCAGTCTTTTTCTCTTGGATTCATTTTGGATTGTTTGTATTGCTATATCTTCAGATACACTGGTGCTTTCTTGTACCACATCTAATCTGCTGTTATTTCAGTCAGAATATTTTTCATTCAGGTATATCTGGAGTCATTTCCGGTCTGTATATGTTGGCTTTTCTCCTTCTTTGGATCATATTTTCTTTGTGTCTTTGGTAATTTTTGATAGGATGGCAGACATTTTGAATTGTATTTATTGGGTGTTGGACTTTTTAAAAAATCCTTTAAATAAAGTTGGATTTTTTTCTAACATTTAATTGTTACTGTTATTTGGATGGAATGTAAACCAATAATGTTTCCAATTAGAGTGAGTACCATCTTGACTAAGTTAAGTAAATTTTAAGAAAGTACAAAATGTGTAGTTTCACCATGGAGTAATGCCTGTCATAAAATTCATGTTAATTATAAGTAGAGCCTGGTAGCACCACATGACATTTTTCCTAACTCATTTTCTGTGATGCATAATGAGTAAGAAAGGATGAAATGTATTATGCTGTCTTATTTTGATGTTTATGACGGTACTTATCTTCATTTCATTGTGCTTCTGTTTATTGTCAATGTGAAATTATATAGACATATCTTAGCTGTTGTAAGAGATGGCAGATTTGGAAATAAGAGATTGCCAGCTTCTGTAGAATTAGTACAAGTATTTGTTCTACTTTTATTTAAGGAGTACAGCCACCTGAATAGGTAGCTGCATTTAAACCTTATTTCTAATTTTTGAGTAGTTTAGCTTGTTTTAGTTAGCTTCTGGGACATGTAACTTGCATGTCTTACTTGTGTGCACATATATTTGGGAGTGTGTAGGTGCATGATAAAGTATCTAAAACAGTCTTTAAAAAGTACAGTAATTTAAAAAATCAGTCTTCGGGGCTGGGGATGTAGCTTAGCGGCATAGCGCCTGACTGGCAAGCTCGAGGTCCTGAGTTCAATTCCTGGTACCAAAAAACCCAAAAAAGTCTTTGACCTCTCAAATATTTTTTTAAAAATAAATTTTAGTGATGTAAATTTGTGTAGTTCTGCAGAATTTCTATTTTTCAGAAGATAATTATTTTCTAAAGTTTTGTGTAGTTTAAGAATAGTATCATATATCTTATAGTGGGGTTTTTTTCATGGTTTTGAATTAGCTTTGGTTTTATGACAAGGTATAAAATGTCAGGAAGGAAACTGCTGGATATAGTATGGAGTTATATTCATAAAATATGAACTATATTTCATAAAGCATATTCAGGATTAGGTACACTATGATGATATACAATTTGGGAAGAATTTCATGATTGATTCCTTCTAGCTCATTGTTTCAGAATTGTATTTGCCCTCTGTTTCTATGACTAAATTTTTAAAAATTAATTTTATGGTACATTTTAGATGTACATAATGATAATATCCTATGATTAAATTTTATTTTACTAATTTTTCAAAAATAGAACTTTATTGCAATAGTGATGTTATTTGTGAAACTAGCTGGAGATAGAGAATTGATAGGCAATATTTTCAAAGAAAAAGTTAATGAAGAGTTAGTTGCATTTTGAAAGTGAAAAGTGATTTATTCTTCTTTCACAGCATCCTCAATCCCTGCACTGAGCTCTACTGTGCACTGTGGCCCCCCTTCCAGGTTTTTAATTGTGTTAAAATACACATTAGCATAAAATTTACTGTCTTAAACATTTTAAGTGTCTGTCTTAAACGTTTTAAGTGCCCAGTGTTGTTAGGTAGATATGTAATGTCTATTCTATTAGAGTCTTAGAAAAATTGACCCGCCAAACTTTTTGTGTCAGTCCTGTGTGCTTTTCTGCTTGGGTCATAATGAAATGTTCTTGTTCTGCTTCTGCCCTGTCTTTGCCCTTGTGGTGGTGGTGCTGGTGTGGTGATGAGGCTCTGAAGTTTGGGGCAGGACTGAATGTGCCTGTCATCAGTTAAGCTTGTCAGCAGCTAATACATAAATCCGTTTTTTGTACTGTCTGATTTGAATCTTTTAGTCCTCTATTGTTTTTTCCCCTTAATCTTTACTTTTTTTGTTGTAAACTTCACTTGATTTAAAAATAGGTCTATATACTTTAGAAACAGCATATCAGTTCTACCCAGTTATATTCCTGTTCAGAGTAAGAGTGGCAGCAATCACTGTCATTTTTATCTTTTCTTTACCTCTCTTTTTTTCTACAACCAGTATTCTTGCTCCTTTGGAAAAAAAGTTCTGCTGAAGATACATACAAGAAAAGTCTTACAAAGAGTTCTTTAAAAAATTAAGTAATTTGACTTTGAATTTTAACTCACATAATATGTTGCTGAATGTTTACTTATTGTCTTTCATAGGCAAGAGTGCATATTGGGAGATTCAGCTTGCAAGAGTCCTGAGTCAGATCCAGAGTATTTTTCTGATGAAACAAATACAGAAAATCTTTACAGCACTTCTCCCCCCAGCACTCCTCGCCAGATGAAACGGATGTCAGCCAAACACCAGAGGAATAATGTAGGGAGGCCAGCCAGTCGATCTAATCTGAAAGGTGAGTCTTATACTTAAAAAGATATACATGAAAGGACATGACAGTTTTGGTACATAATCTTTGTATGACATGTAGCTGTTAATTAATCCTTTCTATAGTAATGTTTGTAATTCCTTTCATTTTAAATTTGATTTTAGTGCTGCGTTTAAATTTCGTTAATTTTTGAATCATTACCTTTAGTGATACTGTTAATAGAGAAGACAAGTTATAATCCAGATAGAAAGGTTTGTCCTGTGTTATGTCAGTGATGTGAGGCATTTGAAGATGTGAAAGAGGCAAGTGCTTTCTATTATACTAACTCAACATGGCAGTATATGGGATAGATGGCCCTCTCTTACTATTTCAGGATTCTGTCTGGCCAGAAATGGTATATTGGGGATTTGGGAAGAGACAGAGTCAGGCTTTCTTCTCTGGATTCCCTAGGTAGCCTGAAACCTCTGTCATCTGCCAGTGATTCACAGTGCTTCCGTCAGTGTGTAGGGCTGTCTTTCTTGCCAAGCAGCCACTGGATGGTACCCCACATCTTGTAACCATGGACAAAACCTGTTTTCTGCCTTTGTCTTTGTGTAGGATCCCAATGCCCAGTTAGCATCTTGCTCATGGAAGCTGAGAATATGGCTGTTTCTGTTTCTTACTCCCTTTTAGTAGGTCCTAATGCCTCTTTTTTGAGGTAAGTGAATTAAATCATGTTGATCTGGTGCTTCGTTGTGTCCTACATATGGCTGGGAACCTTAGGTTACTGTTTAGAGTTTCCCTGTAGCAAACCACTTGCCCTAAAGCAGATCCCATAGTTTTCTGGGACTCATCCACCTATTACTGCACAAGATGAGGATTTTGTTTTTTATCTCATCTGAGAAATTTCTCTGTTGACCTCAAGCTCATTCCCATGTCTCCCTTTCCTTAGCCAGGTTTTTTTGTTGAACTTTGGTCAATTTCCTCTCCATACAGATTTTTTTAGTACATTGATCTCTCAAGGTTGTAGGTTGGCTTGTTCGTTCTGCATTCCCATTGGTGCCTTTCCTAAAGAAGGGAAGAGGCAAGAGAGATGGGTTTCAGTGTACTTCTGCTTGAGCAAGTCTTATCCAAGAAAGAATTCCTAGCCAGCAAAAAGTCTTTCTTCTACACAGATTTTCCCACAGTGGATGATTTTAAAATTTTCTTTTAAAACTTTACTTGCTGTAAGATGTTAAATATCTTACTTACATACTCAATTGGAAACCAGTAGTTTACCATTGTAGTTTGTCATCTTGAATGAAAGTCAGCTCTTGCCCATTTTTTCAAAGAAATTTCTCAAATGGCTACTGGACTTTCTTACCTAAAATAGATACCAGGAAAGTACTATCTACTGGTATACTAGTTAATAAATACTTGCTTTATGTTGGTAAAATCACTTGTTGATCTATACTGTTTTAGAACAGTAAAGAGCACAGTTTTCCTATTACATAGATTAAGAAACTGAGGGCTGGGTGTATAAAGTAACTTTTGAATGCCAGAAGTCTTGAGCAAGTGGAAGGACTGTTTTCACTACTGGTTCTTGTGATACTCAATTTGAACTTTTTCCTAGTACAGGCAGCAGGGAGTAAGCTTGTCTGAAGGCAGTATAGTACCTGAGCTGAATATACCATCTTCACTAATCAGGTGACCAGACACCAGGCATTTTTGAGCTCTTGCTGTTCTTCTGGGCTGTGTGGGTGATAGAGGGAAGAGGGAAAGTTGTCACTTTCCCTTCTCAACTTCCTTTGTTTCATAAAATATTAGAGCTGGAATTTTAGATCTAGAAGGAATCTGAAACTACTTAAATGCCTGTTACTTCTCAGATGAAGAAGCTAATCCTTACAGAAAACTAAATTTATAGCTATTTAATAGCAGACTAATAACACCTTAATAACCCCTTTTTCTTATCACAAAAAGTTATATTTGTTGGGCAAAATTTAAACAATACAGACAAAAAAGAAAAGAATCACCCATAAACCCAATATATAAAAATAATTTCTTTTTTTTTTTTTGGTACCGGGGATCAAACTCGGGACCTCATGTTTGCGATGCAAGTGGCGAAACCATTGAGCTGAATCCCTGGCCATAAAAATAATTTCTTTTACCATCTTAGCTGTGGTCTCTTTACTTGTGTTATGGCTTGTGTCTAGATGTCCCCCTAAATCCTCATACACTCATAGGTGGGGCTTTTGGAAGATGGTTGAATCATGGGTGTGTGATACTGGGATTAAAAGTGTGTGCTACTAGTTTAGTCCACTGATTGGATTAATATAGTTCTAAATGTGGCTGAATGGATTTACTAAAGAGGGAAGCCCTACCCTGGGTACGGGTGCCACCAACCAATAAATAGGCTTGTAGCCTGGATGAAACATAAAGGGAAGGGGAGACTCACTGCTGCTGCCTTCTACCTGCTGTACCATGGAGTGTTTGTCTTCTGCCATACCCCTCTGCCATGCCACTCTGCATTGGAGCCAGCTGAGTATGGACTGAAACCTCTACAAACTGAGATGAAATAAATCTTTAGATTGTGAGTATTGGGTATTTTGTCCCAGCAAGGAAAAGTAACTTAAGTCAGCTTGCCTGTATTTTTGTTGTCATACTATATTTACTATTTGATGACTGGCTTCTTTTTTTTATTTAATGTTTTATGAACTTCTTATGTCACAGAATGACTTGTTCTCTTAATTTCAGTGGCTCTTATATCATTTACCTATCTAGCAGCATCTTTGTGGTTGTCATTCATACTGTGTACTCGTGACTGTGCTTAGCACTTCAAAAGATTATCTTTCAGATATGATAATTCAGTGAGATGTGCGTCCTATGTAATATTCATTTTACATTTGAGGAAACCTGGCTCAGAGTGTTTCTAGGGTTTTCACTTTTAAATATCTCAGCCATGGATGTATCAGAAAGTAGCTTCACATGTTTCCCCTCCAGTGAATTATTTCTTACCAGATTCTTATTCATGAATACCTAGAAGTGATGGAAATGACGTATGCATGTTGGACAGTTGGACCATTTTAATGTTTTGGTAAAATGGTATTTGTTGGTGGGGATTTAGCTCAGTGGCACCGGGCCTGCCTTGCAAGTGTAAGGTCCTGAGTTCGATCCTCGGTACCAAAAAAAAAATGGTATTTGTATTATGATGGTAAAATAGTCCTCGAGAACTTATTTGCTCTCAGAATTTAGCAGCATAAAGTACACACATGATTGCCAGGTGGCTTGGATTCCAACCTGGGCCTCCCACAGTCTGGATATGCAACCTCTGTGTCTCATTCACTTTATCTGTAAAATAATCTGACTTACTGTAGTGTATAGTGAGGTTACATATCCTGTAAATGTGACCTACCATTGTTATTATTGCAAACTACTGATTTACCCCAATACTACTTTTTCCTTAAAGTAAAATTAAATCTTAAAATAAAATTAAATATTACAGTGCTCTTACAGTCCTATTAATTTGTGCCTCTGTTTTCAGGACACTGAGCCTTAGATTAAGTGATTAATGTAGCTACTTTGCCTGTGACTATCCTGCTGGGACTATGTATTTCCTTCTGTTTCTTCCTTATGTTTTTTTCTTTTTCTCATCATAGATGCAGTACTGTAGTTTTTTGTTGTTGCTAAATCCTTTTTCTTTTTCCCTCTTTTCTTCCTTCCTTCTCTTGTTCCCCTTCTCTTTTCTTCTTCCACTATCTGTCCTTACTCCCTTTTCATCCTTTCCTCCATCTCTTCTACCCTTATTTCTCTTTCATTCCTTCTATTGAATCAAAATCCGTGTGACTCCATAAGCATGTGCTATTTTAGATGATGAATAGGACCTAGTTCTATCTCTAGTTGAGAAGACACAAATAACAGGGAGCACACCCTGGTGTGGCAGGGCTGGGATGGAGGCTACTGAGGATGCACACAGGACAGGGTATTGAGGAGACCAGGGTTGGGAAGACTTCTGGAACAAGTGACATTTGTGCTATGACCTCAAGGCTGAGTCAGAGAGACCGAGATTTCATACTAGCATATGATTCATAATAATAAATTGGTCCCTTGGTATTTTGAAGAGCTTTTTAGAATTAATTAGATTGGTCAGATTTATTCTCAAAGCTTTCCAAGCAAATGTGAACTGGCACATTCTTTCTCATTGCAACAAGCAAAGGGTGTCTGAATCATACTGTTAACTTTAAGGCTACATTCAAAGTTGGACTCCCCTTTTTTTTTTTTTTTTAGTACTGGGGATCAAACTTGGGACCTTGTGCTTGCAAGGCAGGCGCTGGAACCACTGAGCTAAATCCCCGGCCTGGACCCCCTTTTTAACAAATAATCATTGTTAATATTTACATTATTCTGGTTGTCTACTGCCATGTCACAAACCACCTTGAAACTTTGTGGGGTGAAAGTGCAGTCATTTATTGCTCACAGTTATGTAGTTCAGGTATTTAGGCAGGCCACAGGTCATCTCTGCTCTCTGATGTCTGGAGCAGCTCCACTGGCTGGCACTGCTGCCCTTGCTTGACGGGGGCCCCAAACCTGAGCCTTCAGTCCCTCCCAATATGGTCTCTTCTGTGACCCATTCATCTAAGGTGTCTCCTTCATTCCTTGTCTGAAACTGGCCTGAGTGGCAAGAACTGCATTCTTTACATGTGGCCTTCCACAGCTGGCCTGGGCTTCTGCATGCTATCCTGGTCCCTGGGAAATTAGCCTTATGTGATAGCTGACTTTTCTCAGATCAAGTCTTTAAGAGACCAAGCTGGAAGTTGCAAGACTTCTGTGACTTGGCCTCAGGAGTCAGGCAGCATCACTTCTGCTACATTCTTTTAGTGTCATAGCACTGGCCACATGCAGTGTGGGAGCATACTACACAGAGTAGTAGTATTAGGAAGTTGGTTCATTGGCTGTCTGGGGAGGCTTTGCTTAGATGCCTTCGTAGTAAAGCTTTTGGAATTCGTATCCTGTCAATTGAACTGTCTTTGCTTTCTTCATCTGCTTTCCCTCATAACTGCAAAAAATATCAGGAGCCTCTCTGAGGAAATGCAAGACATGAAAAGGTAACTGAGGGGACTGTTCAAAGGAGATTTAACTGGTAAATCTGTGTGTGTGGGTGTGGGTGGGTGTGGGTGTGATTTAAGTGTTGGCAGACAATGTTCTGAACTGAATATGTGGATAATCTTGAAATATTACAATATAGGCTCAGAGTAGCTACTAATGCTATAGGCTTACTTTTTAATAATTGTAAAATCAGATCTTGAGAAGATTTGTAGCTGTAATTGTCGTACATATGTGAGATTAGAACATTGACTAATTAAAATTATTTGATGGAATTATAATAGGGATGAGTTTCTACAAACTTTTTCAGTAACATATTGGACTAGTAAATATACACACAGGAGAAATTAGAGATAAAACCCTGGTACTCAGAAGAGCACCTGTATAATAGAAAGCTCTTTGTTTTGTAAAGATGTGATATACACCATAATATGGTATGGAGTTTACAACATCGTTTTAGAACATCCAATATAGAACATTCAACTTTTTGACTTAGCAATAGGTAGAGCCTATTCTGTGTATGCACATTTAAACTGTGGTGTTCTTTGATAACTATAACTACTTTCCTTATAAGGTATTTCCGTATTTTTAAATAAACACTACTGTTGTAGAAAACATCTTGGTTCATATATCTTTGTATATACTTGGAATATCTGTAGACTAGATATCTAGCGGTAGAATTAGGTTCTCAAATACAGTCTGTGACCCAAAAAAATGTTAAGAAGCAGACCTAGATAATATTTGCTACACATTTAACAAGGTTCTCTTCTCACAACAGCTTGTCTGTTATGTGTTACACTTAAAGGATTAAGGTATCAGATGCATAGCTAATTCAGAATCACGACATCCCTTCCTATTAGTCGAGAACAGAGACAGTATCTCAGCTTGAGCCTTGTATACTAGCTTTACAGAAAACCAACTTTAAAAGCTCATAAATGTCAGCACATTTGCCTTGTGAGAATAGTTTTTAGCCCTTTGTGCAGGTAGTGGTAGAAGGGCAGCTTCGGCACTTACTCCATAACTCACTGACTGAGTGCTGATTCAGTGCTGCTGGGAGGGATTCTGCAGGTGGAAGTCATGTCCCTAACTTGATGATGTTAAGTCAATGAAAGGAGATCATACTTGGTGAGCTAACCTAACCAAAAGCAGGGGAGTTCCTTGGAGTAGAAGGCAAAGCAGTCATGGCCCGAGTAATAAGTGCAAGAAGGCTGTGGTGCGAACCAGAGCTGGAAATTCAGAGTGGTGTCCAGCCAGGAAAACAGAGGACCAGTTTCAACTTCAGCAGCAGAATTGTACACGTGAATTCACTTTCCTGGGATCCAACCAGGCCATTTGCAAAGGCCCCTCCCCATCATCCACATACCAGGATCCCATTGTGAGACAGAGCTGTAGGGAATACCTGCAGGTAGTGAGCCAGCATCTCCAGGCCTGGTCACATTCTTCTAGGTGTGTACTCCAGCTTCAAGTGGGATCTCTGGGACAGCCAGTCACACTACAAGTTGTGCAGGGATCCAAGTTCAGTGCCTTATATGATCCTCCAGGGCTGGGAGTCCACACCTGAGTGTTCGAGGAGAGCTGACCAGTGGAAACTGTGGCTTCACTTCAGTGGTAGATGTCTGTGGTGGCAGATGGACAGAGGCTACACAAACCCAGACATGGCAGACAGATGTTTTCAGGGAAAGTTCAAGACCTTCTTTTAATTTATTTTATTTTATTTTTTTTAATTTTTTTTTCCAAGACCTTCTTTTAAAGGGCTTCTGTGGGATTAATGCACCCCTACTCACATATTTTATTTATATATATGTACACTAATCTTCCCATTGTTAGCAAGCATCTCAAGGGGGTGTATATATATTGATACACTTGAGTCTTTTTGGTAACAGTAGTGAAATTAGTGGTGCTAATTTTTTAATATAATACTGCTATAAAATTGAGCTGGTAAAAATGATTATAAATCAGATTGTTTGTAAAATTAGAAAAATGTTTATTGCCAACCAGACCAAATTTAAGTCCATATTTCACTCTTTAGTCTAAACCCTGCCTGATCTCCAGGTTTTCACTTACGTTTCCAGGCTACCCATATACAGACTCTTGTTCTAGCCATACTCTTCTTTTCTGCCTCTGTCTTTTCATGCTCCTTTTCTTTACTGGTTTAAAATACTTATTTTCTCTTTTTTTTTTTTTTTTTTTGAAACAGGGTCTCAGTATTCCAGGCTGGCCTTGAACTCACCTGTAGCCTAGGCTGCCCTCGAACTTACTGTGATCCTCCTGCTTAGCCTCCCAAGTCCTGGAATTATAGGCATGCACCAGCACACCAGGATCCTTGTAACCCTTATTTAAGCTGAAACCATTCTTTGAGTCAAGTACTTGCTCTTACTTTAAGTCTTGACAGACTAATTAGCTCACAGTAATCTGCTTTTTATGGCACTTGGCGTCTTAGCCTTTCCTTGGTCAATCACTACTGACTTGGGAGTAACTTTGATAAGTGTGTATGGATGATGGAATGACTCAAACATGGTTAGCATTCCAGTTACCATCTGCCTAACTATCTGTGTTCTGTGGTGATATAATGTTGTTATGAGGATTATTACAGTCTCTGTAAAGCCTTACCTAGAAAATGAGGGGAACTGGATAAAGTAGTGTTTTCCTAAATGGGGTCCCATTCTAGCTATGTTGATTTGGAGACAGTGGAAGGGCGCCCAGGAATATGCATGTTAGCAGGACCTAAGTGATTCTTAAAATATGCAGAAATTTGACATCCTTGGATAGATCTTTAAGCCCCTTCATGCTGCTAACATTGTTTGATATTGTAGGGCACTCTTGCTTTAATGATCATCTAACATTAACAGGTAAAGATCATGTATCCTTATGCTTTCTCACTTGAGAACTCAAAGCCAGTATTTTGAATTTTGGACAATACATATATAAGAACGTAGGAATTACAAGGACTTTATTAAAAATACATTTTATAGATATTCCAAGGAACCATTTCCAAATGTGGATGGAGGGAATTCAATTGATTATATCTGTTTAAACATGAACCATATAGTTTGTTATTGACTGCTTTTAGTTTATTTACAAAGTTACTTTTAAACACTTTTCGTGTGTTCTGATTTGTCAGGAATTATTAGCAGTTGACTGGAAGAAAAAGTATTGCAGAGGTTTGCTTTCATTGACTACAGAAGTCAAACCATTTAATTTATAAGCACTTGAGAGATCAGGTGTTCTATTTGTCTTAATTGATGATGAATTAGTTTTGTAGTAGTTCTGTAATTAAAACTTGGAACAAAACATTCTTTAACTCCTGTACTTTTTTTTTTTTTTTGAGCTAATGAACTTGAATCCTATTCTTCTCTTCTTTTTTTCCCATTAAGTTTAGTGATACATTTTCGGTATAAAATACAGTTACATTCATCATTGGGATCTTGTACCTTTACATGAGTATCTTGGTTCTTATTTTTTTCCCCTTCCCTTGCCCTCCCTTCAACCCCTCCACCCTTCCCTATTTGCAAAGGCCTTGTTTCCATTTTTT